>VZTX01022994.1:0-489069 GCA_013400915.1 Pardalotus punctatus | reverse complement strand
CCCCCCCACTTTCTGTCAGGATGTACTGAAATGCAGACAGTTAAACCAGTGGTTCTTGTATAGTGCATAATAAATCATATCTTGTCTGTTTTTTTCCTTTATACTTCCTGTTCAGTTTGTTCAATTCAGCTCCATGGTGAGATCAGCTAGATGATGCTGTTGTAGCAGAAGCAAGACGGTGATGCTGTGGCAAGTACTCCCCCTCCCCCTCAAGCGTTTGTTACAGCTCAGGTCGTTTCTCTGCCAGTATTCATCTTAGTCTGCACGTTTTTTTTGGTTTTTTTTTTTTTTTGCCTCTGCACGAGCATGCTTTCCTTATTAGCTGAGAAATGCTGCTCTTGTCCTGAAGGTGATGGTCACCTGTGAGTTTAACTACAGGAAGAACAAGAGATGTACAAGGAAGAGAAATGAAAGACTTTCACATGGCCCTTCTCTCCAAGCCTTGACAAAGACTGCCTGGAGATGTTTCCCCGCCTCCTGTATGCATTTCTGTTCACATTCTACCATTACAGCAGAATGCATTGAATTTTACATCTATAGGGCACTAAGATAAAAAAACCTTAAGCATGAGAATATAGTGCCCAGGCATGTCTTTGTTCATTGTGCTGCCTCCAAAACAAAACTTGAAGTTCTTCTTGTTGCTGTAAGATATTCTTGTTTAGTAATGTGCTGAATAAGATTTCATATGATTTTTCACTCACTAGGTCAGGTGATTGAAGTGCTTTTATCAATTCTTTACACGATTTTTTTTCCCTGCTTAGATGAGGAGTCAAGTAAGATTGTGATAGTTTTTCAGAAATTACCAATCACTGACAGACATCCCATACTAACTTTGTTCCTTCTGAAGGCACTGAAGTGCATTTGAAATATCTTTCTGTATCATATATTGATCTTTGTACATACTGAATGACAATTGAATTAATCTGCTTCAGAGTTAGACTCTAAATGGTAAGATCTTTATTCCAAAAATAATCCCATGGATTCTACATACCATCATGTGGTTTATCTGGTGGTCTCGTGCCACTGCTGAAGTGAGAGGATCTCTGGGCTTGTGTGGCTGTGTGTATGGGAACTACCTCATGGGCATTGTCCAATTGAATTGCCCCCTGGAAGGAAGAGGGTAAGGTGCCACAGGCTGAATATTCATCTTGGGGCTGAAACTTGCCCCAGACAACTCTGTCTTTTGGCCGTTTGTTAGTGATTTATTCCATCCCTTCAATAGTCTTAATGTTGTTTGAGTGTTTGTAGGAGTTGCTGTATGTTTATTTAATGTCTGGCTTGTGTAGTTTCTCCCCTCTTTGCCAGAGTCAGAAAAGGAGTGGTGCAGCTTTTCATCAGCAATGCGTTCATATAGTCAGTATAAAAGCTACCAGACTTCAAGAATATTTCATGGTTTTGAGACAGTACCTGGGGAGTCAAACTTGCATTGTCTGTGTGTTATTTCCAGGAGAGATTTATTTTTAAATTGCGCGTCTGTCTTCTGAAACAGAATACCCATAACAATGGTTTTGTGCATGTATGTGTGGAGAAGAGCAAAAGTTGTAATTCTGCATTTTCCTGGTGCTGCAGGTTCCTGGAAAGGTGCTGAGTCCAGCATGGTCAAATTGCTTGTGACTGACTGATCAGTGGTCTTTTTTAGCCCTTCAATAATTTTCAAGGATTTTAAAGCATGAGTTTGGGTTTCATTATTTTTTTTTTCTTTCAGTTGATGATGGTAATTCATATCACGTTATTTCTGTCACTCCTATCTTACTATTACACTGTAGTGTATTTCTAGAAATTCTGATGTTCTTCTGTTTTTTCAGATACATAAACTTAGCTTTATTTACCACGGGTCTGTAATGTGTTTCCATTTTATTTCTGCTTTTGTATGACTTCCTTTTTTTATTTTTATTTATTTTTTAAATCAGATAAAACATAAAAACCTGGTTTGGTTTATAAAACTTGATTTTTGAAATTCTAGTATATTCCAGGAGCTTTCAAAACATGCTGTAAGGTGATACTACTACTCTTCATTTCTGAAGCTGAAACTACTTCCTTTTTTCAGTCAGTGGAGTTGACTGGTGGACATGATGGCATGTGTGTCTTGCTATTTGGACTGTAGTATCCCTTCTGTTTTCCAAGGATTTTTTATATTTTTGTTTTTCTTTTTTAGAATACTTTGAACTTTGTTGTTGTTGTTGTTGTGTTTCTTGCTGTAAATGAATCAGAAATCATTCAGTGTCACAAACACTTGTCATAGCATAAGAATAGAAAAATAACTCCAGAAAACACCAAAACTCACTTTAAACACAGTGAATATTCACTTAAAGTTCTAAAAGAAATAATTTTCTCTAAAATTGTTCTAAAATTCACACTGATAAGCTGTTGTTGTGTTTTATGAATGGCATTCCCCAATTTGATGCGCCCACTAAAACCGTGTACTACTTGCTCCTCCCTCCTCTTCCCCCATCCTCTGTGGCAGGTTGTAGAGAATTGGAGGCACAGAAGGTAAAGGTTGGGATAAGAACAGTTTATTGCAAACAGGAAGGAGATAAAAGGAATAGTAACAGCAACAATATTAATAACAAAAGTGTGTGAAAGAGGGATAGTGACTCACAGGCAAAATGCTCTCCCAGCTGACCTGACCTGATGGCAGCCCCGCCGCCCTGACCACTCCATCCGGCTTGGAAGTGGGGCCATCCCACCCCTCCTTCTGCCAAGGTTACTTGTCCAGAAGGAGTCCCTCTGTGCTGGAAGAGACTCCCTACCTCCCACCCCCGGCAATGACGTGAGGTGGTATGGAATAACTTCCCGGTCCTCGCCATTTTCCCTCGTGACTACTGCAAATATTAACCTTGTTTTGGCTGGAGCCAGGACCTCTATTAAACTAGACTGAATCATGTGGACAATTTAGAGAAGACTTTTTCATTGGCTCTCTCACAAAAAGCAGAAATATGTTTAAAATTATGAAAAAGGTGCCTTCAGTATACAGAAAATTGAGATGTGCTTGCCAAATAACTTAAAAATGTGAAGCTGAATAAAAACATGAAATAAAATCTAGGCAATTGCAGAAAAAGACTTAATGTCCAGAAAAGCCAGGTTGTTTTCAGAAGTGTATGAAATACAATAGGTAACTGACTCTGCATCTAGCTAATGCTCTTATCACAATTGCATATCAGGGTGATACTAATCACTTCAGTTTTCCTTGATTTCTAATACAACATCACAAAATACAGCACGTCATACTGTGTAAGTGGTTACGCTGTTAATAAGTCTTGCTTATATTGTCCATTACCAGCTAAATAGACTAAAACTGATTTTCTGTCACAAAGCATTTTCCAGTCTAAATAAAACTCTTTAGCTGATGTCACATTTAGCATAAGCTGTTTCCTAAGTTTTTAAAACACGTCTAAAGTACTTGTTTCTACTTGGAGAATATGTGTAGAGAAGATGTGTTAGTAGAATTGCACCCTCCTTTTGGCCTTGGTTTAATCACAAGGTAGAGTTTCCAGTACAAGTGAAACCATAGTTTTCACTCTTAAGTGGCAAGAGGTGGTGATCCACTAACAGTGCAAGAGAGTGACATGAGTTCCAGGTTTGTTTCTGTGTTTTATGCTTAAGGCGGTGATAACTGAACTGGTCTGGCCAAAATGGGTAGGGCTCTGAACTTCATTTATATGCTTAATTTTAGCACTGCATGTAGTCAGGCTTACTTCTGTGGAAATGCTCTCTTAGTGAACTTAATTTCTTAAATTTGTTACACCGAAACTTTCTATGGTCTTGGGTGTTGTTATTTATAGGCACTGGGAGTCTTTGTCAAGGGCAGAGATGCAGTTTTGCTACAACTTTGCAAACTTAAAGGTAACTTGCCCCACAGAGTTCACAGTGTAAGTGTTGTTGCTGCATTTGTAACTGCTTTGGAGCTTGCCAGAAAGGGGCTATTTTGTGTTTGTGCAGTGGGGCTTCTTGAAGAGTCCAGTCTCCTGCAAATGGCATACTCTCTTCACAAACACTTCTGTGCAAGACAAGGATTTTATCCCACCCTTTCCCCCCTGAAAGCAACCAGTACCCAAGAAATAATGCAAAAACATAACCAAAATTAGGGCTTATTTAAAATTTCTGCTATTTTTTTCTGCCTATTTCTGTCTTTTCTGTTTGTTACCAAGCCCAGGAAACAGCTTGTCATGAAGCAGTGCACTCAAAAATCTGCAACCCAGCATAAAGCTTTGCCACCTCCTAAGGTGCGGGTGCAACAGTTTCCCAGTTCCCAGGGTGGCTGTGCTGCCAAGCCAGCGGTACCTGCACTACATCTCAGGATGGACTGGAAAGGCTTATTTCTTAACCATTCACTTTCTTTGACTTGGAGCAGCCATGGGATTTGCAGTCCCTTGTCCTTTTGTGTTTCCAGGCGCTGCACTCTTTTTCTGCAGCTTCAGGAGGAGAGGTGTCTCTGTTTCAGGGTCAGGGAGAGCTGGCAGAAGTTTGCAGGGTAGCAGCAGCAGCGCAGGTTTTATGTCTTACACCGTTGCTGCTGTGAGGCACATGTGATGGGTATTTATGCCGCTGTTAAACTTCTGTCAAGCTAGAAGCAGAGACCAAAATAGTTTTCTGTCCAGAAGACCTGTCTATTCTGTGCTTGGTCATCAGAGTGGATGACATACAATTATAAAACTTTCATTTGAAAATACCATCACATCATATTTATGTTACTGATGATGGTATTTATATGCTGTATCCCTTCAAAAGGATTTGTGAGCTACGTTCTCAAGGGCGGGGGGAGAAGTCTTCGTGTCCCAGGAGCTCAGCAATAGTTGTGGTTCATCTCCAGCAGCAGTGCTCCTCATAGCATTAGGGAGTAGCAGATACTGTTCTGTAGAACAATGCTTTTCTGATTTTATCTTTAAAAATAGAGTAAGAGAATTTAGGAGTGGTGGTGGGGAAACAGAGCCCTATATAAACACAATATAAAAAAGACATTACGCTGTTAGAGTGTCTGAAGGAATGCCACAAGGATGGGGAAGGGCCTTGAGGGGAAGCCTTATGAGGAGTGGCTGAGGTCACTTGGTCTGGTCAGCCTGGAGGAGGCTGAGGGGAGACCTCAGTGCAGTCTGCAGCTTCCTGGTGAGGGCAAGAGGAGGGGAAGGCACTGATCTCTTCACTCTGATGACCAGAGATGGGACTTGAGGAAACAACATGAAGCTGTGTCAGGGGAGGTTTAGGATGGATATCAGGAAAATGTTCTTCACCCGGAGGGAGGTTGGGCACTGGAACATCTCCCCAGGGAAGTGTCCAGACCACCAAGCCTGACACAGTTCATGAAGTGTTTGGACAATGCTGTCAGGCACATGGTGTGACTCTTGGGGTGTCCTGTACAGGGCCTGGAGTTGGACTTGGTGATCCTGATGGGTCCCTTCCAACTCAGGATATTCTATGATTCTGTAAGGCGAAGTAGTCTGTGTTATCACAAGAATTAATATTTGCTTCAGGGCACTTGTTACCCATTGTGTATTCTACTTATATGTTGAGAAAGACCTCTGTAGAGTGAGGAACCGCACAATGGAGAGGTTTTTAATCCATAGCTTTTTGTTCAACTGAAAATTCCCTTTCACAAATGTAAGGAGTGTATTTCTTTTCATGTGATACAATTGCATCTTTAAACTGATCATCAGCGTTAGTAGGTAAAGCTGTGTATTTATGTAGCACATGAAGAAGAACAAATAGCATGCTGAATAAGGTTAGGCTGATTATGCCATTGCTTTGCTTACTGCTACCCAGCTTTTTTCTTGACCCTTTTTTTTAAAGACTTAGCTGCTTGAATGGTTGCTGTAAAGTGAGAACTTAATCTTTTCCTTCTAGAAGTATGATAACAAAATTTTAATGTGGCATGAAACACATTTTACCTTTTGCATATTTATTAGAGACCATGCTCTAAAATGTCAAGGTAACGGGGCAGGAGGAGAGGCTGTGTGAGCAAGGAGGAGGCAATATGAGGTGTGAATTTAAGGTGCTAAGTTTCTGAACTAAGAAACTCTTCAGCCTCATATGAAGGCGTGGATAGGCCCATACCTTTGTATAATACAGGTCATAAGTGGAGACTGTCTTCAGTTCTGTTTCATCTCTTTATCTCTGAGGATGATTTCATTAAGGCTTCTATCATTTTGGATGATAGATTTTTTATGTACACTAAGCACGTCTTGAAAGGGTTCTCATGCAGATACAATGGTTAGAACTAAGTAATGAGCAGAGCTGAGTCTGCCTGAGCATGTTATGTTCCCATAGAAGTTTTGTATCCCTTGCTGCAGATTTAGATCTGAACTTTCCACTTGGTGGGCAGAAATTGTATGGGTGGCATTTGGATTAGCTTTGAGACTTGGCTGTGCTTTATTCAGATTTTTTCCTACCTCTGCTCTTGATTTCTGGATCAAGCACGTAACCAGTGTTAACGAGTCTGAACTTTTATATATTCCATTTCTCATTATAATTTCTACCTTTAAAATCCCTTTGCTACCCTTGCAAATTCAATCAGTGAAAAACTGTATTTATTGAAAAATAGTAGTGATGCTCAACAGATAATATGGACTCTCACTCGTGTGGCTGGCTGGACCTGTGGTACAAAGGCCTTCGCACAGCATATTTTTGTTTTTTTGCAAACATGTGTTTGCTTTTCTGTTCTCTTTTGCCAAACTGTTGGTACTCCAATTTCAATGTAGGGTAAGATACATCTTTAATTTCCAAATATTTGGTGGTGTTTCCTTATTTTAACTATGGTGTTTTGCAGCCTTTCATATTGACAGCTCACTGTTTTGTGTAAATTAGCAAGGGAAACCTACATACTTTGGCAAGTCAGAGAAAGGTAAATTGTGTTTTGACAGTTGTACAGACTTTGAAAGATGCTTTGGAACCTGGTGAATTTTAATGACTGAGATGGTTAAGGCAGCTCATAGCTCAGCTGATTGCTTCAGACTTCCTACCTGCAGGCCTGCAAGTGCAACTTTATTAGTTTGTAGTTATCTGTTATTTTAAAGTTACCTCTGCAACTCTGAGTGCAGTGCACAAATTGAGATTTTTCTACCTCGGGAATTAGAAGTAGGGGGATTCCAAATGTACATATGTCACCCTGAAGTTGAATGAGTAACTTTGACTTTTGGTTTGATTTTTGTGGTCTTTTTTGATTGTGAGCCTGAATGCATATTGTGTGAGTGTGTGAATTGCAGGCACCAGAGTTAAACTCTTGTTTCTCTTCAGGTACACTATTGCTGTAGCAATTCTTATATTACTGATTTTAAAATAAATTGCATTCAGGGAAAAGTAGGTGACTCATGGGTGTGATACATCTCGTGAGAACTCAGTGTATGGCCATCCTACTAGTAACACTGTCTGCCAGTTCTATATTTTCCATATCTAACTCCTTGAAAAAGACACTAATTTATTGCCTTTTTTTTTTCCTCACTTACATAAAGAAACATTTCCATTTTTGGTCTAGTTAGTGAAAGAAACATATTCTTTCCCACTAAAATAACTGCTAAATACCTCTGATGTCCTGGTATCAGGTCAGTATACTTAGTTTACTGTGACAATAGGGGGACAACTTGTCAATCCTATTTGAAAATTTGGAGTATTGGCAGTCATCTTTGTGGCGGTCCCAAAGGAAGCTGCTCAGCTTTTTGTTTGATAAATTTTCCTGTAGCTGTTTTGCACAGTGAGAGGTACTTACGATTTCATAAAAATGAATATATAAGCCCATAATATGTGATTTGTAGTTAAAAAAGAAAAAAAATAATTATATACTCTTCTCAGCCCCAAAGCAAAAAATATTGCGTAGGCTGATGCTCCTAAATGAGGAAAATGAAGGCAGAGTGAAAATTAGACCAGCTCCCCAATAGTTTGCTCATGCTTTTACCAACTTTTTTTAGCATCTTTAAATTCTAAGTGTGAACATATTTTATTTAAGAACATGTGACAGAAGGCATAGGCTTTTCTTTCCGTTTTCTAGCAACCCACACTTTTCGTATGCTTGTGGATATTAGTATGAAGTGTAGTTTCCATAGTAGGAAAGTAATTCCCAGCAGTGTTTGAGGGAAGGAGTGGAGAAAGGATCTGGATTTCTGTATTCCATTTTAGTTGAGTTACTGTGTTTTCCTTCTTGTTTGGCTAAAATAGGTATCATTTTTTCAGTTCATCAAAGTGTCTTTCATTCATCCCATAATGATCCAAAGAGTGCAGTGCTTTGCAGTTGAAGTTACAAGTTACAGTCATTCATTGCCATGTTAACATTTGGGTTTGGTTCAGGAGCTCAGTTCTGTAGTGAAGTCAGAGCACTGAGAATTGGTTTGTGTTGTGGGAAATGCCTGAGAGCCCAGTTTGAATTCATTTCAGATAACACCAAGTCAAAAGACTCGCATCCATAGTACTTTCAACACTTCATCTCTCAGTCCCTGCTCCATCAGGGGGGCATAGTGGAGCTGATCTGAAATAAAACTCCTGAAACATGCTGTGTGCCAAATGTTGAGCCCTTAATATCAACCATGTTGCTCTACTCATCTGCTTCCAGTGGGCAGCCTGATGAGATAATAGGAGCAGCCAGGAGGCTGCCTGAGTGGTCTAGAAATAGAGTGAGAGGAGTAATATAGATTGAAGTATCTTCTCTAGCTTGGATGAACTCTCTGGGAAAGTTTGTTTTTTCTGGACTTTATGGAGATTTTTGTCAAGTTGTAACAGTGCCTCCCTTGGAATACTCCTTTGGCTTTTAGTAACAATATTTAAATTAAACAAGACTTCTTTTTATTTGAAATTACTAGATTGTGAGGTTTCTGGAGCTCCTCTCAGTGAATTTTGGCAGTTGCCAGCTGGCTTCTCTGCTGTGATGGTGGATATAATGTGTTTTACTTCTGACTTTTTAGAGTTCATTACAGAATTGAGTAGTTTAAAATTTAACACCATTGCTGCTACAGTAATGCAGATAAAACACTAAATATTCATTATTAATAACCACTTAAGCATAGTTAGCATTTCTCTTGCTTTGATATCAGGTAAGACTGTCACGCAAAGCCTGCCTTCAATGCATTCTTACATCAGCTGTTTCGAAGCCTTCCTGTTATGGGCTGTGTTTTTTGTTGGTTTTGTGAGTCCAGATACCATTATAAACAAGTGTACTTCTGTTGAGCTCATGACCCCAGTCATAACTGCTGTGACCCTGCTTGGGGGTCATGACCCCTCGTTTGGCATTAGCTGCGTTAGAACAATCTCAAAGAGTTGTCCTATGCTAATACATTGGGGGCAAATGCAAGTAACTGTCAAGAAAGCAGAGAAACAGATTAATCACGCAGAGGGATGAAAAAATAGCAGTAGCTTTTGCATGTTCAGTGTTTTAGAAATAAATTCTCTTCCACTCCCCACGGATTATATACCTTTTGTTTAAGAATAAAATACTAAGAACTGAGGCATCACAAACACATTTATGAAAATATACAAAAATCAACCAGCACTAATTTCTTGCAAATGCTTATATTTTCTGTGGTAAGTAAAATGAAGGCTTTAACATGAACATCATGTATACAAGCCATTTCCCCTCACTCTTGCTCAAATTCACTAGCCTTTCAAACATAGCGATGCCGTCTCATGTTGAGAACTTGTGTCGAAGTGTTCAGCCTGGAAAGACTTGTTTTATAATCCTTAGACTAGTGATTTGGAATGAAGATAGTGATGGCACTGCCTTTTTAATGTCATGAGTGTAATTTTTCTGTCTTTTTGAATAAACTTGAATGTATTGTTCCAACATCTAATTTCTGCCATCATTTTCATACTGCAGTAAAGATCCAGTAAATACAGCTCTTGGTCTGTGGGTGTAGTTTAGCCCTGTCCTGGATTAATTTATGCCATATGTGCTCAGCCTTTTTTAGGTTAACAAAGCTTTGTTACTTGAGAAAGGTGACTGTGTCAGTGTCTAGGGAAAAACTGTTCTTCTGAAACAGAAGAATTAATGCTGATTCAGGTTGGTGATGCTGTCTGCCTTAATTTCATTCGTCTGTGTTAGTGGCACTGCTGGACAGGCTTTGCCTTGACTCTTGCAGATGTGGATAAAGGCCTGTGCTTCCTTTTCCAGAGGTGCAGGAAACTGTTCAGTCACCCTGCTCTCCATCCTGGGACTCACTGTATCTTGGAGCCAAGGACAAGGCGTGCACCCCCGTGCTTGGCCATTGCACACACAGGAAGGACATCGATCTGTGGGAGTGAGCCCAGAGGAGGCTGCCAAGATGATCAGAGAGATGGAACACTTCTCATACAAGGAAAGGCTGAGAGAATTGGGCGTGTTCAGCCTGGGAAAGAGAAGACTTTGGGGCGACTTAATTGCAGTCCTCCAGTACCTGGAGGGAGCCTACGAAAAAGATGGAAAGGGACTTTTTGCAAGAGTAAGTAGTGACAAGACAAGGGGAAATGCATTCAAACTGTAGGAGAGTAGATTTAGATTAAATATTAGGAAAAAATTCTTTACTATGAAGGTGGTGATACACTGAGATGGGTTGCCTAGAGAAGTTGTGAAAACTCCATCTCTGGAAGTGTTCAAGGCCAGGCTGGATGAGACTAAGGGAAGGTGTCCCTGCACATGGTAGTGGTGTTGGAATCAGATGATCTTTAAGATCCCTTCCAACCCAGGCCATTCTATGATTCTGTAATCTCTGACTGTATCCAGGGATAGGATGGATGCAGGGCTAGTATCTTTTAACTTTTGAAGATCATCCCTGTCAGTAATGTGTTGCATTGCTGTGGTTTCTATTCAGCTTCTCAAAATAATCAGTATCTTTTAAATTCATCAAGGGTTCCTCAAGGGTTTCCTTTGTGCTTGTTACTCTGTTGAAGACACCATTTTCAGATGAGACCTTTCATTCATTCTTTTATAAGTTGTTAGTCTTTTCCAAGCCAACTGTTGCAGTGTGCATGCCTTTTTGCGTCTGTAGTCTCACCGCAGAGATCCACTGACTGGCACTTGAGTTTAGAATTGAGAGATTTTAACCGGTCCAAAACCATCAAGTTTATAGGACTCTAGAGTAGTTCAAATGTCTCCTAGGAAAAATATTAGCACTTCGGGGCTTTCAGTCTTGAGCATTACTGAGTGTCTGTTGTGCAGTGCATGGGGCTTAGGGTGCTATTTACTGAATGTCTTCCTGGGTATTGAGTGCTTTGTCTTGGTGCATGCTTGTTCTATAATTGTCTGATTTCTTAACATGTTCTAATTTGAATTTGTTTGTTAGACTGCCTTTGCAAACCTCTAATCATTTTCACTGTTAACTGTTAAAATTAGAGGACAATTATAGCTGCGGGGGGAAAAAATAACCTGCGTTATTATGATGCCTATCTCATGATGTAATCCTGCTAATATAATTACTCTAGTGATACTGAAGTAAATACTTTGGCTGTCAAATGCAGCTGATCGCAGTTAGAAGAGGGAGAACAAGGCTGCTGAGATGCAGCACTGGCCTTCCTGGCTTTGCCTTGGTTTTATGACAAAATGTTATCCTTGGAAGCATAATCCTTATTTCTCTTCTTTCATCAAACAGAAAATATTTAGTAAAATATTCTTTTTATGCCTTGGCAACTGTTTTATCGTAAACTCAGATTTCTGTGCTTGGATAAAATAGCTGTTTGTACCCAAAGCCTCCATTCTAAGAGAGACCTTCAGAAGGGGCAGAAAGCTTCCTCATGTAAGTCTTATAGGTACCTTATTACATACCTGCACTGGCTTGTAGAGGTAGGTGTCTTTGGTAGAAATAAAACAGGAACTGTAGTAAATCCGTACATTGCACTAATAAGAAGTTAATGACATTAGTTTCTTCCATTTCTGGAAGACTGCAATCATTGCATCTTTGGCACACTGAAATACAATGCCCATGTGTTGACAGGAAACGTTAGCATTCTGGTTTTGGGAAGAAACTAAATTACTTATTTATTTAATATTATCTGCATGATTTGTAGGCAGTTGTTTTCATTGTGCACTAAATGCCTTTGGGAATTTAAAGATTGCAACATTCTTGAAGATATTTAGGAAGCACTTTGCTTAGCCCAAGCTAGTTTGATCTTCTGATAGATGTTTGTGGTTGTTTAGTCTACAAAGCAATTTAAATAGTCCTCCTCCTAAAAATTTTAAAGACATCTAAGGGTCCTCTGACATTCATATAGGCCTTCTGGAAGGGAAAAATATATGGTTTAATTTTTTTTCGGTTTCTGGCAAATGATCTGCACAGGCAGTTATCGAAAGAGGTGGTGCTAATAGCCTGATGAAATACTGGGTAACATTTACTCTAATTCACAAGGAGAGTCAGAGTGTCTATCAAAACAAATTTTATCTGAGGCTATAATGATAATTTAGACAATTTCTGTTAATGGAACAAGGTGATAGTATGTGTTGATTACACTGCCTGCATGTGAAGAGGTGGTTACCTTTTTTTATAAAGTAACAGCAGTAGAAGAAAAATAATGTGTGGTTATAAATATTACAGTTAAATATAAAAGTGCCTGTAGAATCTGTTGATGTTTCCTCTGTTGGCCTCTGTAAGTGTCTCCTGGCAGAATTTTAAGAGGGTGAAAAAATTACTTTATTGACTTAAAAGTTTATATTCTGTCTTCTGAGAGCAATTAATGTCTGAAGAGTGAGAAAAGAAGCACATGGCCTTTGATTTTGATAAAGACTTGTCCTTGTTTTAAGTAATTCTATGAGTGGAATTTTAGACTTGATATAACTTGAGACAGAGATAGGCATAAAAATTCTTCCTTCCTGCTGTCAGTTGTCTCAACAAAATAAAATCCTGTAGAGATACTAAAATAATAAAAAATGGAGATATATATTTTTTCCTGTATTTCCAAAAAAGCTAGAGATGCAAGTGATAAATGTCTTTGAGCACTTTTCCTCTTCACTTTGAAAATACTTTAGGTTATAAGACAAGGTCTAGTCTGTGCCCAGTCAAGGCAATTGCATTTGTGTGTTATTTTGGAAAAGAGGTAATGCTTCCCCAGAATCTGAAAATTAAATATAACAGATAGGAGGCTCTGAGGACAGTCCATTTCAAAACTTGTGTTTTTCAGTCCTAGTTTTGTTTCTCTTTTTCTGTGTTGCTCTGGGGAGTATGAGCTATTCTCTTGTTGACTCTTGTTGCCTTCAGTGGTGATTGCTGCATTTTCCCAGGAATACCTATGTGGCCCATGAATGTATTTAGAGCCAAACCTCTGGAAATCCCTGAAGGCTAAGACTGAGATTCTTGAGCTAGTCTGGGAGCAAGTGGAAGGTATGCTGCACCTACTGACTTGCTCTTGGTTGGGCTTCCTATTCTATCAGTATTCACACCCAAGCTGGAGCTTCTGCTGCTTTCAAAACTCTGTCCTCACAATAGCAACCCCAGTGGCACCTCATTTCCTGGCGAGCTGGAGACAGGAGAAACTTATAATTGTTGCCAGGACATCGTTAGCGTTGCCAGGAACTGTAATCAAATAAGGTTCAAGGTTTCATACTGATGTGATGGGTGCAGTACATGTGGCTTAGATTGAGGGGGAAGGTTGATTTTTGGGCTTGGTTTTCCAAGTGTTTCCTCTGTTCTTATCAGTGTGGCTTCTCTTGTGCCAGTTCCTTTCCATGTGGACACAGATCTCTTGCTGTTCTGTTGACATTTTCATGATGGGTTGGGTGTGCTCGCTAACACGGAGAGATAAAGCTGGGTGGTGTGTGTTAGTATATTGCTACCAGATGTGACATCCAGCAGCTGCACAATAGCATCCAGAAATCTGAGGGTGGAGTAGAGTATTAAGGGCTCCTCCTTCCCTCTGCCCTTCCTCTGTGAAGCAGCAGCTGGCAGTGTTTGGTGGGTTGTGTGTGTATGTGTTTTTGTTTTGGTTTATTTTTTTTAATTGGTTGGTTGGTTCTTTTTGTTTTGTGCAGTTTTTTTGTTACCTTGCTTCCCCACCTCCTCCACCCACACATTACATTAATTTTGGAATATAGGATGGTTGACACTTCTTCTCTGCTTTTATTGTTTCTCCAAATATCTTGTTAGATCCTGTGGTGTGTAGGTTAGAGTTTTGGTTTCTTTTGTCTCCATTTGAGGTAACTAAGGTGTTGGGGTGGGAATGGGGGAGTGTTCAGGGTCACAGGATTGAGAAATTAATGGAACAAAGAGGAAAAGGCATGGAAAAGTTGATGTATCTGCAGCTCCAAGCTGTCATGTAAATTCAAGCACCAGAGGTCCTTACTTCTAACTAAACAAGTTTTGGAAGTGTCACCCACAGTGATCTGGGCAAGTGGCACTTTCTCAGGAACTCTTAAAACTTGATAAAAACTTTGTCATCCTTATAGAAGCAGAGATCCTGAATTTCTTTCCTTAGAATAGAAGAGCATGCATATGCCTTTGCTGGTCAAATTTAATCACAGTCCTGGAATCAGCTTATGTGTGTTAATGTTGTTTATCATGTAGATATAGAGCAGATAAGTAAGACACCGGGGTTTTCTTTGTGTGAGGCTTTTAGCTTGCAGAAGTTAGTGGTCAGTCCATTTCCTTTACTAACAAATCAGTTTTCTGTTGATGATCTCGGTTTAGATATAAATATTGCAGCATTAACAAAGGAGTAGGCAAGCTTTTAATATAAAACTGTGACTAGGTAAGGAAAATATTTACTTTTTTGTTACAGCTCATTTGAAAACTGTTGAATAATTATAGTGATTTTTAGAGGGACACGCTAGACCTTCTGTAATAAGAAAAAATAAAGCAAGTTGTCCTTGTTGCACAACTTGTGCAATGTGCAGTGTGGAATCAAAGCAAGAGTCTTAGCTGTAAGAATTCATTCCATTGCAATGACAAAAGGAGTGATAGTCACAGTTCTTCAGTTAGCTGTAGGGGTGTCAGTCTGTGTTCAGTGATATGTATTCACAACTGGTTTGTCCACATGAGTTTTTGTGTATTAATTCAAATGCAGGGTTTTGTTTTGGAATTTTTACCTAAGTTTGTTTTAAAGTAAATGCTATTTAAAAAAAAAAAAAAAAAATAGCCATGCAACTGTTGCCTCTTTGGTTTCTAATTTTCCCCACATTAAATAGTACCAGCTCAGAAAATTGGGTAGCAAGTCTGTTCTTCTAAGGTAATGTAGGCAAGTTTGAGTTTAAAAGAAACCTCACAACACCCCAGAGATCAGAAGTGTCTGAACAAGAGCTTAATTCTAGGCAGCAGTGACATCAGTGACCAGTATGTGAAGAGTGCATTTCAGTATTTGCACTACTCTGCTAACCGTTTTTTCCTAGCAAATAATTACATGTATTAAGTTGTTGTAGCAGAGTGAATGTTGGTTTGGTGCCTTCCTGTGCTCAATTAAGATAGTAACAAGTGATTTTTTTTGGTATACTCTAGACTTTGGTGGCTGCTGAAAGAGCATTTTTAGATGTGCTTAACAAGGTAGCAATGTCAACACACACTCTAAAAATGGGAAATGTATTGCAGAATTGAATGGTTTTTGTTTTTTAAAAAAATGTACTGGTGGAAGTGATTTCCTAAATGGCTGGTGATTGTATACAATAAGAGTTGTGAAGAGAATTAACAGGTAAGCAAAGTATTTTCGTGCTTTTCAGTGAAGTTGTCATTCTGCCCCAAGTTGACACAGTGGCTTGAGTGATGGTATCGTGTCTGCTAATGCCAACTAGCTAATGTTGATTTAGAAGCTGCTAGGTGCTGCTGGTTGTTATACCCCTCTCCCAGGGTCACTGCAGAGAGACCAGGACTTGGGAATGTGTCTGAACTGCCTCAATGTCCAGTGTCTTTAGCTTGAAGAGCAGCTGGTGTTGATGGACACGTGCAGCTGCTTCCAGGGCTTGGCTTGCTGGTCCAGCAAGTGATAACAGGCAAGAAAGGAAGAAGAGGAGGGTGGGAAAGGTATTAAAGCCTAACACACTGCAGCTGCTTAAGTGAATGCATGTCAAAAACTCTTAAAGTTAAAAATGCAGGCCACTGCAGTGGGTGGTGTGTCCGTGGTTTTCCCACATTGAAACACCTCTCACTCTATGGTGATCAGGATGAATGTCCTCTGTATGGAGTGCTTCCTAGGAACAAAGCTGAGGCCTGAAGTATGTGAGGTGCAGTGTAGCTGTTCTGTCACTTCTTTGTCACCAAAGACTACAGTCAGACAGGGGCTGAATATTAAATGGATGACCAGAGGGAGCAAAGCTCATTTAGAAAGTGGGATTATAAATGCTCCTCAGCCTGCTCCTAGATACCTTGTGCGGTCACAAATTGCTAGACAGTTGTGCCAGAGGCAGAAAAAACAGTTTTGTGGTTAAGACACCCTGCTATAAACTTCCTGTTTGTCTCCATCTCCTGTTCTTCTGTGTCCCCTTATGGATCAGAGGTGATCGTGCTTTTCTCCTTCCTAGCCTGTTTTGCCAGCTCTCTGGGGCAGGGAGTATTGTTTGCTTTGTCTGTATTACAACAGGGCTCTTGTGATCACTCGGTGGTGTACTCCTACCTGACAGCATGGAGCAGAATGTCCAGCCAGCTTGTGAACCTGGCAAGGAGAGTGTTCCTGTGAGAAAGGGAAGTGTCAACTGCGGAAGCACATGCAGCCTGGGAAGCAAGCGTTGCATGTGTGGTGACAGCTGTGACATTGCCAGTTGCAGCAGCGGGGTGGGACAGCATGCAGGACTGCACTGCTGTGGAGAACAGATGCAGGTTCTTGAGGACAGGTAGGAAATGGAGGACTGAGGGAGTTTCACTACTGCAAGTGAAGGAGCAGTTTGAATGTATGGAGCTCTTCTGTAGGACAGATGACAGGCAGGTAGGGAGCTTGTGAGTCATGATCTGGAATAGGTGACTAAATATGCATTATGCTGGGAGTTTCTTACAGATCACCTGGTGGTGAGGAGGAAACAGACCAAGTCTGTCTCACAACCTGTGGTTCTTTTGAGTGACTTGAAGGTCTTTGACATCTGCTGGAAGAGTAATATGGTTGGATGCAAATTAGCCAGGACGATTTTGAGGATAGCAGGTTTAACTTCTTGATACAGGACTTGAAGGGGTCAAACAGATGTGACATCTGATTGCATCTGCTATTGACAAAGTAGGCAGATTCAGAGTGCTAATGGCAGCCTTGGCTGTAGCTACCATGACATAGAGGAGTTCAAGGTCATTAGGGGCATGAGAAATGCAAGGATGACAGACTCTAGACTTCAGGAACGCAGGATTCTGGAAACACTGAAGCTCTAAGACACACAGGAGTTCATGAAAACTAGTCAGGTCTTGAAGGACAATCCCTTTGAAGTGCAGGAGCAGTCCTTACTTAGCAAACAAAAAGATGTACTGGAAGGCCAGACTGGCTAGACAGGAAGCACATGATAGCGCTCCAATGGGAAAGGAGGAGGAAGCAGTAAAAGAGGAACTTAGAAACATTGTCCAAGGGCTGCTGTTACAAAAGCTCAGCTGCTGTTGGTATGTAGAGGTGAAAAGGTCTGCAGAAGAGTTTCTACCACTTCGGCTCGCAGGAAAAGATTGAATAAGGAAAGTGTGGATCTGCTGATGAGTGGGACAGGTAGCAGTGAGGACAGGTAAGGCTGAGGTACTTGTGCCTTGTGCACTTCAGTTTTCAGCAATGAGGTCTCACAAGCCTTTGTACTTAGTGAAGGAGTTCAGGGAGGACAAGAAGTCTCTCTTGGGCCAAGAAGTGTTGTGGATTACTTGAGAGCTCAGCGAGCCCAGGGAGATTCTGCTGTCTCCACCCCTTGAGGTTTTCAAGACCCAGCTGGATAAAGAACTGAGCAAACTGATCCAATAGATGGCCCTGCTTTCAGCAGGAGGCTGAACCTGACCTCTGGAAGTTCCTTCTAGCCTGAACAGGTCTGTGGTCCTGTATAATGTACTTTGGGAGGGTTGTCCTCAACCATTTAGCTCATTTTTTGAATTTTGAAGTGTGTGTTGTAACTCCATATGTAGGACATAAATTGCTTTAGCTCTTCGTGTAGGAGGAAGCTAATTTTATGGCATGTCAGGGTGTCTGTCCTTCCCTTGGAGAAGCTGTGCCATAGTGTGTGAAGTTAAGCATAGTTGTAGTAATCTGTCCTTGAGAGGAGTACATACCCTGGTTTCTTCAGTGGTATGGTCAGTTCAGTGGGAGGCTGTTCTACGTAGTCACCTCAGACCCAAAACCCAGTAGGGTGGTGGGGAGGGCTCCACATGGAGCCTCTCCACTTGTGCTTATGACCACTTTTCAATAAAAGATTGCTTAAAGCTGCTTGCAGCAGTTATGCTGCTCAAATCCCATCTGTTGCGACCAGTCCCAGTGTGAGGAGGGGAGTGCTGCTCCCCTGATCTCTCCTTTGAGCTTTACCTGTGTGGTGCTGTAGCCATCTTGCTTCTTCTCCTGAACTTCTGTTCCCCTGTGTTTCTGAGAAGCTTCTGACTTGACACAAAGGACCATGTTTCAGTGATGAATGGGGTTGGTACTGATCTTTTGCTTGTAAAATGCTTTGGGAGTCTTCCCAATGAGAGACTCTGTATTGGGAAGTCAGAAGCTGAAGTGTGAATCGCTGTTATGCCTTCTCTTGCCAAGTTTCCCAGGCTGAGGCCATGGGGCTTAATTTCCAAGTTGTTCCAGTTTTTCTCAATGGGCTTGTGAAGAACTGATACTAATTTTTGTGTGAGTAACTATGAAGAAGTTACGTGTATCAGGCTATAGCTAATGAACTGTCCTGATTTCAGGATAGTTTCTAGAAGCTACTTCTAAATTGCAGGACCTTTAAAGACCTTTTGTAAAATTGTGTCTTAATGAGGAACTCTCCCACCCACCAAGGGAAGGATGGAAGAAGGAGAATGGGGTCAGGTCTCCTTTGGGACCTACAGCATTCTTGCCTTCATGCAGTCTGCAACAAAAAACTTAATTTTAAGTGTATTTTCCTTGTGCCAACTCTTTCTTCACATGCTGAATTGTTGACTTTTTTTTTGAACGTTGTTCAGCTGTCTGTGGTGTTAATTCGGTCACCGTTTCCTGATAAATTTGAAAGTATTGTATTTGCTAATATATTTTTAAATATTTTTTCCTCATGTGTGTAATTATAGTCTTGGGAATTTTCTTCCTGCATTCTACTAATGTCTTTAATATTTGTTTTATTCTTAAAAAATTAGTAACAGATGTATTTCCTGGTTTTAAAGTCTGTAATAGGAAGAAAGGAATCACAGTTTTCCCATCTCAGCGATAGCCTGAAGCAGGATGTGTGGCATACAACAGACTTTCACCAGGAGGAGGAAATTAACTGGCTACAAATTAGGGAAAGTTCACGAGAAGTCATTACTCTTCATTTATTTTTAAGTGAAGCTTTGAATCTCTAGGCAAAAGATAAATTATATAGTAAATGGAGTCCCCATGCATATGAATGTGCAGTGTTTAGATATCTGTGTTGACTGTGACAGTGGTAAGATTATGCAGTTTCATATATTAACAGTGTTATCATTGAGCACTGTCTCTTCTCCTTCCCTTTTTTAAGGAATGGTGTTTTAATGCTATTAAATGTAGTACTGATGAATGTTTCCATGGCCAGATTCTGCTTGTTTGCAAGTGGTGTGTGGTGGGAGTGTACATAATTTACCCAGATATGTCCTGTCAGCTTTTTTGTCCTTATTCTTTTCAGTGCCTGGAAAAGTGAGATAAAGCAGCTTATCTTCTCTGAGACCTGTGCTGCATTCAAAGTGGCTTCAGAAAAGAAAACGAACCTTCAACAATTTTTCTAAAGTTAATATAGACTAATAACAAAAAAACATGGTCAGAAGAGTTACTGTTAATAAGGCTTGAAATTTGCTTTACTCTGAAGAATCTACAGGCCAGTGGAGGGAGGGAAAAGGTGAAACCTCTAGAATGGCCATGTACTTTGGGAAAAAGAAAGCTTTCATTTTAAGTAAACTTTGGTTGCAACATTTCTTTTCTGTAGTTTACTGATTCTGTGATGCAGAGTACCTCTAGGCAATGCATTGAAGTCAGTATGATAAAAAAATTTACTTCAGCTGTTATTTTTCCTCAATGGGGACACCTCCCCTCCCCCTTTGAACCACTTTGGAGTTTAATATAGTGTTGAATTCAGTGTAGTAATGCTTACCATAACAGTGCTGTTCTTTTCTAGTTTATGGTATTTTATATTCAGTAACACAGAATTTATCCATGGGATGCTACAGGTAGAGATAATTAGCTTAGCTTGAAGGCATTATTCTCTGTTGCACTACATTTGTTTTGACAGGTGACATATGCAAAAGAGCTCTTCAAAAGTAGGAGATTTATATTTTAAAAATTGCTTTTGTCCACTTCCTGGCTGCATGTTTTTCCCTACTTCTTATTCAAATTCCATTAAGGGTATGTTTTATGTTCATCCTTTCTTACAACTTTTTATGCCTAATTCCTCACTTGCAAAAAGGTACTAATATTTCCTCTTCCTTCCTTGGTATCTTTCTGCCTTATTTTTGCTGTGCTGCCTGTTTTTGTATCAACAATCTGAGGTTGCTCCCCAGATTAGAATTTTTATTGCTTATTGCCTGGGAACAAAATGGGTTCTGTTCTAATGGGTTCTGCTGAAATGATGATTGAATATTAATTCCATTATTTTTCCTAAAAGCAGCAGAATTCAAAGATTTGTGAAGGAGGGGTTTGCAGTGGGAATGGTTTCCTGAATCATTCAATTTTAATAACAGTAAAGTGATGGTATACAAATCCTAATATGTATACAGTTTGCTAAATTTTTGTGCTGCTAGTAGAATTAGGAAGAAGGCCATATTAGTGATGACTTATGGTCTGTAGAAATGTCTATACGCAGAGTAAAAGATTTCATGGAGATCGTATTCAAGGTGAGCAAGACTATTTTTCCAGTAATACCTCTGTTTGAGGCTCTTGTTTCACTTGCTCTGTGCTCAGCATACGCAGGAGGGAGGAACTTGGCTTTTTGAGGTTGTGTTCCTTCTCTGCCTATTGTCAGGTGTAAACTCCTGACATCTCCGTGGGAAATTCTGGAGAGCAGTTGGGAATGCCCAGAGGAAGCCAGCTGATGCTCCTGTTGATTTACTTCCCAATACCTGGCTCCTTTAGAAGTGAAGTATGTCTGATAAACGTGAGAAAGAATTTGTTCATGTAGCCATGTTGTCAGCTGGAAGGAACATTACAAGAGTAAAATTTCAACAAATCTCTCACTTACAGAGAGAGATGGCCTGTCAAAGCTTATAAATGAGATGCACTGGGAAAGCTGTTGCCAAATTCACATCGAATGCTTTCAGTCTGAGGGACTGTAATGTATACAATCATCTCAACTGAAGTTATAGGCTGCTTTGGTCTTGATTTTGTGATTCATGTTTTTCTTTTTCTTTTTTTGGGGTGGTGGTGTAAATCATAGCAAAACTATGCAATCAAAATGATTTTACTCTTATTGCTTGATGAAACAAGACTTGTTAATGAAAAACCTGGACTGTTAAAAGAAGTGTGCTTTTTATATGTACTTACACATTAAGAGTTTATATATTGATTTTTAAAAAAATAGAGAACAGGATGCTTGTGTTCATTAATTTCCAGCCTTTGTAGTCTAATGTGCTACTGGTGGAACAAGTGACACACTGAGGAATATCACACCAATACATGCCTTCATTTTTAACTCTTAACATCCTGTGGCCTAACACAATGTGAGGATCGCATAGGAGACTTGTTTCCTACCACGTGTGGGTTGGTCGTCAGGATGGTTGGTTGTGAAATGGATGTAAAGCTGCCAGGGTGCCAGTTCTACATTTAGCCCAGACATGCAGTGAGGTACCTGTCCCAAGGGCTTTCTTCCTTCCCTCATATTAGTTTTATTAGTTTGTATATTTTGACTTAACTATCACAGGATTAAAAGCCATAAGCAGTTCGATAGTGGAAACTGTGTTGTCATCTTCTTAGGGAGTGTCCTGACCTTAAAACCACAGTGTTTTTCCCCGGCTGAGTTAATCCTGGGTACTATTCTGTCAAGTAGCACAATACAAAAAAGTGCTCTTCTGATGTATTTTTGTGAGTGTGATGTCCCTCAGGGAGGGGAGGGAGGACTGTGGGGTTGGGAAGCTGATGTGGCATATGTGAGCCACAAGTGGCCCATGGAGCACACATAGCATTTCTCCCTGTCAGCAGGACAGTTAGTGTGCGTTTTTTATTTTGGGTGGGGTTTTTTCTAGGGGGGAGGAGGTGCAAAGTGGTGATGATTTTTTTTTGTTAATTTTTAATTCGTTTTTGTTTTGGGATTGTTTCTAGTGAGAATGATTCAAGTTGCTGCCATGTTTTTCCTGGAGCTCCATATATGGCTTGCCAGCATGTGTTGGACAGTTTTACACCTTGCCACTGGTGAGATTCCATTTTACCCCTTCCTACTCCTGGCCACAGGCTCCCGCACAGCTTCCCTTTGTCTGGGGCTCCTTGTGCTCTTTCCTAGCCACCTCGTGGTGTGAAATGTGTGAAAAAGCAAGAAAGGAGGTCTTCTTGGTGTGTGGAAGTTAATGGTGAAAATACACGTGTCTGTGGGCTTCCAGGCGCAGTAGGTGGCAGGTATGTGGGACACATGAGCACTTTTAATTCTGCCAGGCTTCATTTGAGGTGCACAACCCCACCCTTTGTGGATTTCCAAAGTGTTTTTTCCAGTGGCTTGGCTGAAGAAGCTTGTGCAAAGCATTCCAGTAAACCTGAGTCAGACAGAGAATTTGACCCTAGCTTTTCTTGGGATCTGGAGGTGAATAATCAACAGCTAAACCTTCTTGAAATGTTTTTCTTTGATAAGAGCATGAGCTCAGCTTGGTAGAGATGTTGAACAGACACAGAGGGTATTTTTAGTGGGATGGCTGTGAAATGAGGAAGGTTGGCTGGAAAGGATGCAAATACACAAGTGATGGGGTTCAAAACCTGACACATACTTCACTGTTTAGTATTCACAGCATGTAGCACTGACTGGCTGTTTCAGGCCACACTAATTTTTTTTTTTTTTCTTCCCCTGAGGTAGCTCACAACTTTTGGCGTTACTGTACACTGCAACCATTTGCCAGTAATTTTTGCAGAGGGATGTGGTCAATGCCTGTGTTCTGTGCCATGGTGCTGTTCCCCAGGGCTAAGTATTGGAGCCAGTTCTGTTTAATATCTTTATGATAATCCTGACAACGGGACCTAGGGCACCCTTGATCAGTTTGCAGATGGCAACAAGCTGGACAGGAATGTTGATCTTGGAGGGTAGGAAGGCTCTGCTGAGGAATCTGGAGAGGCTGGATTGATGGCCCAAGGCCAATTGTTATGAGGCTCAATAAGGTGAAGTGCTGAGTCCTGCACTTGGTTCAGAAGAAGCCCTTGCAACACTCAGGCGACACTGAGGGAATGTGGCTGGAGAGGTGTGTAGCAGAAGAGGAGCTGGGGGGTGCTGGTCGACAGTAGCTGGACACGAGCCAGGGTGTGCCCAGGTGGCCAAGAGGCCAATGACATCCTGGCCTGTATCAGCAATAGCGTGGTCAGCAGGAGCAGGGCAGTGATTGCCCCTCTGTACTCAGCGCTGGTGAGGCTGCACCTCAAATCCTGTGTTCAATTCTGGGCCACTTGCTTCAAGAAAGATATTGAGGTGCTGGAGCATGTCCAGAGAAGGGCGATGGACCTGGGAAAGGGTCTGAATCACAAGTCATGTGAGGAGCAGCTGAGGGAGCTGGGTTTCTTTAGCCTGGAGAAAAGGAGGCTTGGGCAGAGCCTCGTCACTCTCTGCAACTACCTGAAAAAAGGTTGTCGGGAGGTGGGGGGTTGGTCTCTTCTCCCAAGTGACAAGTGACAGGACAAGAGGAAATAGCCTCAAGTTGTGCCAGGGGAGGTTTAGAATGGATATTCGGAAAAATTTCTTCATAGAAAGGGTAGTCACATTTGGACCAGTCTGCCCAGGGTGGTGTTTGAGTCATCACCCCTGGAGGTATTTAAAACATGTATTGATGTGGTGCTTGGGGCAGGGTTTAATGGGGAGCTTGGCAGTGTTAGGTTAACACTTGTATTTTATGATCTTAAATGTCCTTTCCCACCTAAAGGATTGTATGATTCTATAAATATTTACAGTTCAGAATAAGAGAAGAAATGTGTGTCCAGTTCAACCAAGAAAATGCTGCTTTTCCTCTGTGGTGTTAAGGAAAAGTGAAAAAATCTTGCAGCCTTCAGGTTTTCTTTTATCTGTTACACAAAGACCTGCTTACTCAATTTTTTCTTTCTTTTTCTTTTCCTCCCAGGGTTTAGCAGCCCTGTCAGGCATTCTGGCTGTGTGAGTATAGTGACTTGTAGACACAAATGGTATCAGGCTTTACAGGTGCAGGAGACACAGTAGCATTAATGCAACATGGTTGTAAACACCAATAGGGCTTTATCTGTGTCTCCTTTTAATGATTTTTCTTGAATATGGCTTGCTTTAAAATAGCAGTTCGGGTCCCCTGTGTGAGTTTTGACACTGGGGCTCAGTTGAAGAAATACATTATCTTTCAATAGCATGGGTTTTGAGGAGAGTAAAATGCCAGCAGAATAAATAAGTAAATATTGGAGAAAACAAACAAACAACACTGCCCCCTCACCCCTCATGGTGAAAGATGCAATCCAGAAAAAAAGCATGTTTAAAGGATGGGTAGGTGGGAAAAACCAAGACAGTTTAAATGTGTTGCTTCTCTGATTTGATGTGTTGCTTCCTTTTCCTCCTCCCACTATGACTTGCTGTCTTTCAACATTAACCTCCAGTCCCAGTGTAGTGAATGCTGTGCTCTGTAAGTCCTGCTCCTGCCCTTGCTCCCCTGCTGAGCTCAGTGCTGACAGCTGGGGGAAATTCAGTGTGATTTGGAGTTGGGAAGTGCTGTATCAGCACATGGGAGATTAAGGTTTTTAGTAGATTTTTTTTCTTGCTTCTGGAGGGGAATTAGTGAGCTCCCAAATTCACTGGATTTATTGGAAATCTGTGCCTGCTGAATGTATTTATTCCCCCATGTTGCTGGCTGTACTCTTGACAGGTGCTGAGAGGAGATTTATAGAAACAGCAAATATTTGCTAGAGTGGGTGAAATATCTGAGGATTATTTAGATGTGACTCTTTATCATCATCTCTCTTAGTTCTAGTTCAATAATTTAAATGCATAGGCTTGAGTCTTTGGAAATATTTAATCTACTTCTCTGTTGGATTTTATACAGGTTTCATGACTAAATCCTACTATCAATGGACTAGTACAGAGCTGATACACAGACTTTGAGAGTAACATTTTTTCTGGTCTTGCTTTTGATGAAGTAATATTATGGGGAGAGAAGAAAATGTCTCCAGAAGGGTGCTACTCATCACAACAGAGAAACTTGGGTTGTGTTCCTCTAACTCAAAGGAATCCTGGAAAAACTCCTGAAGAAGAATTTCTGTATTAGTTCTGCTGTTCATATTTCTGCAGGACTCTTTTTGCAGAACTTACATTTTTTGTTAAATATTTCTGTAGATAAGTTGTACACCACTAGTTTTTAGAGGAGATACAAGAGAATGAGAAAATAAAAGGGAAACAGATAACATCCTTCCAGATGTTCAGATCAAAATTTTAGAATGGAGCAACAGTAAAAGCAAATCATTAACCTTCCCTCAGATTTCCAGTGAAATACGTAGAAATCGATATCAGCTTTGCAGTTATTTGAGATGCTGACAAATATGTGCTGTCAAGTATGTGCTGTCATGCACCAAGCCTAGAAGAAAGGTTCAGAACTAGTGACCTGTGTGGAAAAGTCTGCTCCAATTCCAGGGCTATGGTTATTCTTACCTGTTTGCAAGCTCTCCTACCTTCATCACTTTGCCTGACCTTAATTTTGAGTGTTCAGGGAAATAGGTAATTGCTGAGGTAGCCAAGTCCAGAACTAGTAAAACCGTATTTGCAATTTGCCCATGATACTCAGCAGAGCACTGAGGCTGGCTGTGGCTCTGTGCCACCTGTCCTTGTGTTTCTTAGCCCAAGAACAGCTGCTTTTGCAGCTGCTTGGTCTTTCTTGCACCCCTGGCATGGCTAGAGTTCATCAGAACCAAGTAGCTGAACTTCGTTTGGTTAAGATGATACTGGCTGGATCATAGGAAATTATTAGGCAGAGAAATAACAAATTTGTTCCTGTTTTGTGTGGTTTTTTTGCATTTTCATCTCCCACCCCACAAGTTTTCCATCTACAGGTGCGCTGCTTGGAACATTGTCCTGTGAAGTGCTTCAAAGGCACAGGGCCTATTGCTCTGTCTTTCTAGCCCTTTCTTGGTGAAGAGGCTGAGCTGATTTTGCTTCCTTACAAGCCTTGACACAGTTGGCAGCTCTTGCTATTTGATGTTGCATTAATGTCCTCCATCTGGGTGGGAGATGATTTCCACAGGCCCTGATGGTATTGTAAAACATGCTGTTTATTTACAAGTGTGTATAGTGTGCTTTTTATTTATTTATTTTTTCGTCTGTCTACTTCTGAGTGCCATTCAAGGTAAATTTTAAAGTTGTTCTCCCTTTGCTCTGCTGCTCTTACTGCAAGATGGCTTTGGTGTCTGAGAGCCCATTTCAGCTGGAGGTAGTATGGCTTTGTGGATGTCATATTCTTGAATTTACTTTTTTTCCTTAGGCTTGGGGAGAGCAGACATTTATTGACCTTCATGGCCTGTTTCAAAGCCTGCTGCCTGGAGGGAGTGGAGTGTGTCTGAGGCTTTGAGTTTCTGGGAGCACCAGTCACATTGGTTCAGTTGATGCATGGATGTGTCTTTGCAGTAATTTTTATACATGCGCCTTGGTCATGGCAGGTATGCTCCTAGACCCTGAAGGAACAATGTTCTGTAAATGACTGTCTTTTGAAATATTTTTGATTGACTTATATCTAAGTTATTATTCTAGGAAAATCTGAAAATATCAAATCCAATAAGAAATTAATAAAATGAGATATGATTGAATGAGAAATCACAGACCTGGAAAGTTGACTGACACCCACAGCAACATTGGACTTCCATGTCAGTTTTGTATTGACATAAAAGAATTCAAATGCATTAAAGAAATTACATGTATTCTTGTTTTCAATTAGGATATTGCATTTCTCCTGTTTCTATATATCTTAAATTCAGCTACAGCTTCCATTTTAATCCTTGGAAAGGTTGTGTTGCCATACATATTGAATATGAAAATGTATCTCTTTATTTTGGGGCCTGTTGACCTGACCAAACTAGCACTGAATAAAGTACTCTTCTTTTGGCAAAAACGATATTCCATATTAACTTTTGTCAGAAGGCAGTCAGATTTTTATTGTGTTCTGTGTCATCTCTTGTTGGGTAAGGATTACAGGAATGGTTTGGTTAGTAACAAGGAACTGTTCCTAACATTAATTCATATCACCAACACCATCAGCCCCTCCCCCCAGTATATAGATGTACATATTTAGAGAGCCCAGTAAAGCAGAAGTGTTCTATGGAATGTAATTTTGTACGTGAGTGGAGGGATAAGTAGAGGATAAAACGAGTATGGTTCTATATCTAGCTTTGTCTAACAAACTATTATATTTTGGATATGAAAGGAGTGAAGCGTGGAGAGAAATATTATGGGTACTGCAACTATAATAAAATAGAGAGGAAAGTAGAAAAAGCTATTGCTCCAAAGGGGCTGCTACTGCATCTTTACTTCTCTTGTTTCATAGCGCACTATGAATAAGAGGCATTATAACTTATGTTTATGGAAAAATCTATCTAGAGTGACTTTCTCTGGGCCCTGTGGCCTTATGCTTGGCAGGAAATGTGTGGGAGAAGATGCAGCAGATTGTTTTGCTCGGAGGAGTAGCCAGAGCCCACTGAGAGCATCAGAAATACTCTGGCAGTTGCCAAGCTGAGCATGTGACCTGTTGAGGCTTTCAGCTTGACTGCCTCGGCCTGTGTCGTTTGTGTGATGACAGAAATGGCCAGGTAATGGTTGTCTTTCACCTTTCCTCTCTGCTTCTAAAATTGTCTGTGTCATTTACAGCTCTTCAGTCTGCTTCCTCACTTAGCACTGTGGGAGACTCTGCAGTCCAGTGCAATTGGACTTCCCTTTCTCTTCCCTCAATGGGAGAAAAAGTGCATCTAGAGGAATTGCTTTAGTTGAGTTGGTAGGCTGTGTAGATGTAAATCTAAGTTATTCTGGGCTGGGAGCAGCTGGGGAAGGGATCCCTCCCACCTGGTTGTGCTGTCCCTGTGCCTGGCTGCCAGCACTCATTCGGAAAAAAGCAGCCACAGTGAAATTCCAGAAGTCATCCTTGTATGTGTGGCAAACTAATTTTTGGTTGCCCGGGCTGAGTTCCCTTTGGCTGAGCTTCTGTCCTCTTTTACAGTTTCAGCACTTCATAGCCCTGAGACATTGTCTTCTTCCTAATTAATCTTTTAATTCTTTGTAGAGTCTGGACTTCCTCCTCAATATCCTGTTTGAAGTGTTTATTCATCTGGGCAAACTTCCAATCTTTCCTTACCATTTTTTCCCTTCCTGCTTGGAATGGGAGTGTGAATAACGTTTGTCTTTTTCAAGTGAGGTATTTCTGTGTTTGAGCTGAAGTGTTTGAGGACAGCTTTAGTAATTTCCTTGGATTCTCAAAATTTACCAGTCTGAGATCCTAAAGTCCCATTACATTTACTTTTGTCTATTTGATCCTTCTCGCTAAATTGACATGTGCAGCAATCTTTGACAATCAACTTTTCTATCCAGCCTTTGCATTTCACTAAAGCAGTGGCTAGAGTAGATTTATCTATTTTTTTTTCTTGTTTATGAAAATAGTCTCCTCAATAATAGCGGGGAAACAGCACTCAGACTTTTTTTTGGGGGGTGGAAGCATTTATCAAACAAGTTAAAAGAAGCAGCATGTTGTAGTGTCAGAAAGGGAAAAGTAATTTGTCCCATACAGAATTCATCATTGTTCAGTGGAAATCTGTGCATTTCCAGTTTGTATTTATCCACTCACCTCGCTAGTTGCAGCAGGCCTGGAGTCACGCTGTTAAAAAGAGTCTACAGATTAGCCTGGACCTCTGTGCCCCTGGTCTGTGGCCTTTTGGTGCATTTTAGGGATCTTCCAAACAGTTTCCATCGGGCTTTTGCATTCGCATGCTGGGAGCCTGCCTGAGGACTAGAGAGGCAATTCCTAGGGTGAAGAGTCAGAGCAAAAAAGAGGAGAGAAACTGAGATAGAGACAGGACCTATGGAATAGTTTTTATGCTCTCTTAGTGAGTACCTCCCTCTTTCTCATGTGTATGAGAGTTATCCATGCCTTAAATAAGTGAATTATTTTTTAGGTTAGCAAATATCCCATATTTATTTTAACCTAGTAATTTTAGGGCTAAGCTTAATACACTGACATCACTGGAAATAGGATGCATGTGGCTTGCATCTGGGTGATAGTGGCTTGTAAATAAAACTGTAACCGAGAACTGTGCCAACTTTTCCCCAATGGCCATTTTTTTTTCCCCTGTGTGTGCATTCAAACCTGAGTGCACATCTCCTTAGTGAGGATGTTTGCTCTATGCCTATCATGTAGATTTATCTAAGCATAATAAAAGAGCACAATAAAATTACTGTGTGAAATCAGTAAGAGGAGTACTGTTTGGTGCACAAAGTTGAAAATGCAGAAAGGTTGAAAGTTTAGAAACTTGACCCACAACATGCACCAGGAATGTCTTTGTGTGGGTTTTGTCCCCTTTCTTCCTTTGGAGATGTAGAACGCCTGTGTGGAAAACCTCCTGTTGCTCCTTGCATTTCAGTTCTTTCCATTACTGAAATAAATCCAAGTTCTCATAGTTCACATGAAATGGATGCAGTCCAGGGAGATCATTGCCCTGTTCTCATTATTAATCTAGAAGGTTTCATACTTGCAGCATGTCGCTGTGCTGTGAAGAATACAGAGAGGGCAGAGGCGTCTGTCTGGGGCCTGGGGGAGAGGCGGAATTCCTCCCCCGGTAGCCAGCAGCCTCTTCAGGGGTGATTTCATGCGGATTTGAGCCCGAGCTAGCGCAGAGCCAGCCCAGCCCGAGCCGTTCTCACGGGCAGTCCATGTGGGAAGGAGAGGCGCTGGGCTGGATCCACCGTGGGACATTCCGCTGAGCTCTGCCGCTTCCATCGCCAGCCCCTGACCCGGCGGGGAGTTCCAGCTGGAGGTGATGAGACCTACACAAAACTGAGTCACGCTGTATGTAAATTAAAATAAATATTTAGTGAGTGTCTTTCTTTAGGACCCTCTTGAGTGAGGCTTATTAAATGTCACTGTTTAACTGGAGTGCAAACACAGCTGTAATTAGAAAGGATGTTTTTGCTTAAAGCTGTGTGCCTTTGCTGACTGGGGTTTGTAACTCCATTTTTAATGGCTTTTCCCATTGACCTGGTCTGAAGATTCCCAAACCACGATCCCACTTCAGGTCTGCAGGGAGCTGACACACTGTGGCAGCTGCTCTCAGGCTTCTTGCCAGAGATCAAATCATGCAAAAAGCAGCTAAAAGCACTCTGAATGCTTCCCCTGCCACCTTCCCCCTCTCTCTCAGCACCCCTATCCCTCCCCCAAGTAAGCAAGTGCTGTCTAATTCCTGCTACTTATTTGTGAGTGGAGGAGGAATTCCCAAGGACATCAACACTCTGGAGAAGTGGTCACTGGTAGCTCTTTCTTTAGGAGTCATTGCCATGTCTTTCCTTATGATTTTAAAAAATAAATAATGATTTTTGTGTGTTGGTGTTGGATTAATAGTTATTCTTACCCTCCAAGGACTGATAGCTAGGTGACTTCTGGTGTAGAAACGTAACATTTCTGGTGGTCAAAATACATGCATTTTTTCTACATATGGAATTCATGCTTGGAGATAGAGGAGATGGATGGTTTTACCTTATGAGAAGGTTTACTATTTTGTGAATCTCAAGTATGACAGTTTGGGTTTTTTGCTCCCCCTCTTTTGTTTATTTGTTTGTTTGTTTGGTTTTTATATTTTAAAATCATACTGTTAAGAAATCCAAAACCCACATTCCGGCCGACTGCTATTTCCACTTTTTCTTTCTTTTTTTTTTTTTTTTAGGTGCATATTTAATTCATATTAATTTTGTTGGTGTCTTACGAATTTTCTTATTACTATTCTAGTCTCTTAAAGTTGAAGAATGCTCTGTTCCAAATAAAAGGTTAATTCTTTTTCTGTGACTCAGGAAAGGAGATTTTCGAATTGTCAGAATATTTTTTTTATCTTATCAACAAGGATGTTGGGATGAAACAAATGCTTCTTTAAAAGACAGCAGCTGGTTCCAGCCTCCAGGTTTGAAGTATTTCCAGTCTCATCTGCTTACAAGCAGCTGGAAGCAAGCATATATGGGTTGCTTATTTAAGAGGTTAATGTACTTTCTATGGGGAATGCAGAACTGGATCTCACAGAAAGGAATATATTAATGTTGTCAGTGATGAGTTTTCATAAATTGAATTTGCATCAAGGGCCTCTGAAAAAGTGCTTTACTCTGAAAGTCATTTTGATCTTCTGCAAATAAAAATAACAAATGTTTGACCATAGCCAGATTGCAGTTATAAATGGCAGTTTAGCTATTGCAGGTTTGTCAGTTGATTTAGTTTTTTTAGATGAATTTGAAACAAAGATCCCAATAAAAGGAAATTTTCAGGGGAGATTCTGGTTACTGGCAAGGGAAGGAATGCTTTTGCGTAGCCAGAATCTCACAGAAGGCCTTTCTTATTCATGGGGAGTGTGTGTGTGTGTGTGTGTGTGTACACACCGTGTATGTATGTGTGTACATATATATATATTAGAATTTTCTATGTGACTGTTTTCTAGCACCATATAAGTCAAGCAGAAAAAAGATTTGGTTTGAAAGATACCCATTCAGTATCTTCATTGGGATGATGTGGGTTGTTCAGCTGATGTATTGCTTTACAGAGAATATGTAGTGAGTGAGAAGGGATTATTTTCACTTGAACTGTTCTTGTGATGGAGGGAAGATGGGGCAGCAGCAAAGTGGGTCACACTGAATCCCTCATTCTTTGTGTAGAATTTGAAAAAATGGAAATATAGTGAGAAATCAACAAGTTTATCCTCTTGCTGTGTGCACATTCTGTGTTTTCAGGTTTTAATAAAGCTGATGATTCTGAAATGTGTCTTTCTTAAATTCTCAGCAGTTAACATGTATTCAATATATCTCCTTTAGGAAAGGTTTCCTCTTTCCATATGCTAAGTAGGGAGCTGTGAGCAGCACTGTCTTAAAGGGAGGGCAGTGCCTGGTTCCAGAATGGCGGTGACAGGCATTGCAGGGGAAAAAAGGTGACAGTAGTGTTTCCCCGGTATTCTGTCTGCTCACGTGGTGTGGTGCTATATGTTACAATAACCTGCTTTAATAAAAGTAATTAATTGTCAAAAAAATCATAAACATTGTGAAATACAGTTCAAGATATGTTTATGTTTAAGATGTTGATAAGACTTATTTATTTTCTAACAATTCTTTGAGTATTGTTGTTAAATGTGTTAATAAGTCCTGTCAGATGATCTGTAGCACTGAGTGATGGTAGCTGAACATACAAAATACTGTATCAATTTGCCTTTTTGCAAACCTAAATGCACTGCACAGCAAACTTCCTCTTGATGGTATTTTGAGCTTGCAGGTTTGAATGGTCCCAGATTTATTTTGCAGACACATTTTTGCCTGGTATCAGTGGATTCTAGGAGTCTGAATCCTGCCATTGTTGGCTGCTTGAGTCAGGGCGTTGCAGTACATACGCCTTTAGGCAATTTCCTACCTTTGGATCATTTAATGCCCAGAGCCCTCTTAAATGAGATAACATGTGAGCTGTGATGTGTTTACTATATCATAAAGTTCTTCTCACACTTTAAAGAAATAACAGGGGTTGTCACTATGGATCAAATATTCATTGCCTTGATTTGCAAAATATGTTCTTTGACTGCAGCATTCATTGCTGTGTAGCTTTCACATCGCTACTTCCTCTCACTTTTGGCATGACCTATATTATATGTGCATATGGCTCTGTTGTGCTGCAGAAATTCTGTGTCTAGCATCCTATTTGTCCTCCTCTCTTCAAGAGCCTTGGTTTTCTGTACTTTAAGAGACCTTAGGGACACTTCTGTTTGTGTATCTCTAGAGTATGGTTTTCTAAAACCACAAACAAAGAAAACTCAGCCCTAGGATGCAGGTGCCACAGCAAATAAGTGGAGATCAAAGGATTTCATATTGTGAAGAGATGCTGTCGAATCAGAAGGTGTAGGAAAAGGCGAATGTTTTTAAAAGGCCTCAGTATAGGTGTTTTTTCCTCAGGACATATCCTTTAATTTTCTGAAAAAGTTTCAGAACGCTTAAACAGTGCAATTTTTTCCTAAACTTTCATGTATTATATTGACAGGTTGTGAGCTGGGAAGGAGTGCTGTAGGTGGACCACAGAGCTTCCAGATATTGATTGGTGTTTCTGCTCTCTCTTTTTTTTATTTTGCCCCCCCCCCATCCCCTTTTTGGTTTTCTTGAGAGTAATGGGAGAAACGTGCTTTGCAACTTTCATATGAATGTGAAGGAAAAAAAAAGCAGCCAGTATGAGATGGATGTGTGTCCATATGTCTCGATTAGTGCTTCTTCCTCTTTCTTTTATGAGAATGCTTCACCATGAACATTATTTCAGTATCTCTGCCTTTGCAGTTAATGATTGTAATTAATTATTAACTGTTGTTATGGTATATCATAGCAGTGCACTTCTGAGTGTTCTTTTAAAAGCGATTTTGAAATACAGCTGTGGGATGATAAATAAAAATGCTAATAAATGACTGTAAGACAAACTACATGGGACAGTTTGAAATATCTAAAAGTTGCAGGTTGTTTTTGATAAGAAACATCCTGAGAGTATAACTTTTTGTGTGAAGGATTTCCTAGGGTTGCATAACTCGGTAGTAAAAGGACATTAAACTGGAATTACATCCGGGTTTTCTTTAGACGTTACCCATACCGCACTTCAGATTCCTTCAGAATGAAAACTTCCTTGCAAACTAGAAATTAAAATGCTCACAGAAATGTGAATGGAGGGGAGATAAAAAGGAGCGGTGAAGTTGTGTTTCATGACAGTGTGAAATAAATAGGAGCCAGATACAGTATTGGATCATGATTAGGGGACAGCTAATACGTTTTTAGCTGTACTGCTCAATCCATACCTTTTTTAGAGTGGAGATGTTCAGAGTTGTGGGGAGGCATAACCTATTTCAGGATTGGAAGGAAGCATCCTTCTGGCACTGAATTGTCACCTGCGCAAGAGCACTTTCTGTACCGTTCCATTTGCACCGGGCATGATGATTGGGGTGAGGGAGTCTTCCCAAAACATGTTTCTGGGATTCCAGGAACTTGAGGCAGCTTCTCCTTGGTGCTTGGTCTGGGGTTTCAACACGCTAGTCCTGCATAATGTGTGATCTTGGTAACACAGCTTGGTTATTCTTAGAAGGAACCATGTTAGTCACAGGTTGATACGTCTCTAGGGAATGCCTATTTAGGAGAGGTTTCAAAATTTAGGGTAGTACTGCCTGTTTATCTGAGAGATGTGTCATTTTTAGAATTCTTGTCTAAACATTAAAATTAGTTTCTGCTTGTTTTGATTTCACTTTGCTAAATTGATGAATATAGTCTTTTATTTGAAGTTGATTAATAAAGATCTTAACATACTGTTTAGATTAAAGTAGCTTTATATTTCATTAGGAAAATATTATGTAATGATTATATTTGGATCTCATCTTCTTTTTCTTTTCCCCTGCTAGTATTATTCTGTGGTGGCCTTCAAACAAGGGATCCTGTTAGATTCTCACTGGGTGGCCAAAAAGCAGATTACAAAAGTTATAAAGATTCATGTTTGTTTTGGGTGGAGGCTTCAAAGGCTCACAGGCTTCCTTACACAAGGATGCAGTCAGGAAATGTGAAGGCAGGAAAAAAAGATTGTGAATCTGTTTTGTATAAAAAGGGGGTCGTAAAGCCACTGTCCTTGCTTAGCCTCAATGGAAAGGCAGTGTAGTCATGGATTTCTTTGCACTATATGTCTTTGATGTTTGAGTTAGTTGCAGCCAATAAAACTTCTTCTTTTCTTTACATGTACGCCCTAGTAATGTAAAATGCAGTGACATATTCATAAGGCAAATTGTAAACAGTGTGCTAAAGCTTAGCGACTTAATGCCTGTAGTTTTGAGGTGCTGGGTGATGGAATGTATTCCAGTCCATATGTTCTGCAGATTGCAATTAGTAAAACCCTCCTGCTGCTATGTGGGATAAAGTGTGAGTTAGGATTTAAAGCTGTATATATTTTTTTCTTTGATAAGTTACTGAAGGAATTACCTCATCAGTTCCTTCCAGTACTAAAGATAACTCACTCATGTGGCTTACCCAGTCTTGTCTGTATCTGGAGGCCTTGTGATATTGTTGTATATCACCCATGTTAGTAATTTTATTAGATGATGTTAAGATATGGCTGTAAATCAGAGTTCTAACATGATATTATGAATGTCTGCAGGAACACAGGTCTTTATATACCATGTCAGATGCTTAACACTAAAATTATGGTGCACAAATATGTACCAAGGATGGATAAAAATAAAAGAAAGAAATGATTTCTTGTCCCATTCAGTCAGTTGACTCCTTCCATGAAAAAAGGAAGGAAATACTTAGTATTAATATGCAGTTTCATATGCTGTCAGAGGTGTTTACTATGTTTTAAATATCTAGGAGTCTTGGTCAAGGAAAAAGGTCTTGTCTTTGTGTTTTCTAGCTGTAAATATTTTTCCCCTGAGGTTTCCACCCCTCCACCCCCTCACTTTTCTTTTAGGAGGCTTCCACTTAATGAAGCTGCACACAGGAAGTGATTCAGATTGTAGAACGGACACAGGCAACATGCATATGCATGAGAAGATGCTGTGAGATAGTCAGGGCTTTGAAAGAAAGTCACCATGGAGCAGTAATCCCACAGAGGAATGACTCAGGAGGACTCTGTGTACTTGAGCTGCTTCTTTGAAATTGTTGCCCTTTGTCAATATTTGCCTATGTAGGCATTATTGATTGGGTTGTTTTTGTTCATTAATAGGTTAAACTTTACATCACTTTTGTGGTGAGGTGGCTCTTAGTTTCAGTGGGGAGCTGAAGTTACAGAATGCCCAAGCAGTGTTTCAGTTTGCCATTGGGGGTATGCTGCAGATGTCACAAATGTTTGTGAGCTCCCTCTGGGTCTGTGGGGACCATGATTTAGGGAAGAGAGAGGGGTCTTATCCCGACGCCAGGACAGGATCTAGCTAGGGGCTCCTCTAGGTGAGGAGATGATGTGCAGCTGAGCTCAGTAATGGGATGTAGCCTGAAACTGACTTGGCCAAGGCTGCCTGGGCAGCCAGGACAGGGCAGGCAGCTGAGATCTCCCCCTGCTGCTGCTGCTTGGACAAATGACTACATGACAGAAACTGACCAATCCAGGACACGTTCATTTAAAATCGTAACTTGAAGCCCATCACCCACTGATTTAATCAAACTGAAACTGAGGAGTGGCAGCAGACAGAGCAGTGTTACAAATTGCTCAGAACCTAAGCTGGTCCAGCACTTTGGCCACAACCCCCTGCAGCATTACAGGTTGGGGACACTGGCTGGACAGTGTCCAGGCAGAAAGGTTACCGGGCTTACTGATTCACAGCAGCTGAACGTGAGCCACCATGTGCCCACATGGCCAAGAAGCCAATGGCATCCTGGGCTGTAGCAGGAATAGTGTGGCCAGCAGGACCTAGGCAGTGCTTCTTCCCCTATACTTGGCTCTGGTGACGCCCCACCTTGAGTGCTGTCCCTTGTGCTGGGCCCCCCAATTTAGGAAGGATGTTGAGTTGCTGGAGCACGTCCAGAGAAGGACAGTAAGGCTAGTGAAGGGTCTGGAGCACAAGTGCTGTGAGGAGCAGTTTAGGGAGCTGGAGATGTTTAGTCTGGAGAAAAGGGGGCTTGGGGGGGACCTTTTCACTCCCTACAGCTGAAAGGAGGCTACTCCTCCTGAAAGGAGGCTGTAGCCAGGTGGGGGGTCTGTCTCTTCTCCCATGTAGCCAGGGGCAGGACAAGAGGACATAGTCTTAAGCTGTGCCAGGGGAGCTTTTAGTTGGACGTTAGGAAGAATTTCTTCATAGAAGGGGTGTTTGGGCATTGGAATGAGCTGCCCAGGGAGGTGGCAGAGTCACTGTCCCTGGAGGTGTTTAAGAAAAGACTGGATGTGGCACTATTCTGTGATTCTGTGGTTAACTGAGTGTTGAACAGCACTACATGAGAAAAAGCAAGCAAACTTAGTTTTCTTGGCAATAGTTACCCATGTTTTCCATTTCAGGAGGATCTAGGGATCTGAAATTAACTAGAGATTGTCATTACAAGTCAGCTTCCCAAGACCTCTTATGCTCAGCACTGACTCTTAAATTGGCTCCAAAAACTCTAAAAATAGATTTACAGTGTGATTGTTGCAAGATTAATGTTATGGATTCTAAGGCTGTAAGTTATAGTTCAGTTTGGGAAGGTTTGCTTGTATAAATCTCTCTTAAATACCTTCAAGCAAATATTAAAGGGATGGAGGATCTTCTGTTTTGGGTTTCTCTTGGAGTACTTGTTCCTCAGTTGGACTCTAGTGGCAGAAAATTAAGCCGGACATAATTTTCATTAAGGGTTGAGAAGATCAGACCAGTTTTGGAATCCAGACCCACATCTGAGAACTGTTCCAAGTTTGTCAGTCTAAAGGTGTTTCATTAATTCAATGGGCATCCTTGCCACAATGAATTTGGAGATGAGCTGCCTTGCAAATGGAAACCATAACAACCATTACATCAGCAAAAATCAGTTTTCTCAGTGGAGTGGCAGGTGTTCAGACGGCCTTTCTTTTCTGCTGTCCTGCCTCAGAGCCACTGCTGTAAACCTGAGAAAACTCTGATTGCTATTTACATTTAGGCATCCTTATGTTGCTCTGATGGTACCCAGGGACACTTGTCTGATCGTGTTTGCTATAATATAAACTATGGTAATATGATCATGTTGCTGTTCCTAGTTATTCACAGAAGTAACTGATTTTATCAGAGATTATAGTGCTATCTTCTAAAAAAGCTGTCTTTTAAAATTCTCCATTCTGAATTTGTTACCACTGTAATTAAAGTAGATATGTTCTTAGGTCTAATATGACTAAGTATTTGCTTTCTTAATGTGAAGGTATTCTCTTTGTTCTAGAAATACATCCTAAAGCTTTTAGAACAGGTGCTTAAGTGAGTGACTGTCTAAAGATACACAGACATAAAAACAATAAAAATACTGTTTGACATTTATTTTTTCTTGTGGTGCCTTTTTAGAAACTTGAATACAGTGTTTTCTTACCTATCAATGCTTCCTCACTTGTTTTTGTATCAAGACAATAGGCTTAATTTCGACTCTTTTTAAAAAAAGTTAAAACTTCTCTGTGTTGTCAGAGTCATAGGAATTTTCTCAACTCTGGGTTCTTAATTATTTTGTAGTGAATGTTGCAATATCACTGAATGACTACAATTATTCACAGGAATTGTAACCGATAGGATAAAAACCAAATCAATGTTTTAATTGTTGCTTTATTTTGGAAAGAAGATTTTTGGCAGTGTAGAAAAGGTGTATGTAATAAGCTCTAGATTTTAAGTATAGTGAGAACAATGTAAGAGGAAATTGCCTGTATTTTTATGAGCATGACTCATAAGGGGTATGTTTGCTGTGGTTAATATCCAGTGGGTTTTGCCCTTCTGAAATACAGTGTCCTATGCACAAAACTCCTTCACTTGGCTGATCTTTGGCCTTGTCTTGTTTTTGGTTGAACTCCACTGTCTTTAGTCAGAGGCAGCTGTATTTTCCTAGCGCACACCAGGGGTAAATACTGCCCCAATGCACTCAGGCCAGATTCCCTCCTGTTTTATATCTGCACTGCACCATGTCATGGATATGGGGATGCTCTCAAACCCCACCTAAACTCCTGCTTTTGGAACCAGTGGAAATCTGACTGCTTTGGTGCATGTCTTGGCAAACACTTGGAAGCTGTACTTGCTGACTACCCTGTCAGTGATGACAATCTTGCAGTCTCATCCCCCCAGACCTGAGTGTTTGTGCAGTCCCGTGGCGCACCATGCTTAGATGCTGTCTGGATGCTCAGTCCTAAGGTGTGCTGGGCCGTGGCAATGCAGCATGGGTGTGCTTCCTGCTGTCTCAGGTGAGAAGGTGCAGCCAAAAGTGGGGTCTCGGGAGGAGGACATTTGGGAAAGTGCAAAAGAGATTGGTGGGAACGACACAGGAGCTCCCCCTTGCTTTCCTTGAAATGGGTGTTAATGTTGTTCAAAGACAAAAATCCCAAACAATGCAATAACAACAAAAAGCTACTGGCACACCTTTGGGGAGTCCAGTAGGAAAAGAAAATGTGACAGATGCTTGACATCTTCAGTAACTTTATTAATTTAGAAGAAGAATGCAGTAGATGCATAAGTTTCTATCCTGCCTGTGTCTGAAGTACTCGTGTGGATACTGGTTTTATTTCTGTTCTGTGTAATCCCTGACATTTTCTAATGTGCAAATACCACTGCTTATGAAAACTAAAAGCAAGTTAAGTATAGAACTAAAGCCATCTGGTATTTCAGACAGAAAAGTTAGATAATTACCTGTTCTTGTCAAGGGACTGTGATTAAAATAGGCCATCTTCATAATAGCGACTGGTTTGCAAGGGACTTCCTGGAAGCCACCTGGGATAGTGATAATGAAAAGAACAAAATTAAAAAGGAGGGGGAGGTGATGCCTTTATGGCTCATGATGACTTTTGTAAGTGAATTAAGTCAGCTTTTAACTTCAAGGCTGCTTGTTATTTTGGTACTTTGGAAAGCAACAAAGATTGAGTTTTCTGACTGGCAGTGTGATGCCACTAGGTCAGCCAGGTTACTGCTGGAGATCCTTAATATTTCTGTGTCAAGCTCTGGTTTCATCGCTCACATCCTTATTAACTCGTGAGTGTGTTGGCACAGCTCATCTTCAAAGGCTGCTCTAATCTGTGTAACCTGATGGCTCCTGTTTAGGGAATTTGCTCCTTTTGGGGAATTAGCACTATTAAGAAACACTAGAAGAGGAAGAACATCAGAACAGCATTACTGCATCATTCTTTGTCAGCTGATGATTGCATTGTGCCTAACAATGCTAGTGTAATATGAATTTATATTGATAGCTATCTCTTAAGGAATAAGCTGTTTAGCAAGTAGTGCTTTGAAGGGAACCTCTTTGTAATAGTGGGAGGAAGGATCCTACTTTTGCCAAAGGATCCCACTTTGGCAGCTCCAGCCCACCCTCCAGCACTAGTGTGGAGGGGCTCAGTGTTCCCTTTGTCCTTTACTGAAATCTTGTCCTCTTCATGCAAGGAGACAGCAGCAGGGAAACCTCCAAAGGCTGCACAGCACTTGCTCTTTCCTACATGTGGATTCCTTAGTGGATGCCCTATGCTGACATGATAATTTTAGTCAGTGAAGTCTGACCTAAATCATCTGAGTAGTGTCTCTTTGAGAACAGTGTTGAGGACAGCTATGCTAAATGTACTAGTAGGATAAAATGAATGTGTAATGAGAATGCTCCATCATTGGTATGATTTAATGAAATATATTTTCACTTCTTATGGATAAAAATCCTATATCTAAATCAAATTAATTGAAATTTATTTGGCTTTTTTTTTCTTTTAATTGACAGTTGTTGCTTACTGAATTCTAGTAAAGAGCTGTTCATGCTATTTCAGAGACCTGTAAGAATTACAGTGTGACTGTAATACTTTCTCATACAGAATATGCTGGAAATCTATTGAAAATGTAACCAAGTTCAGTACTTAAATTAAAATGTGGGCGAGAATTAAAAGTACTATGAGTTTTTTCTGTGCTTAGATTCGCCTGAAAAAAAAATCTGCTTCTAAATTATTTTCATTAAATTGAGCTTTTATGTCTCTTTATTCCTTGATTAGGAAAGCAATGATTTGAAAAATTCAAGATATTGAGGTCTCAAAAGTGTCAGGGATGCTCAGCTTCAGAAAGTGTACGTAAACATTTCAGTGCAATATGCTCAAAATAAATTGCTGTGAATGCTTGTGGATATACAAATATTTCTGATCAGTTTAATGGGTCAAACTTCCATATAATTAGAAAGGCGCTGACTGTACTCATGCATGATGAAGTTAATAATGTCTCACTGCATTCTGTATAAAACAGCAATGTGATGCATCTGGTGAATGCTTATCTAAGGCTTCTTGTAAGAAGTGTTGAATCTGAACTGCCTTATGAATTTTCTTTTCCTTTTTTTAATACATTGAGAAAATTAAGCTATTAAAAACTGCTTTTGAAGTACTTTCTTGAAAACCATCAAAAGTGGAAAATCTAGATTTTAGATTCCAAGTGCAGGTTGTCACTCATGTTTTAAATTCTGCCTGCTCACGACCTGTTTCAACATCTACACTTGGTGATCTGATGGCCATGGTTCTGCTTTGTAATATTTTATTTTTTTTTTGTGCCAGTCTTCCATTATGCCCAGTCAAACTGACTTTCCAGCATTCTTCACACTTCTATTGTTATTTATTTACATGGGAGAAAATGGACTGAGAATTTGGTAACCAAGGTGAAGCACGAACAGGCTTTTCACTTGGTGGTGTTGTAACTGGGTTCAGATAAGTCTTGCAAATGAATAAGTTACTATCAAAGGTATGAGCTAACAGAAAGTGTGGGTGGCTGTGGTTGAGCACTGTGAAGTCTGATTGATCTCTTGGTGGCAGTTCATTGGAGTAAAATTTAATCTGGTTTTAAAATTCAGATTTTTTTAAGACTTGAAGATTATTATGTGGTATGACAAACCATTAGAATATTCCTCCCCCCCAGATTGTATCCCTCTAATGTGCCAGAGTTTTTTAACATCTGCTCTTTAATGAGGAGTCTGATTATAGGTTTTTGTTTTGTCCTGTACTTTGTACAAGTTGGTGAAATTCAGATTTTCCTGTAGATAAGCCTTTGGCTTTTCAGTTGCTTCCGCCTTGCAAAGAAATTAATTCCTTCAAGCCAGTGAGTCTGCCGCTCCAGCTGTGACTGTAGATGAATGTTCTTGCAGGGTCATGTACTGTAGCTCTGAACCTAAATAAAAGGATTAACAAGAGTTCACTTGGAGGAAAAACACTTAATTTCACTATAATAACTATGAGAATCCATAGGGAAAACCAATAAAGCTTTACTATTAAAATTGTTAACAAATGATTATTCCACCCTGACCCTCTCTTCCCGCTGTTATTGTACTTTTGGAACAGTAACAAATGATGGGATTGACCTAGTTCATGGTAGTGCTTTAGTCCCTGGCCTACAAATGATCTTTTTCTTGTAAAATAATTCCTAGTGTAGTTCTTTTAAGGAGCAGTGGCGGTATTTATGAAGGAAACAATGTTTTCTGATGCATTTCACACAATCTTCTGCCCCAAAACTTTGCTTGGTGTGAAGGAAGAAGGGGCATGATGTAGACAGTGATGCTGGAGCTGAGCCTGGCAGCCAGCAATACCCACCTGATATATCTCATTGCTCCAGAAGAGCATGACTGATTCCCACAGCTAGCACAAACTGCTTTTAATGATTCCTGGCAGAGAAGGAAGATTTCTAGGGTGACTCTCTTCAGTTGTATATATAGACCTCATTGTCTAATCTCCATGCAGCACCTCTGCTCAGGAATGGGGGAGAGCAGAGGGACTGCTGGCAGGGGCATCTTCCCTCCATGATAACTCAGCTGGCTGCTGGTGACCATGGTACAGCTGCTTTCCACTCAAGCAAGTGATGTGAAGGGGAAAGCCACTGCTCAGGGCAATAGTCTGACCCTTCAGGGCTCTCCTGTCTCTAATGGAGATGCAAGGAGAGGGCAGAAGGGTTTTGATCATAGTGATCTTGACTCTCTCCCCAGCATTTTAGGACTGCCGGCCTCCATCAGCATTATTAGGCACAAGTAGGCAAAGCGACACTTGTATCCATTTCATTGGGAAGGAAATCAGGTAATTAATTGCAAGTGACTAACGTGACTGCCCCGATTGGCTTAAGAAATTAAACAGACAAAAGTTGTGTAATTTTAAAGGTTATGTCTTGATATTAGCTTTGTCTTTTGTTTCATTTGGGCTTTGGAGGTGGTGAGCAAGACCTGGTTGGTAGGTTGGTGACCATTATGAGCCCCTGTCTAAAAAATGCCACAGTGCCTATCTGGTTTACCTGCTTGGAGCACCTGAAGTTGAAGCCAAGGCATGAAGGCTGGTGCATAAACAGGTCTCCCCAAAAATGGTCTGAGGTTCTGCTTGAACACACACTTAGCACCAAGAATTGGAAAGCATTTTGGGTTCTGTCTTGTGCTTTTGTGTTCCTTATTTTTGCTTCAAAGATTTTGCCCCTTTGAGACATGTTAATGTGCCTAGTATGTGTTTGCAAAGAAATAGGACTTGTAAAAGTATTCATCAATGTGTCTTTCATCAGTAGGACACCTAATACTTTTTTTCTTTTTTTGGAGAAAAGAAGAATGTATGGATAGTGTTGTGCTGTGTTTCTACAATGTTTTTAATTTGTGATCAGTTGAGAATCACATTCAACTTTGACTGTTGATCTGCTATTTTTATTTCTCTCCAGTTTTCTGTCTTGCATACTCAGTAATGTGTTTTTTGGTTTTATTTCCTCTTCATGGTTATTCTGTGGAGCACCTTCTGAAACTGTAAGGACTACCAGCAGTCCATAGGGATAGCCTAGGAACCACAGCCTGAACAGAATTCCACACGAACTTTTGTTCTTCGCTATACCCTTGCTCCAGCCCTCTGAGCCAAATGTTTTTGATGGTCTCTTGTGTAATAGTTAATGTGGCTTTAATGAGTCACAAGTGGCAACTATCCTCTAAAGTAAGGAACTGCAGTTAAATAAATTAGGTATGCTCTTCTGTCAACTAATTTTATGACAGGTTGGTTTGACTTTTTAGCAGTATTTTTTAATGACTCTGTGTTCAGGTATGCAGCCTGTGCTTTAGAGTTATTTCTGTTTTTCCTACATTCTTCAGTGATCCTGGGTTTCCTTGCAGAAATTGCAGAGATTCTGTTGGAAGAGACTCGGGTTTTAAGAGCATGTTTTGTGGGAACAGTTGGCTAATATTCCGGCTGGATTTTTAGAACCCTAGAGTTATAAGGTGAAAATTATAGATCAAAGGCACTGCAGGTAATGGTACATCTCTCAGGTGTCTCTATGTATGTTAGGTCTTTCATTGGTTCATTGTTGAGTTCACACAAACAGGATTTAAGCATGGATAGGGAACTGTAATTTAGAGTGAAAATATGCAAATTAGAAAAACAAATATTAGATAAAACATCCTAAATTTTGTAGTGAACAAGATTGGTATCTGTGTGTGGATCTTGTAAGCTTTGCCTCCTCATAAATTAAGTGTAGTGAAACACGATTGTAGCCATGTCCTGAGTGATGCTTTACTAAACCTCACTTACTGGAGTAGGCAGTGGGACTGTCCTTGAGAAGCAGCTGCATTGAAGCAGCAGAAACCAGAATGTTCTTCCGTGTGCTACAGGTTGCTGGAAATTGAATGGGACCTATGTGGAGATTGCATCGTGTACCTCAGGTCTGATGAAGACAGTTGTGTAATGTGCCAAAGGGAGGAAACGTGTGATATAGATGTAATTCAGAATAAGATACGATGTCCTTTGTAAAAACAGACCCATCTGTGTGCTGTTGTGAAGGACTTTTCCTGTGTCCTAGAAGGCATGTTTTGTCCATGAAGTTTATGGTGCTGTGCTTGCAGACATGGGAGTTAACTGCAGTATGTGAAATCTGAAAGGTTGATTTCCTGACTGCATCATTACTCTGTTAATCCAGCAGATGCATGTAACGCTAGTGGTGCACATTTTTTCCAATTTGGTATTGGATTTATAGGAAGGCTTTGCAGAGATACCATTTAACTGGTGTAAGTTGCAGAGCTTTTTAATGTACTCGTGTTGTGGCTCTAAAGTCAAAATGCTGCACTAAACAATGCTGTGTCAAGAATTTTAAAGTATTCTTTGTACCTGGACACTTGAACATAGAGCTTCCCAACTGAAAGTAAATGAAAAACGTTATGGAAAGACATATTTCACGTTCAGCACAAGTAGTTCGTTCTATAAAATGCAACCATAATTCGGAAGCATCGTTTCTTTTTCTGTGAGAACTGAAAAACTTCTCTAGAATTAGTGTGAATTAATATCAACAAGTGAATATATAGATGCATCATAGGCATTAAATCATTAAACTGACCATGGATTACTGTTTCTCTTTTGAATATTTTATTCAAATATTTTATTTTTACATGTTATGTTGATTTTTCCATCTGTAATTGGTTTTGTTAGTAATTGTGTTACTTGTGGTTCTGATTCTGCCTCAGCAGAACTTATCACAACTTTGTTTGAATGCATGGAGAAAGTCTAAATTAAAAAAAAAGAAAACATTTAAAAAATGAACCATTGGAACAAAAAAAAAAAGCCTTGCAAATTCAGTGTCACACTGAAGTATTATTGTTCTATTTGTAATGGATTTGGTGGCTTTTGTATTGTGTAACATGCTATTTCTTTTTAAACACTTAGGAGTTCACCAGATCTCTTTGTTACAGGGTTGCTGAAGCATTATCCTGGGACAGCAGTAATGATGGATAGATGAACAGAACACACTTCAGGTAAGAAATCAGATGTATGCCATTTGGTGTGGCTGTTCATTAACTTTTGTCACATTGTTTTGGTTCAGCTTCAATAATAGGAGACTCTAATGTTACACCACTAAAATTCGCTGAATACAAAATATAAATCTCTTGTCTACATGAATGTTTACATATATCTCTCTGTAAATCAGTGTCAGCAGGTTTTTTGTTTTCCTCCCAGATTTGGTAACCCTGGTAACAGATGCTGCTGCTGCTATTACAGTCTTTACCCTTGCTACTGTATAAATTTCCATAAGAATTTTATTTCACATTAGCAGTTACTACTATAGGTCTGAATATAAAGATAATTTCAGCATTTCTTGAGTGGTTTAGGTAACTGAACTTGTTCTTGAAGGCTGTGCCAATTCAGTATATAGTTGTCATGTTGTTGATGCCCTTGGAAGTTAATGCCAGCTTGTTAAAGCCTGCACAAAGGCAGGCAAAAGTTGGTATTGATTTAATGCTTGCTGTGCCACAAGCTTCCTGGGAAAACATGGACAAATTCTTTAGTTTCCATATCAGTGGGAACTAAGGGCCTACATACCAATATGCTGTCATTTCTGGTAGAGAAAACAGTGTGTCCAGAGTACTTTTTTTTGCACAGCTCAGATATGCCCAGGGCTTCATTGAGCCTTCTGTGCACCTGAGGATCAACCTTGTTGTGCTGGCGGGTAGAGCTGCTATGCAGCCAGTGCTCCAAAGTGAAGGTGGGTACTGCTGTGTGCACATTTCAGCTAAAGTGAAAGGCTTGGGCTTACATGTGAGTGCTGTTTTAAGTCAGACGTGGGTTTTAGTATCTTTGGGCTTCCAATTGCCCTCTTCTTTTCTTCCTTTATAAGAGCATTGTGAAGATAGACATGGTGAAGATCATGTTGTGTTCAGGCTGGAGCCAGGTGTGTAGGTACAGTGTTAAAGAGGTGTCTTAAGGCAAGGACATGAAATCAGCAAAGGAATAACCCTGGAGTTTGCTTTATTCTCCAACTTGCAGGGTGCAAGAGCATAAACATAGCAAACGCATCAAAATGTCAGTGTCTGTAGATCAAGGACCAGGTTAGGCCTAGAGCTTTAGGGAAGGCACAGTAGCCTCCTGTCCCATGGAGTGACTGACAGCTGATGCCTAGAGAGGAGAGTAGAGCACGTGGTGGCTTTCCAGATCAGCCTCTCATGGTCCACTGAGAAGGACATCTGAGTCAGTGCTGGCTGCTCTGTTGAGTAGTCTTGGCTGTGCTTCCTCTTTTTGTGAATTTGTGAGGTTATGTTTTGATCCCAGGGGGATTTTTAGGCTCTGCAGCTTTATACTGTTCAGGATTCCTCAGCTGAATTCCAGGAGGGAGGAAGAAGTAGTCCCTGAGGTTAGTTTTGAACCTCCTACTTGCTAATTTAATTTAACCTGGGGACTGGGTTGACACATCAGAAGCCTCAGAAGCTGAGCTGAGCCTTTTCTGCTCTGGTGGGGTGGTACGCAAGAATGATGGGTGTGAAGCTTTACAGAGCTTAAAAAGCAGCTTGACTAAAATCTCCATGAAGCAAAATGAAACTGCAGGACTTCTGTGGCCCTCCCACTGCTAGTGCCTTCCTAATGAATAGGTTTGAGGCAGCTGCTCAGACCTGTCTTGCTTTTCTTTTTTACTCTATTTCACATGATTTTAATAGTAATTTGGGGTTTATGTTCTGTACCTCCTAGAGTTACAGAAAGCAATAGAGAAGATGCTATGTCATCTAAGCTGTTAAGCAGTCATCCTGCTATTTTTTTTTCCTGACAGGATTCAAGATTGTGTGGAAGAAGCTACCATAAATTTAAAATATCCTGGGGATACACACTCAGTGGGTTGAGCCTCCCAGCAAGACATTAAAATATAGGACCATTAATCAGAACTGAGCTATATTTTTTCTTGTTGCTTTTCTTTTGCACATTTAAAACATTGCTTTTGGGTTCACAGGAACTTTAGATGGACTAAAAGGAAAAAAAATAATTGCTCAAAATCATTGCACTGAGTACCTGACTGTGCATATTGCACCTGATGTGTCAAGGCTATGGAAGGAAGTGTGAATATTGCATAAATCTACCCGACTTGCTTAGATGGAGTCTCAGAAAAACACTATGCAATATATATGATGTTAACTATTACAGTAGGATTGTTGAACTGGAAAAGGCTGAAGATGGGCTTCTCTGAAAAGGTAAAATTTGATACTGTGAGTGTGCTAACTACAGAATTCAGAGTACGACACATTTAAGTGTAAAGGCATTTTAAATTCTTTAAAAGCAAGCAGAAACCAAAACAGCTCTTAGCTAAAATCTTAGAGCCAGTTGAAGGAGAATAATTTAATTATACTGATTCTCCTTGGCAGAGAATATTTGGGAGACAGAATTTATGCAGCTGGATAGAAGTTGGGTTTATTTTTGCTCTTGATTTTTGTTTTTGTTAGAAACAGTGGAGATCTTGGACTTAAGATGTGATTACAGAACCGGCTGAATGTTGTACACTTTTTTCTATCCCAAGTGTGCCCTTATTTTCCCTTCTGTGATTATATTTGGGGCTAATCCCTATGAGATACACAGCAAACTGGATATAGCATATCATGTAAGGCTGTTTCACCTGAAGATGACTGCACTGTGTGCATTCTGATGACACATGGAAAAGCATGTAAAAGACTGCCAAGCCGGCTTGCTCACTTAGAGGTAACTGTTGGGCACCTTGTCCCTCAAGTCCCCAGAAAATGTGCAAAGGTTTTCCCCTGAATCCCTTTTGTGAGGCTGATGGACACTGAACTTGCTTGTTGTACAAAATGACCAGATATTTAATGGAGAACCAAAAGAAGGAGCCTCAAATGAAAAAGCTTTGCAGTGCTAGAACTGTGGGTGAACTGTTTGTTCACTGTTTTAAGCCTTCAAAAGGGAAATGTGGTGGGGAGAAGGGCAACTCTGCTTTGTTTTCCTGTACAAGAAGGAGTGGCTGAGAAAAATGTGATGAGAGAGTTTGGAAATGGAGAAAATTAGTTGGACAATTTGATTAGACTAGAGAGAATGAGGTTTATCCCACAGATCCTCTGGATGCATGTGAAAATGTGGAGGTGAATTGTTTCTTGCCAGAGATTTGTAAAAAATTGTAAAAGCAGAGCAGGGTTGGGAGTTGTTTTTTTGGTTTTTTGTTTTTTCTCTCTAGCAGGATATAACTGGATTGTAAACTTTGGCAGGACTCTGAACATCTGAATGCTTCTTGAAACTCTGACAATGTTTTTGTAAAGCTGATTCTGGAACTGGAATAAATGAGAGATTTTTCTATCATCTCTCTCCTGTTAATTAGATGAAACAGTAAGTAAGACCAGGCCATTTGTCCCGAAAGAGGTCAAAACAAACAATAAATTGAGATTGGAGGAGCCAAACAAGTATAAATAATGAGCCAGTTTCTCAAACTGGCATTGACATACCAAGAGTTTGAAAAAAGTATGCTTGTAAGCTTCCTTTATTATTATAACCTCTTGAACAGAATAATTCTGTCCAAACAGCTATAAACGCTTTCCAATAGAGAAGTTTATGACCTAGTTTCTGACTGAAACACAGTATCGCAGTGTGTGGAAAACTTAACTGAAGATGCTGGTGGCAATGCCTCCAGTACATGGCATTAGAAACTTGATGAATTACCCTTTGCAAACACGTGGTAATTGGAGTCAAGTGGAGTGAATTTGAAACACTGCTACTCTTTTTTATAGGGGGGGGGGTTGATGTGGACACTTAAATGTCTGAGTTGGCATGTAGAATTTTCATAGGATGTCCGAATTCTTTAACACAGCACTGTTTAGAAAAATGATCATTCTAGGATTGCTAGGATTATCTCAACAGGAATTTGGCAATTATAGGATGTCTTTCTAGATTTTGTGTTTGGAGCAGTGAAGGGAAAATAAAGGTGCGTTTAGTCTGTTCACAGTTACAGAGACAGGGATAATTTTGATTAGGCCTCATTCCATTCCTGTGAAGAGCAGGGCAAGGACATGATGGGAATTTGCTCAGGGGAGGTTGGAGCAAAAAACATTGAACTTGGGATTTGCGCATCCAATTCTCTTCAGCTGGAGAAATGCAGCCTTGCAGGAGGTGTCAGAGCAGGCCATGTTTCAATTAGCTGCTCTGGTGAGAGGATGGCAGACACACCACTTCTTGTGTGCTGGGGGAAGCAATGCATCAGTAAAGTAGATCAGCTATTACAAGTTGGGGGAGGTTGGTTTGTTTCCTTTTCTTGCTTTTCCTGTGACTCACTGTTGTAACTGAAAGTGAGGGAGCTGTGATGATCTCCATCAGCTGCAGCTGTGGCCAGTACCGATCATCCCTTTCTTCAGCTTTTCCAAGGAGCTTGGGACTGATCTTAAAAGCACAGATCATTCATGTCAAGAAGAGTTTCTGAATGCTGTTGAAATACATTAAATAGCACTTGGTTAGCATGGAAAGAGCTATAGTTGAAATTCTTGTAGTGTTTCAATTATAATTCCTTTATTGTTTCAGTTGCTTATAACTTCCTGAAATGCTCGTGTCTCAAGCTGAAATTTTCCAGACTTGATCTTGGCCTGACAGTGACCTTTCTTTTCTTTTCTTCTTTGTTTCTCTTTTCCCTATGGTATTAAATGAATATGGCTTGGGTGTTTCATTTATAATGGGAAGAAAGTAGCAGCAAAATACATTAGAGCTATTACATTAAAACTCTGAGACTGAATAGCTCAAGCAGTGCAGCTGTTAAAAAAATTGTGAAAATCTTCAAAAGTACTTGAATTTTACCAGAATCTGAGAGGGAGCACTCAGAGAGATACCAACTTCAGGTTTTGAACTTTCTCTCCATCATGCACAGGCATTAAACTCCATCATGATTATAACATACCACTATTTTGCCTGGTCAGTGCTCAGCTGAATGAAAAAGTAGTCCTTGGTGAAAGAGCAGATCTGTTTTTCACTGTTTGCCATGACCCTGGTGAGACAGGGCTTTGGGAATTCAGGCAAGTGCTGTGCAGCAGGAGCCCTCTGGGGCATTCCTTCTGTCCCACAGTTCAGGTTGAAAATGCTGAAGTTTCCAGAAACTCTTCTCCCAAAAAAATTGTTTTAACACAAATTTTAAAAATACTTTTTGATCAGCTCTACCCACACCTTCGGCTGTAGTCATTTTAAATGAGAACCCAAATGTCTTAGGGGATGGAACTTAAACCTGGGATGGAAATGGTGGAAATAAATTGTCTAGTGCTTTCCTTTAAATTAAGGCTGATATCATGTCTATCTATTAACTTATGTAAAGGCTACTGGTGACGGTGGTGATGTTGCTAAACAGGAAATTACGGGTTTTGACTTCTTCACTCATAATATGTGTTTCAAGAACAAAAAAGTCATGTGCTTGCCTCTTGGCTTGGACACAGGCTCCCTTTGCCTTAAAGACTGTGGGTTTTGCCAAGGACAGTCATTGTGAGTATGTCTGAAAAGAAATATAAGAAACTTTTCATTTCGAGAATTGGCTTCTCATGGTCTCTTCTGTTCCCAGGGAAATACCACTTCATGTGCCTTCATGAATCATCTCTGTTTCTGTTGCTGAATGGTTGTGTATTCCCAGTGATGCCTCCCTCTAGGAGCAGCAGGGCAGCAGCAGAGAGAGGGTGAGAACTGAGCTGCCAGTGGACCTGGTGGAGGTTCCCTGTGCTCTCCTGCCCTCTAACTCACATTTTAAGTGAATTCCCTAACTCTGAACCTCCTGTGTGATATCACAACTCTCTGATCTTGTAGAAGACTGTAGAAACTTCATTCATTGCTGGTCATAAACTTACATGGATCACGGGCAAGGTTGTCTCTTGCAGGAGCCTGGGAGTACTGTTCAGGCACTGCTTCAGCAGCACTAGGTAAGGTAAAAGCAAAATGTGAAGCTTCTAGGTAAGGTGCCCATGGCATAAGCCCAACTTTTCATGTTGCCAGGGAATACCTACTTCTTGTTGGAGAATAGTACTATATGTATGTATGTATACTTTTTTAAAAAAAAGCTTTAAAAGTCTCAGGATTTAAGGTTTGGTCAATAGGTACAAAAGTTCTGTCACAACCACTTTCACCTTCAAAAATTAATCAAAATGTATCTTCTGCACCACAGTGTGAAACAGTAATCTTGAAGTTACATTGATCTGTCATAAACAGCAGAGTCTAATAAAGAAAACTACTCTGTGTCTCTAGTTTATGTATTCAGAATAGGAGGAATTGTTTTCTTTAAATCAGTCACCAGATTTGGGTTCAACCTGCTGTTTTTTTGATGACAATTTTGTCAGGTGTACCTTCTTTCTAACCTGTCTCTGAGTGAGTCACAAACTATATAACTGTGTAAAGGACATCTGAAAAATTTGGAGGCTTGTTTTCCAGGGAAAGCCATGGATTCTAAATTATTTCAGGCCTCCTGACATGTGGCAAATTATTAAAATGGAATTGCTTGGGAGAGGTACAGTAGTAAACTTCACATTCAGCATTTAAAACACAGCCTTGTCCTTAAATCTGGCTTTGATGGTCCTAATGAGGAAGAACAATGCATGCTTTGGTATTTGCAGCAGGTAGGAAGCACCACTGCAAATGTTGTGGGTATATGACAGCATGCAAGTAGCTTTAGGTGAAATGAAGTAATAAAACTTCCTTGAAAATGACAAACTTCTGGTTTTGTGGTGATGATTTCCTTGTCATTTCAGTCTTATTAAAGCTACTGATTTAGGTTTGCTCTCTTCTGTGTTGTCTTTGGTCTTATACTTTCAGTTACATTCTTGAATGACAGATTTTTGAAGAATAAACATATATTTCAACCACAGATATTAAAATGAAAACTCAGTTATTGGTGAATACAAAAATTGTTGTTTTGATATTTTGGCCCATTTCTGTCTAAACACTGCTCTTGGATGGATGTGTTCTTTCAAGTGTACAGCTAGGTGTTGGTTCTTTAGTCAGCTATGGGATATTTAGACTGGGTTTCTAATAGGAGCATGGAACTAATTTTATCATGTTGACTTTCTGTTCAGTGGTTTCTGTATTGGTTTTTCTCTTGTAGTCTAAGCTTTAATTATAGGTATAAGTATTCAGTCAGTCAGAATGGGCTCTGGTGTTTGAAACTTGTATAACAAAAGTCTTTCTGTCTTGGAGTATTTAAAAACTGACCTTTAACCTGTTGAATCAAGTTAAATGGGGAGTGATAGCCTTAACTCACTTTTTTTTTCCTTTGGCTTTCAGCTAATTTATTATTAAATAGCCTATGGTGACGAGTACTTTGGAAAAATTCAGTTTAATTCCTGAAATGCCAATCTGGAAATCAGCTTTGCTCTGTCACTTGCCCAGCCCCCATGTGCCTCCTCTTATATTTGGGTCTATAAGTTAATGAAAAGCATACCAGACACATAACCCAGTATATGCAGTATAGACAGAAAAAGCTCCCTGAGAGAGCTGGAGCAACTCCCACGCAGTAAATTCATGACTTGCTGAGCACTGCTGCTGTTCTGCTGAAGGAGGCATCAGAATAGGGTTTTTTTTCTTTTTTTTTTCTTTTTTTTTTGTTTTGTTTTGTTTTTTTGTTTTGTGCCTGACCTCCCTCCCCCACCTTCCCAGGGCCCTCAAAAGTAACCATAATCCTTACGCCTCCTGCTTCCTCGCCAGAAAAACACATCAGCTCTTAGTTTGGAAAACATCCTGCTTTGCACATGTGCTGTATTCCAGGGAGGATGGCCCTCTCTTGGGCTCTGAGCTCCTCAGATCAGCCCTCTTGGAAATCATTAATTCTGGTTACGTTGCTGCTCTGCTTACAGTCAGGGCGGTCTCTTGTCTTATTTCAGGCACCACTGCAGGAGGGCTGTGTTGCACATCATGTATCATTGGTTTTGGTCTTTGGGTGCATCTGGTGACTCTCAGGTTCAGTTTGTAGTCAACTGAAAATTCAACTTGAAAGTTTAAACCTCTTTTAGGATGTTTACAATTCAATGTTAGTTTTGTTTTTGTTTTTTTTTAACACTTTTTTGGGAGTTGCAATTAGCACGTAGACCCCCTAGCAGGAAGGGGTTAAGCTGGGGTGGAAATGCTCATATTTTATACGGAGTGAAAGAGGGTAGTGCTTATTGCTTTGTTGGGGGAGAGACAAGGGTATGTACCCTTATGTATCATGGTTTGGAGTGGGCTGAATGGAAAAGCTGAGCCTCTGATGTGTGTCCCAGCACTGATCGGTGCTGCATTTGCCTGAGAAAATGTTCAGTGTCTCTGTAAAAAGTATCAATGTGTCTGTGACTTTAAACTGGGAAAGGCAGCACGGGGTTGTCCCGTCAGGAAATCTTAAGGCACAGAGTCGCAAGTGAGGTGGCAGACCTAAGGAAACTGGCAGTCTGGAAACCAAGAAGTAGGAATTTAGGCATGGTCAGAGCAGGACTAAGCAGGAATATTGTCTGGTCAGCAGTCTGGTATTGCTGCTGTCTGATGGAAGTGGTTCCTGCTCGATTCACGCCAGCCCCAATCCTTTTTTTGCTTTCCCAGGACAGAAATATCTGTGTGAGAGATTTCCATATGCAGTTGAATCGCTCTGCTTGGACCACCCTTGGGCAGGCAGACTCCAGTCAGTCGAATCTATGTTGGTGGCAGCTCAGAGTCTCTGCCATCTGTAGGTTCAGATATGCCGGAGATTAGGCCTGTTTCAAGCTGTCTCTTTCATGGCCATACCCTTTGTCTGATCCCAAACATTAAGAGATTAGGTTTCTTGAAATATCAGCAATTGTCGGCCCCCCTGGCTGGAGCAAACCACTTAGCCCACAGATGTGGGAAGGCTTGAATAGGTTTTCAGCATGAAAGAAATGTTGAGTTCCCAAGATGTATAATTTATACAGAGGAATAGTTTTTCACCTGCAGAGTGTTGGTAAATGCTGTTTTTTGTATTTTGGTCAAGGGCGTGCACTGATAAGCTGGGGGAAAGAAATGCAGTGAACATAGGTGCTTCTTCTATGGAATGAATACAGTAAAAATAGGACTATGCATCAGAGGTGGAAAGTGCTGACTACGCAGAGCTTTCCACATGCATACTAGTTTAAAACTTTCATCTTATTTTCTTTGGGGACTGTATTGCAAGTTTTGAGCATTGTATGTTTCAAATCAGAGCCTTTATCATAGAGAAAAGTTGAGTGCTTACTACCCCAAGATCTATTAAAAGTCCAGAAATGGCAGGCAAAGCAGGGAGTTTTTGATTCATATGCTGTACTTCCTGAGGAAGAGTCTGAAAATAAGCAAAAATGAGGTTTTGATGCTTTGGAAATCTAGAATTTTGTGAAGCTTTGGAAAAGGTGTACAAAACATAGCATACAAGCTTTTGTTTGTTCACGGGACCACTGCCCAGCTCCACTGCTTTGTAATGGTAAACACTGAATTCCAGTGCAGGCAAACACTGCCACCATAAAGAAGAAGGCCATGTTGCAGGTCCTGTATCTGAAACTAGTTCCAGGACCTGGGTGCACGGGTCCTTCCTGCAGTGCAGGTCCCTGGCACAGGGCTGGGTGCTTCCTTGGTTTTGTGCTCCAAGCCAGGATCTAGACCTGTGTGCCTGAATCTCCACAGCAAGACTGTAGAGATTTTAGTGGTAAATCTTTGTGTGGGTCAAGCATGTGTGTGACTTGTTTATTAGGAACATGTCTGAGAATTTCAGACTTGCTTTGAGTAGCTTTCATATTTTCGTTAACTTTCTTATTTCCCTGTTTAGACAGTTCTTACTGAAAAATCCCCCTAACATAAAATGTTGTCTTTTTTGTAGTGGGAACTGTTCATAAGGAGCTCTGTAACATCTGCTCTGAGTACAATGATGCATTCTTCTGTTTGTTCATGGAATCACAGAATGGTTTGGGTTGGAAGGGACATGTAAAGATATCATTTAGTCTGACTTCCCTGCCACAGGCAGCATCGTCTTTCACTAGATCAGGTTTCACAAAACCCTGTACAACCTGAATTTGAACACTTTCACAGGACAAAAACTAGATTGCATTAGGTCCTTTGCATGTTCTGCACATTAAGGAAATAATTTACGTTATCACATATAGCTGTTTTGAATTTTACTGAAATGAAAAGAACATTTATTATGTAAATGTTGGCAGAATGGACATGAACATTTCACATATATAGCTTGTCTTATTTTACTAGTTAACGTGCAAAGGCATATTTTACTCTTAGAAAAAATGTTTTTGGCTAAATTCTACTTTTTCAAATCCACAGAGGTGTAAAAAACAGTTTTGTTGATCCCTCTGTGATGAGTTAAAATTTTTGCTTATATAGCTGAGAGGAGACTCTGACCCATAACGGTCTAAAAAGTATACATTTTATTCTTTTTCAAATATCTCTAACTTCCAGAAATTACTATTTCAAATCCACTTCATTTTTTTAATTTGCAAATCCTTCCACATAATTTACTTTAAGACAGCTGTGATTGCCTTCTCCTGCTTGCAGCTGTTCCCATTTTCTTGAAATGTAGACTCATTGAAGCATTTGTTATAGACATCATTGGTTTAATTCAAGGGGAACTTGCTCACTAATCTGTCAGTGTTAACCACAGACAACGTGTAAGTACACACATACCTATTCTATGTGATACACACATTTAGAAGTGACTTCATCATGTGGTTTGGTCTACAAAGCCAAGGAGGAGAGCAAGGCTGTTTTTGCAGGAAGATCTCACCAAATGCAATTATCTAAAACTCCAATTCCACTAACAACTTGTAGCTGGCTGTCTGGGGAGGTAACTCAGCAGTTAAGCCAAGCAAAACAAGGAATGGATTGCAGCAGTTTTTTTACACTTGAAATTCCTCCTGTTTAACTTGCGCTAGAAGGGGTGATCTCCAAAACCTGTTGTCTGACATAGATTCTTGAACTTAAGGAATAGCTTTTATTAGGACCCTGAAATTGAACCCCTACATTAGGAGGCTGGGATTCTCTGGGGATGCTATGCTGTAAAGATCTGGGTTCTTGACTGGAATACCTTTTGTGTGTTTGCACAGGAGGGATGGGGATGCAAGGAATCTTAACTCCAAGCAAATCAGTCTTTTTGAGAAGAAAATGTTTATTGAAGTTGGCTTTAATGTAGGTGCCGTAGCAGAAGTGCAGTGGCGTTTCAGTGTGGCATTGAGCGTGATTATGCTGTGCAGCTTCTCTCACGTCTGTACGGTTACTCTGGGTGTGCTGTGTTGCTGCAGCCAAGGTCAGGTGTGGGTCATGGTGGGGTGTGTCTGTGTAGAGACATTCTATAGCAGTGTACAGCAGAAGCATCTGTGAGCTTTGCCATTATCACATAATAATTCGAAATACCACTAGGCTTAAAAAAAAGCACACGCTTTCTCATAGCATTGGCTGTTCAAGTGTGTAATGGATATTTCTAGCTGCAACAGGAAAGCATATACAGTAATTAAAACACAGCAGAAAAATTAGTCCAATTTGGCACAAATGTCTGAGAAAGTGTCTGCTTTAGCTGTAGATATAAATGAAGCACCAGCCAAAATTACTTTCAAAGGCTTTAATTGCATCTGTTTTAATTTAGCATGTAAAATGCAGGGTATTATTTTTTAATATGAATTTAATTCACGGTTAATCTGCAGATTGCAATATCCTTCCAATAGAAATGATGTACTTGGACTGTGATAACTGAAAACTTCCCTTTTGAGATGTTGGGTTAGTCTGTCACGGTGCCTGCTGTCCAGAACCACATGTTCTCTGTGTATGTACAGCTGCTTCATGGGGATCATTTAACAAAAAACCCCAACACTCTTCTGGTTTTAATGTAAGTGCATTATTATACAATAAGCTGTTCATAGTGCAGATATGTAAATCAGACATCAAAATATTATATTTTTCCCATGGTATTTTTTTCTGAAGTGCAACACCGCAGGCGTGGAGATAGGACTTCTCAAACTATTCCAGAGCTCATTGCTTATAAATGAGAAAAGTTACATGCTTGAGATAATCAAAGTTTTTTCACTGATTATCCTATTTCAAATGAGAAGGGGACCTTATGTATGTGTGAATGGTTTGTTCACATATTCTGTATTGTTCAGTGGTTGTGGGTATCATGTGCCAATACAGAGTGAGTTCAAAATGCTTCTGATAAGAGAGAGTGCAGGTTCCAGGAAAGGGAGAGGATGGCAGTCATGCAAACCTGGCTGCTCATGGAAAGGATTTTAAGAGTGCTGTTTAAAAAATTAGAGCTGCTATGTAAATTAGCAGGTTCAAACAGTCCAGATCCAAAGGATTTGGGAAGATTATGTGAATTTGTTTAAAACACAACTGGTCATTATATTGAATGAGGTGTGAAACATAATAGTGAGTTGAGCAAGAGAAGCAGGAAAAAAAGGTCATCTGTTGTCCTCCCTCTCAAACAAGCAGAGGAAGGGCAACCAAACATCAAACAAAGTGAGCCTCAGTTTTAGTCTACATGTAAACACATACACTTTTTTTTTTTTTCTGATATCTAACCTAAACCTTCCCTGACACAACTTCAGGCCAGTCCCTTGGGTCCTGTCACTGCTCACCGCAGAGAAGAGATCAGTGCCTGCTTCTCCTCTTGCCCTCACAAGGAAGCTGCAGACTGCACTGAGGTCTCCCCTCAGTCTCCTCCAGGCTGAACAGACCAAATGACCTCAGACACTCCTCATACGGTTTCCCCTCAAGGCCCTTCCCCATCCCCATGGCCCTACCTCAGACACTTTCTAAGAGTTTAATATCCTTTTTACATTGTGTCACCCAAAACTGCCCCAGCACTCGAGGTGAGGCTGCCCCAGGTCAGAGCAGAGTGGGACAGTCCCCTCCCTTGCCCCGCTGGTGATGCTGTGCCTGATGCCCCCCAGGACAGGGTTGGCCCTCCTGGCTGCCAGGACACTTCTACTCATGTTCAGCCTGCCCCCAGGTCCCTCTCCGTTGCACTGCCTTCCAGCAATCTCATCAGAATCCATCACTTTCACTTGTTGAACTTCACCCAGGAGGAGGTTGGGCACTGGCACAGGCTCCCCAGGGCAGTGGTCCCAGCACCAGCCTGACAGAATTCAGGAATTGTTTGGACAATGCTGTCAGGCACATGGTGTGACTCTTGGGGTGTCCTGTGCAGGGCCAGGAGTTGGACTTGATGATCCTGATGGGTCCCTTCCAACTCAGCAGATTCTGTGATTCTGTGCATATGTGAGTAAGAGAAACATGAATTAGAAACTGTTTATATGGGTAATAGAATCATGGGTCTTAAATAGTTTAGTTACATAAATGTAGAAATTGGGCTAGAAAAACTGAAAGGCTTTACTTAGTCAAAATTATCACATTGATAGGAAGAGGAGACTGAAGTTCATGAAGGGTAACTTAATTTTGGGGGCGTAACATGCAATATTTTCTTGTGAAATCTTACTTAAAATATCAGTTTAATTGAATAGTTCATGAAAGTTGTCATACTGAAATTGAAAACTGGCAAAAATAATAATAAGAAAATCCTCTCAAACCCAGAAACAGATGGCAGTAACAATATATAAGGTTAGGGAATGATATCGTATGCACTGCCCATCATAATTTAATATAACTTAATGTAAGGATGTAACATGCAGATGAGTAGTGACAAGCTCTGACCTCTCTTCTAATGAAGATTGTATTTTCTCCTGCACACAAGGATAATCAGCTCTTCACAAACATCTTGTCTTTCTGTGAGCAGGATCTGAGGCTATATGGTTTTAACAGAGTATTGAGTTTTGTCAGAGGAGTGGCTGCACTGTTGGTTTCAGGATCCTTTCTCTGAGGAGGGGTTGGTCCGTTTTGTGTATGGGCATGTGAGACGTATTACATTTTAAATGCCTTCTGCAAAACTTTGCTCAATCAGTGATGTGGTACTGGAAATCTTTATTGTAAGAACTCTTCTTCAGAAATAACAGGCTCAAGAAGGCTGAGTTTCTCATTTAATTGCTTCATATGATTGTCATGCTAGGTCTTTTAAGTATGTAAGAAAATCCTTCAGAATACCAGGACACTTCTGATAAAGTCTTGAGCATGTGGCACTACTATCCTTTGATGCATCCTTTATCCCGTGATGTACCTGTTAGAATAGGAACAGTGACAAGGATGAATTTGTTTGACTTCCAGCTTCTCAGGATTTTAGTAGCCGCAGGTAGCATCACCATGAGAGCAGGCAATCTTTGCTCTGTTTCATCTTTAAAAACATCAGTCAAAATGTTACCACTAGATACTGTCTTCCACAGTTGCCAGAACTTCTTTTACTCTTGTCTTTCCCTGCAGGTAAGTGACAGCAAATTTCTCTTGTGGTTCACAATGCAAAGAGGAGACTGCTCTACAAAATAGAAGAGGATTCATTGGGTTTGCTGGTGGTTCTGGCCTCTGCTTTCTGGAGGCACTTGGTCAAAATAGAGACAACTGATTGACTTTCCGCAGTTTGCTTAATTGTGAAACTGAGGAAATACTGGGTATGTGCTTCAGTTTTTCTGTTGTATCTTGGGAACTTTGAGTTCACTTGGATTATGGAGATTTAGAAACCTGGAAGCGTGTACTACACGGGAAGATGCTATTTGTTAAAGATAGACAGTGACAGTAGAAAACACAATAACTCTCTGGCTGTCAAACACATCTTTGACTTAAAACTAGTTCCTAGGTCTAATAGCAAAACCCACCTGCCTTTTCTTACTCTAATGCCTACATTCTTAATAGACTGCATTAGTGCAGTCCCTGGAAACTCAAAGCTACTGCAGCCTCAGGCAGGACCCTCAACAAGGCACAGATTGGAGAAGAGAATATACCTAGACAATGATTTTAAAGCCAGTTCCCTCCAAAAGCTAACAAACAAAACCTATGTTGTATTTGAAACTAACTAGAAAAAAATGTTACCCAGAGAGGACTCAAAGGAATCATGAAATACCATTAAATCCCCCCCGACAAAATAAATAAACACTTCTCCCAAATAAATATTCTGCAGTCAGTGCCCCCAGAAAAAAGGAAGAGAACAGGAGTTTTAAAGTAGTAGGAGAAACAGAAAGAAACAATCTGCTGGCTAGATGTTTTGACCTCTGCCAATAAACTTGTAAGTGCTGTTTGCCAATGCCCTAAGACTTGGCTGTCTGGTATGCAGGGAATACCCCTGATTATATGAGAAGGGGTGGCTCCTTCCCATTTTTTAGGCCAAAGGATCCTGACTTTTCAGTTGCCAAATATATCATGTCACTGTGTGATCTGCTAGACTTTTTTCTGTAATAGCATACACTATGAATTTCCTGCAACCTTCCCATTTAATAGCCTTAGAACTTAAAATGCCACCACAGAATAAAAGAAAATGTCACAAGCACTCCTCTTTCTTCTTCCTCCTTCTCCTGATGCCTTGAAAGGGTGATTTGCCATTGCTGTGAAAGTATGATGAAAAATATGGGATAATCTGTTGCAATGTTGCAATTTTTACTATTAAATGCATCTCAAAGATCCTCGGGCTCAAAGGTTTCATTGTGGTGTTGTGTCTTTACTTTGCTTTACCTGTTTTTGCATTTGTCTTTACTTTGCTTTACCTGTTTTTGCATTATCACCTGCTGTACATACAGCTGTACACACCACCTCCAAGATTTTAAAGTGAAAGCAAGTAACTTCACAATGATTATCGGCTGTGGCTTATGGTTATACTTATGTTGAATGTTCTGTGTGTTTATTTAAGAACCACAACCTCTTATCATAGTAATTGTATTATGGAAGAATATGTTAGAATAGTTGTTGAGCACCCGAGAACTGCTGAGGCAATCTTGCCTGAATTTTTCATTTCTCGATTATCAGGATATTCTGTTAGTGAGAAAGGAGTTGCTGCTGCTACCTAAACAGAGAATAGCTTGTTGATGTTAATGATCTCTTAGAGCGTAGACTATAAACAGAAAGAAATCTGAAATAGAAATCTACTGACTGCATAATCCAAGAAATAACCAATGTCTAGTTACAATAACTGCTGAGGCTCCTATTTTAGGGCTCTTGTGGCTGTGATGGTATGTTGTTATTTTGCCTTAGTACATCATTTTGGAGATGCTTATCTGCAGCTCTGCAGAAGTGGAAGGCTGCTTTATGTAAGCCAACACCGCTTCATTGTCCATTGCTTTTGCTTGAATTCAGTGTTTGAACTTATCTCATTTCCTTTGTGTTTAATACCACGAAATGCAAAGGTGACCAGGTCGATCTCCAGTGTCAGGTACCTCTGGTGCTAGAGAAGGTAAAAAAACTGAGGATTGCAGGATGTGAGGGAGCTTCTTCCTCACAAAACTTGCTTACCAGAAATACCTGCAAAAGATGTGTAGATGTGGCACGTAGGGACATGGTTAAGGGGTGGACTCTGGTTTTAAAGATTGTATAATTTAAACCTAAATTACTGATTCTGATCTTCTGGATCGGAATGTCCTGAAATTGTAGGAAGATGCTGATGGTGTGTAGCAATGTTCACTGGTGGTAGTCTCTAACTTCTGCCTTTCTGCATTCATCTTGTTGGATAAATAATTAGTTAAGGTCATGGTTGGCATAATTCCTGTTGCTTTCTGCATGCTGTTATCATTACAGTAAGCTCTGCCTTTGATTTGTGCCTCGTGTCAGCTGAGGATCCGATCAGAGCTAAACTCAGGTGACCAAAATGGTAAAATTCTGATGTTGTTTGTCCTCTTCCCTTCCCTTCCTCTGGGGAGACTTTCTTTTCAGCTGGAAAATCCCCCTATGAGACTTCTTCATCTCAGTTGCTCCCAGTTCAGTGCAGTGAACCCAAACCGGTGTTTTCAAGTTCAGAGCAGCATTCTGCTGAGGCTAACCCAGCCTCCTGCTGGGTGGGCAGCTGCCGGGAGCAAGGGTGGGCAGTGTCCAGGGAATAACCACGGCTGCATTGGTACTGCCTGGGTTCAGCTGTGACTGTCTTCAGCAGTTCATTACAGGAATACAATATTCTGAAACTTGTCAGCTGTCCTGAAAGAAGAGAACACAAACAAATCACAGCTGCACAGCATGTTTGGAAAGTCATGGAAGTGCCAACACTTCAGGGCTACAATTTTTTTTTTACATTCCATTTAATTTTTTTTTCCAAACATCTTAGAAAATACTGATTTAGGGGTGAGCAAACAGGTTTGACTGAAAAAAGAAGTAATCCATGCTTTTCACACTTTTTGAGCTGTGAGATTTATGCTTTTGGGGTTTGTTGTCTTTGAAGAGTTAAATATGGGAAGTGAAATTTTCTTTCTCATTCTTTCTGAAATACTTCAACATTTTCCTTTTATTTCTTACTTCTCAGTAGTCTTGAGCTTGATCAAGACTATCAAGACTTGATCAATTTTCTGGTGTAGTCACAAACAGCTCAGATTGTTCTGGTTTCAACTACTTCATAAAGTTTTGTGAACTATAGATTTCCTTATTTGGCTTTAGAATAGGTGATTTTTGGTCAGATAACACAATTCAGGAATACATCATAAACGCATCCCATTGGTACCAGCATTTCCTTCCTACTCTTTTTAATGTAGTGCTTTTTATTTGCATAGGCAAAGTGTTAGATAGCAAATTACTGGTTAAACTTACAGAGGAAACTGAAACATTTTTTAAAATTTTTTATTTCTTACAGAAGAGAGAATGTATGTTTACAATAACTTGATAGGTTAAATCACTAACCTGAAGTGATATAAAGTACTATTGAAGTAAAAAGTAACTGTTTAAGGAATGGAAAGAAGGGAAAGAGGATTTATCATGCCCTTATTCATTAGGTCAGATGGGTTTTTTTCTTGTGTTTTGGGAATTTCTTGCCTTCTCTCGGTATATGTGAAAGCTGTTTAATTGGTGGCATGAAGCATAATTTTAATAAAATTATCATCTCTGTCTGTAAAGTTATATTCTGGCTTTGTTCCATTTGTTTTCACATCTGTTGAGTCTGCTGAGCGCAGACAAATACAGGCGAGACACGGAGCCTTTACTTGCAGTAACTCTGTCAGTGCAGGTCGCTTGCTTATTCTGTATTTATCTGTTCATTTCTCTCAGAGCTCATTAATCTGTCAGCATGACACAATCCTTCCAATGAGATTGTGCCAAATGTTACAGTAGCACACCAGCAGAAACCTGCATGCCATTTTTTTCCCCCAATGATTAAATAAGATCATTTTCCTGTCAGGTAGTATGCCCAATGCACTTGAGATTCACCAGTGTTTTGGTTTTTTAAGAGGAAATAGCACAGCCATTCCACAGTATTGACTGAAAACTTAATTCAGGCTTTACATAGGGCCTGACCCTCTACCCTGCAGTCTTTTGCTCTTAAGCAGAAGGGGAATAGTGGTGAAAGCACGGGATAAGCCTGACTGGGAGGGAGAGCTCAGCACACAGGACTCCAGTGGTATTTAAGACTGAGCTTCAGAGCTGCTCAAGAATTACTGCTGCTTATGGCTGTTTGGCCTGGCGGACTGTCAGAGCTATTAACTTCAGAATAACATGTGCTCAAATAAAATGCACTGGCTAGGGAGGAGGGGAGGGAAGGGGCTTTTTTCCATTTCTCAAAATAATGCCTCATTATTGTAACCTATGGCAAGAGAAAAGGCTGCTTCAAGTGTAGTTCTTCCGTAATTCTGGGTGATGTATAAAAATAGGTGTGAGCATCCAGGGGAACCTTGGGATCCACTTTTGGCTTCTTGAAGTTTTCAAAGCCTCATGAATATTGCAGAAGGAGCTTGCTTTGGGCTGGCCTTTGCAGCCATGTCCCTGGTCTGGATTCCTTCAGATTATACTGGGTTGTTTTTATTCCCTTCCTAATTCTTCCTATATGTTGTTCTTTTGTTCATATGTTGTTTGTTAAAAACAAAATAAATTCCTCTTCCTGTGCTGCATAAAATACTATTCTTACCTGTAAGCATCTGGAGTTTCACTTTCATATGCTGTATTTTTTGTGAGCATGTGTTCAGAAATGACTCCTGCAGAGTGTTTTGATTATTTGTGAATCTCTCCATCTTGCTTTTGAAAGCGCCCTCACATCATTTATATGGTCATTTTGGATGGCAGTGACATTTATTAACATGGAATCTGAAATACAAGTAATATTCTCTTGCAAATGAGACAGGCAGATCAAAGTCCTTTATTAATGTTAGGATTTTTACCCCAAAGCAAGCAGCTGTTTGACTTTAGCTGAAAGTGCGAAAAGTTTTGGTCACCTCTTTCCTGGCATTGACAGCATTTTTGGACTTCTGCCAGAGAAATGGAGTACGATTTGAATGTATGAAGGAGGATACAGAAGAAAACCCAACCAAACAAAAGAAATAGCCCCTCAAAACCAATGTAGGCTTTTATGAGTCTGATTCTCTGCTCTTTATGCTGCCTGTCCTCTTCTTTTTAACTAAGCAATGATTTTGTTAGGTTTATATTAAAAATACTTTTTTTTCTTTCTCTTTTCCAGTCCTGTGGTTCTGTTTGCTTGCTCTGCTGTCTCCCAGGAGTGCTCTTGTTCTCTTGTGAACTTCTTCCTGTTCTTTCATTAATGTGGATTTTCTTTCCCACTTCCTGCTCAGAATTACAATTCCTAGCTGTCTTAGAATCCCTTTTTCTTTTCCTTGTTTCTCCTCACCTGCTATTTCTTACATTCTTCAAGCTGTATATTCATTCTTCTTTCTGTCCTCTGCTCATATGCCTTGGTTAGGTTGTCCTCTTCACCTTACTTCTCCAAAATAGTCAACCTACTAAAAAAAACCAAGCCCAAAACAACACCCAAACCTGGGGCGTCCTACTGATCAGGTACTTCAGGTTCTTGACAAAAGTGGGAATGGTTGTGCATATGCAAAGTCTCTGACTTCCATTCTGAGTGAATACAATTACAGAAATCTTTCTCTTCGGACTTCTAAATGCACGAAGTCTTAAGCCCCTAGGAACAGTTTAACAGCAGAGAATCAATATATTAGAGGGGTGTCACCTGTGCTGTTAGCTATAGCTGTTACTGTGTCAGCATTTCCATTATAAATTTTGGCTTTCAAGGGTTTATAACTTTGCCATTAAAATTCATTGCTGACTGAAACTTGGCATACAAGGACTGAGCCTGGAGCAAACTCCCCCTCCCCCCCCTCGAAAGTAACTTTCAGCCCAAAGGAATGCGATGAAAACCATTAGTGTAATGATTAGAAAGGCAGGACTGTGGCTGTCAAAAAAATACTTAATTTACTTATGGTTCAGCCTTCACTGTGGACTTACACTTCAGGTATTCTGGAATAGGAGACTGAAAGAACTAATAAAAAAAAATTAAGAATACACCTCCTTGATAATGCTGTAATGATATCTTGTGGAATGCATTTCAGTAGTTTTTTATTTTACAGCTCTATGGCTACAGAATAAAAATTTTATATGTTAAGACAATTGAATGTGCATCATCATATGCCTTAAGAAAAATGAAAGAACACTGTTACATAAATCAGGAGGCTGAATAGACCAGGCTCTTGGGTGCAGGATGCTGAATACTTCAAACCTGCTTCAGCTGGATGAAGAAGGATGGAGTGTCCCTGAGGCAGCTGTAGGCAGGGGATCTCTGCTCTCCCTGAAGAGGTGTTTTCAGCTGGTGACCTGCACCAGACAGGCTGCCTTGCTCATCTGTCGTTGCAGGGGAGATGCCTCATTTCTGGGCAGATGAAGTTGAGACAAGCAGGATCCTGTTCTTAATGAGGTAATTTAGGTCACCCAGCAACTACCTGATGTGGGGCAAATTTCTTGTGTGGAATTGCCCATGGGCAAGTATCTATCCTCACAGCCTGCTGCCGGAGCACTTGGTATTATTTGGCACCTTTTCTTGTTGTCCTTCCAGGGAAGCCTTAATGGGAGGGTAACCCTTTCCTCCTCCTAAAAGCAGATAGCAGGATTCATCCTGCTGCTATGTTTGGGAGTTAAACATGCAGCTGTTCCTGAGTAAGCTTCTATCTGTGGGGCTTTTCTTGCATGTCTTGCTAACTCTGATGCCACTTGTGAAGTGAAAAATGCAAACAGCAATAGTGTTGGGAAGGAAAAAGATTCAGGAAAAAAAAAAAGTACATAGTGACAAAAAGTTAGTATTTTGATCATAGCAATTTGCCTTAAAGATGTAGTACATAATGCTCTATCTTGGAAGTTTAGAGGGTCAAATATTTCATACCCAACCCATGTAAAGTCGATTACATATACAAAGTGTTGATTTCAGTGGGTACAGGCAGGGATCCTGACCAGCAGAATTGCCAGTGTTTCCTCTTATAAGCATTGAATTATAGTAACTAAAATACAGCAGGAAATTTGTATTTTGAGTCTGAAGATGACTGGTTTATGAGAATGAACTGCGTTAGAAATGATTCTGGCAACGGTTTGCCTCTTGACCTTTTGGTAGCTTTTGTTTTCTGGTGGAAAGGGGTTTGTAGGATGAAAATCTAGTGCTTGCTCTATGAGAAGGCAGCTGTGTGAGTGCCAGTCACACAAACCCAGCAGGACCAGCCACCGAGTCACTTATTCCAGCCCCGCCAGGCTGAAGGCAGGGCGAGTGGGATGGCTGGTGAGTCACCCGGGCAGCAGGGGAGGCCCCGTCAGCTTCGCTGCATCTGCTCGTGTCTGTCTGAGCCCAGAGGGAATGGTCGGAGCCTTTCCTCCTCCTCTGGAGCGTCTGCCCACGCAGCGCTGCTGGTTTTTGGGTGCCTTGTGCGGCTGCCGTGCGCTGAGCCTGCCGAGGAGCCACATGAGCAGTGCGTGTGTGTCCCTGCTTTCTGGCGAGGCAGTGCCCGAGCATGCATGTGCTGCTCAGCTTCTGGCGTGGTGGAGAGGTTTCGGCGGCTGGCGCGCCTCCAGAGGGGCTTGCCAGCACTTGTTCAGTAGCTGTCCTTCAGGGACCAGTTATGAATAAACAGCTGGATAAATTGCTTATTTTTTTTTTCCTGCCTCTGAATGCTGATGCTGTAACACACACCCTCAGACTGGCCTAGCTTATATTAGAAAATGGTTGGGTAAAAGGATGAGAAGATTTATTGATGCTTTTTGAAATGAACTGAGACATATTTTTGTAAGAATGGAAATTGCCTTCCTACTGTTCGTATTGTTTTCTGTTTTAGAGTGGGTGTCTATGATATAACCCAGAACTACTTCTCTCATGTGGTCTTGCCCTTCTTTCTCCTCTAACACACCAAGTGTTTGAAGAGCTGCATTGGTCTCTTTGGGGTGTGTGTGCATGTGAGAGCAGGAGAAGGCAGGTTTGCCAGCAGAATCTTATTTTATCACGTGATTTAAATCAGAGGCATTTTCAATAAGAGTTTATAGAAGCTGGTTGGAATCATTATGAGTAAAAGAACTGAGATTCTGCTCTGGTAGTATAACTTAAAATAATAATGACCATGATCCTTTATTCTTTCCAGTGTCAGAGCAACTGTGCAGCCGCATGGCCAGGCTTCCTGTCTCTTCTGAAGGCTTGTTCAGGAAATGGCAAAGTGCACAAAAAGCGTCTTTGTCATTGAAAAAGTTTGTTATTGTGCAGTTGAAGTACAGCTGTTACATATTTCCTTACATAAATTCGGACCCTTCCTGAAGTTTCAGTCCTCTAATTATTCTGCCCAGGTCACTGGTCTATAGTGTCTATATTTAGCATATTGTAAAAGTTTTCTGGTCATCCGAAGAATGAAAGGCCTTTCTGTGAAACCCTTTTCTGTCTGTATTAACTATGGATTTTCTGTTGGGCTAAATAATATGAAATGTGAATACTGGAGGGTTTTAGAGAGAAGTAAATGAATGCATAAACTACATCACTTTTTTAGTATTTTGCAGATTTCTGCAGGTTATGAGAACTATAGCACATGTACACTCTCTCTCTCTCTCAGATATACCCATACAAATAAACCAACCCCAAAACTCCCTTCCTCCCCACTCACCCCACACCCCCCTAAGAAAAACCAAACCCAGAAAAAACAGAAACACAATTTCTCCCTTCCCCAGAAGTCAGGGAAACCGTGCCCTATTTATTGGGGTTGTCTTATAAAAAAGTTGTAATGACTGTATTAGCCCGAAGTCCTGCCCTTCCTCTACTGAAGTTTAGTTCATCATTAGAAAATAGTAGTCCAAGTGTTACAGCCTAAATTGACTTAATTTACTTACTTAATTCAGAAATGTATTTGTGAATGATTCAACAGTTCTGGAAAAGACACAAGTGAGAGGGATGAAGTAGGACTTTTGGTGGCCTTTTGGTGGAAGTTGTTCTGATCAGTAAGGCAGAGAATAGTAGGTATGTTTGTCTTTCTCCTTGTTTTAAGGTCTTACCTTTCTCTTCCACTCTTAAGAGTTATAACTACAGTGTTCTTGCTATTCACTTTTCAGATAGTGGTGTTTGCAGATGACTTTGTAAGAAAGCTTTGAACTCAGACATAATGATAAATTCTATGTGATGAACATTGTGAGATTTTATGTACCAACATTTATAAGGTAGTATAAAATATGAAAAATTATAAAACACTGAGGTAAAAGGCATTGGCTTTTAAATTGTTTTTAGCTGTATATGCACACTAAACATTGTTCAGATCACTGAAAATGTTTTTTTCCTTTTAGAAAAACACAGAAGCTGGATAGTTAATGTGTTCAATGTTAAGTAAACCAGTTTTTGCACTTTCATGGTTAGGTTTTAGAATTTTGGATGTTTTGGAGAATAAGAAGTGCTGTGAGCGTAATGAAAATAGTATCTCTTGTTTACTTTCTCTAATCAATATTCTTGATTGTTCGGGTTTGGCTCCCCCCTGTATGAGTGGATCTTGTTGGTAATGCATCTTCCTGGCGACTTCTGACAAAGTAGCTATATCCTTAGGAAGCAGAGGGTTGGAAAACAGGCTTTTACTGTATTTCTGTGTGCCGCTAGAAACTAATTCCCTCCTTGCAGCAAATTTCCATGTTATCTAAAATCTCTCTTGTGGGGTTTAGGCTGTAACTCTAGGCCCTGCCACCTGATACGCATTTTAAGTTTTTTCCCCTCTAGCTTATTTTTAAAAGCATCCCAATTTATTCTGTAATATTCTGTGTATGGTGATGAGTGGCTGTCTTACTTGCGGACACAGTTAGGTAAAGTTTCTGTACCTTTATCCATGAACCGTTCCCACAAAGGATGTAAAGAGAGAGCCTGGTAGGAGACTGGAATTTCCCTTCCTGCAGCAATAAAGCTATCTTGATGGGCTATAATGTGGGCTCCTGGACTAGGAGAGAATGTCCTGGAGGAAAGAAGGCAATTACATCTTTGGCACTAATATATATTTTAATCATAACATGATGCAGTTCAGTTGTATTTGGTTATAATGCGGTGCTATTTACATGTAATGAATATATGTATTATCATAGCCCGGCAATAGGCATAGCTGAACAAAAAGTAGTTAAATGGCAGAGCCAGCTCACTAGGCTTTTGCTCTGAGCAATATAGTATGAGTAAAATGAGCTGGGTTTGATTAAGTGGCACAGGAATAAAGTACTGGCCAATAAAAACTGTGTTTTTGCATTATGTGTTTTGCCTTTTAAGTCAGCTCATTAGCTTTATATTTATACGGCACCCTCTGCTCCTTTGAGCCATGTTAATTATAACGTGGCGCATAACATAATCAGAATGCTTATACATGGATTTTGCATGAATGGATAAACAGTATGTTTCAAAGTACCTGTATGAGATATATTTGAAGTTAGCTTTGACGATTTCTTTTTTCCTTTGTAAATTTGCTAAATCTATTGGTGAAAATGGGACACCAGTCTGAGAGGTGCCAGTTCACCTCAAAGCTGGTGTCCTGAACTCAGCCTCATGCTTGCTTCCAGATACAGCTAGTTCCTCAGAAACCCTGCTCTTGTGGTGAAGGTTTGAAAATTGAAAAAGAGTCTGTTGTTAGGCTTGTGTATGCCCAGAGTGTGTGTGTGTGTGTGTGCCTGGGCACATACCTTCACACACACATGCCTCCAGGTCGTCAGTTCATGGGCATGTTTATGGGAGAGTGGCAGGTTGGTTTTGGCTTTGCTTGGCACCAAGAGAAGCATCACAGATTTTACTTTTGCAAGGAACACCGCTTCCAATCAGCGAAGGAAAACCTCTGCATCACCCCTGCTCCATGATGGCTTTGCCTAAGCAGCAAGCTGCCAAAGGTCCAGCCTTCAACAGCAGCCAGCTTGGGAGCACAGAGACCCTAGCAATTACAGATGTGCAGGTTGATGCCCTTTGCTGTGCCCCCAGCTGTGCCACCTGTGAGAGCCTGGGCGCTGGCGTGTGTTGGGAGCTGGAGCCTGGCATGGTCTGCCCGAGCTGTTCTGGCTGCACCTAAGACTGTGTGCTGTGGCAGTGAGGAACAGGCTGCACTTCTTGCCTTGTTAAAGCTTTTTCCCCTCAAAAGAAGATGTCAGAGGAAGCAGTGATGTTGGAGGAAGGGGAACAGTACTTCACTTGTTCAGACAGTTTAAAATGCCTTAGATGGAAATAACAATTGCATTTGGTTTTTCTTAGTGACAACAAAAGCCTTGACCCAATGTTTGACCCTACCTGCTTTTTTCTTGTGTGTCTCCATCTCCCAGCCAAGGGAGAGCTGAAGCCCTGGGCTTCCTACAGGTTTTCAGGAAGCAGTGACATGTAACTCCAGCTGCTCTCCTCAGCTTTCCATGTATTGTTTATGAATTTGTCAGAGAACATACTGAGATGAGAGACTGCTATGTTTTATTTTATTATTTTTTTTGTTGTTTTATTCCCCCCTCCCTTTCTAAATTTTTTTAAAAAAATTTTTGGGTCAGGTTTGATGCTGGATGGAAACAGTTGCTTTATTTAGAATACGATGGGGAAGAAAAACACAGCTTATTGTTAACACCCTCCTGGTGTTTATCCATAAATATGGAATAGTGCAAGAACACCAGATACATGTGGAGCACTGTGATTGGCTGCTGCTGATGTCATACTGATGTCACTCAGAAGTGATCAGTATGTCACCCAGCAGATGAACAGATCAGCTTTCCTTATTTGTGTGTATAAATTTCATTTCATGGCAGCATGTTTTTAGGGCATTATTGCACTTCTTGAGTTTTGGAGGATGTCTAGGCCTTTTCTTGAGCCTGCCAGTATTTTGCCTCAGCATAAATAAATGTGCATCTGTGCCCTCCCTCTCTGCTTTTTTCCTCTTAACACTGGTGTGTAAGCAGTTGACTTTCTTCTGAATTAATTGCTAATAAAATAGGTGGGAGATCTAAGTTGGTGTTTATGCCTCACCTGCTCTGATTGCAAGCTTAGAGGAGTGTGTATTTGGGAGGATGGATAGATGCAGACGAGTGGAATGAAAGGTAGCTTTGTGGAAATATTCAGGTTTCCGTCCATCCGTTCTTCTTGAATCTAGGTCAATGTATGAGTACTACACTGTTTTTCTACCCAGTGCTGAATTGTAAGATTACGAATGCATTTCGAGGTTATGTTATTAAGCATGCCAGTATTCCATGACATGCAGGTCAAATTAGTCTATGATTCTAACCCTTTTGACTGGAAATAGAAATTCTAAGACGTGATAGTCTGCTGTTAATAAAGGATGCAAAGGGAACAAAAAAAAAAGGAAAAAAAGGAATTTTGAGATTAGTTGGACTTTTTCACATTCTATGCCTCTTGCTCTAATCTAGCAATAGGATAGTCTTTTTCCCAGAAGTTTGGAAACACTACTTTCGAACAAAGCGTTCAGATAGAATGAATTTGATTGTATAAATAGAAACATACTGGAAAAGCACTACTGCAGTGCTTTTCTTCCATTTTTAATAAAATCTCCCTTTCTGTAGTCCCTCTCCCTCAACTGACCAGAAGTGACTCTTCAGATGATGCTGTAGACTCTTGCATAGTTGCAGGAGTTGTATTTCCAAGGAAGTAAAAAAATCATGGCTAACTCAACTCACGTGACTGCTTGGGAATGTTTTGAATGCTGTCACGTTACAGATTCTTTTTACGATTCACAAAATTTGAACCAACCTAACTGATGCCTTAGAAAATTTCTTAGTGCCAGATCTCTTCTCCCCGTGTACTTCTGACTTGCAAATGGCCAGTTACCATAAACTTACTGATTCAAAAGGAGGTGAAAAAGTAATTACAAATTGCATGGGGGATATTTCTGAGTTACAATCTAGATACACGTCTTTCAGGCTGTAGCTCTTGGTTGAGCTGCAACCAACAGTGATCCAAACATACATAAGAATTTCATGCACAGATTTTTGAAGGTGGTGCCTTGGACAAGTTTAGCAACCTAAATCAATATTATTGCTTATTCTTTCCAGCTGGGAAGGCACTGCTTTGCCTTTCCTTCAGCTGCCTTTTCTTCTTCCCTCCTCCTCCTCCTCCTGCTGCTGTTTGATGTGGTGAAAGCTGTTTCAGCCTGATCTGGCAGGGCTATCACTCACTATCAGGATACTTAATCCCACGCAGGTGCAGTTTGAGCCACTACAGAGGGCCTCAAGGTCGTGCTGGCTGCAAAGCCAGACCCTCGCGGATGGCTGGGGTGGGAGGCGTGTCGCTCATTAGTGTTTCACATCTGGAGGTTCCATGCTCCTCTCTGCCGTTTCTTCTTTCTCCTCCTCCTCCTCCTCTCTCCCCCCCACCCTTTCACAGCCTGTCACAAGGCTTTCCTGCAGCACTGCTGCAGCCCTGGGTAGCTGCAGAAGTGAATATTGCTTTGCAAGCAAGCAGTTAAGTGAGGGCTGTTTATACTTTTTATGTAAAAACGTAGGCAACTGAAAGGAAACTAGAGACAAGTAGGCATCTTTTCTTTCATTGATGTTGGTGGTCTAACCTTTAAACCAGTTCTTTTATTTGTTTCCTCTCTCTACTGGATGATTTTAAGCCTACTTAAAAAAAGAAAGAAAGAAAAAAAAGGCAGAATGTTGCCACTGGCTGTATCTCTGCTCCAAATAGAGCAATTTCTCTTCTGAAAGGTTGAATTTGACAGACTCCTCCACCTCATTCCGGTACCTAGTGATCCATTCTTTCTGAATCCTTGTGTTAGAAGCTGCTTATGTTTTTTTTCTCAGAGAGGTCCTCTCTATTATGGTGCTGTTATGGTTTTGTGAGTGGTTTCATCTGCCATGTCTCCTTTACATACCCCTCCCCTGAAAAACACCAGAGACAGCCTTCACAGGGATATCTTAGGAGAAAAGACTTGAGAGAGAGAGAGAGAGAATTTAGGAAGCATTGGCAAGGGAAGCAAATGAGCTGTGATTAAAGAGAATCTGGGCACTGAATAAAGGATCCTTAAAACCCTTTAAGTTTTAACTTAATACGAGTCTTCCAAGAAAGTTGGCTAGGCTTTTGGGGGAGGATTTCTAACCTCAGAGTCATTGCTGATAAGAACTGCTGCTTCCCCTGTGGCTTCAGACTGGAGCAAGGATTTCCACAATTACGCTGTGAACAGGAGCACGAGGCTATATTTAGGCCACAACACTTTGTGGTAGAAAGCTGCATATGGCATATGAGCACCCACTTAGGAGCTAAAAACACACATTGCAGCCCAGTTTGTCTTTGAATGAAATCATGCTTAGAACTGCAGTGTTTAAACATGGTTTGATTTCCCACCTCTCTGTCCTCCTCCATCGTCCCCCCTCTTTTTCACCAACTTTATTATTATGTTTTAAAAGACTTTATTCATTGAAAAATGCCCTATTCAGATTTTCAGCATGTGGCTGCCTCTACACAAGGTCACAAGCAACCTGTACATCATTCTAGGAAGATTTTATGTAAATTTCTTTCTGGCAGGGTTTTCGTTTATTTTCAGGCCAAAACTACCCACTTTTTCTCCCCAGTCTCCAAACTTTCTGTGTGGTAAAAAAGGAGGAAACAAATAATGTCGAAATTTGCAGTATAGTATAGTGCTGTCCTTAAACAAGTATATGTGTTACAGGGGGGGATGGAGGAGAGAAACTGGACATGCCAGTTTTCATTTAGTTTTGAAATATTTCTCAGCTGGTGACAAGAATGAAATGAAGTCCCAATAACCTTCTTTTAAAGGGGAAAGAATATTGCCACTGATTTGGGTTACCATGCAAACTTTCATGAAAGCTTTTTAAATTTGCCCCTCTGCAAGAGGCATTTTGTGCCTCTGCCACCCCCTCTTTGTGGTGTCAATGTCAGGATTTCCTCATTGGAGGTTGAGATGGTCTGATCTTTCATGAGGGCAGGTAAGGCATGGGGGAAAGACTAAGACACAAACTCTCTGGTTGCTGTGAGGTGTATTGCACACTGATGTCTTGAAGGTGCAGTGTGGACATGTATTATGTACACTTCATTTTTGCTATATTGGATATTGTTGCCTTATTCTGCCAGCTCCTGTCCTTCAGAGGTTTTTTCATTCAAGAATGCAGAAAGCAATCTCTTATACGCAGAGCACTTGGGATATTAAATGAGTTATCTTAGTTGGTTCTTGCTTCAAAGTATCCTTGTTTAGATTCAGAGGGGGAATAATGGAATCTTAAGTCCTTCAATTTGAAAGCGTTAGAATTAAAAAAGAAGATACGCTGTTTGTTGATGTTCTTCATTCTTTCAGAGCTACCGCCAGCAGCATCTCTCCAACTTGATCATTCTTCAAGAGAAAGCTGCAAATGAAATATCTGCCAGCTTTCAAAAATGAAGCTATGTTAAAGGAAGAAGGTGTTTTTCTTCTCTCTCTCTCTCTCTTTTTATCTCTAAAGTAGAATGTTCTGCCTGTTCTTTGAAACAGTTATTCCAGTGATAAGGATATAATTATATAGCTCCTCAGTGCTTATGTAAATGCATTCAATAACACATCTTGGAAACTGGACTTCTGTTAGTCTTCATTGCCTCATGTTTTTTTTTCAAACTAGAAACGCTCTTTTAACTTTGTCTCTTCAAAAAGAGCAGGGGAAGAAAGCTGTTTTTCACTAACAATATCATATATTGATGATGCTGATAGATGTAAAAAAAAAATTACTGGAGAGGTGGGAAGAAAAACCATAATGGAAATATTGTGGTGGAGGCCACACTTGGAATTGTATATGTGGATTTTTTGAGGTTGGAAGAGAAGTTTCCAGGCACACTTGGGGTGTGGATTATGGGTGACGTAGGCAGTGGTATTTGTTCTGCTTTTTGCAAAGATGGGGACGCAGACTTCATTCCCATGCAGGCCAGAGTTGGTTGTATGTGGTTCCCAGTCCTGCATGTCTAGACAGCAGATCCTGACTCTTTGTTGGAGAGCAGAAGTGAAGTGAGGTTCTTGCTCTGCACATACATTTGAAGAAGCTTGTGGACTGCATTTTGGGAACTTTTTTATTAGAGAAGGAAGAAAATATATAAACTTTCAGTTTGAATTCAGCTTTTCAGGAGATCTGGTGCTTTCCCCTGGCATTTAAACATGTTGCAACCTTACAAAAGCTTTCCATGTATCTATTTCTGCTTTTGAGACCATTTAAGTATGCATTCTGAGGCTTCCGGGTTCTCTTGGCACAGCTTTTTCCAGCTCATCATTTACTACAGAGCCAAGTTATCCTCAGGTACCCCATCTTTCTTGATTGCTTTCTGTATTCATACCTGGAGCGAGAAAAAAATTCCCTGCCCCAGTCAACTTTTGGCAGTTGATCATTTGATATAAAATGCTTCCATATTTCTGGAAAAAAGGTAATTTTACAGATAAATTGTGTATACGTAATACCAGAATACTTATTTAGGTGAAGTGTATATCACCATGAAAAAAAATAAGCTTACTCCAGTTTTGAATTTCAGGTCTTTGTTTAAGAATGTTTAACGAACAGAAAACCATCCCAACTTCAAGTGCTGCTATAGGCACTGAGAATCAACTTGCAGAATTATATGGTCTATTAGATGAACACATTAAAACTGGCAATACTATCAAGGTGCCTATAATATCCCTCAAAGTTGAATTTAGATTTGAATTTTTGTAACTTCTTGGAGGTTATTAAAAACAATGGAAAAATCAATGTTCAGCTCATTGATGAGCTGAGTTGACAAAGGAGTTTGAAATCCAATGCCCTCTGTTTTACTAGATCCTATCTTAAAACAACACCAAAAGACTGTCAGTCTCGAAGCACCACTTGATATATTATTAGTTGCCACAGAACAATCCGTTCCTGAATCCTGCTATTTGTATTTCCTGGGAAATACAGTCTCACCCAAGACAAAGGAAAATGTTACACATGGATTAAAACTGCATTGGGATGTGATAGATCTTTGGATCTGCAAGCATAATATTTTTGGGGAAGTGATAATATATCAAAGAGAAAATTAATTATGTAGGGGTTTTTCCTAACACCTGGAGCTCATGCTGTTGCTGCTTCTGCTGCTAGTTAGCTGTTGTTTTTCATAAATCACTCTCTAGGAAAAAAGTTAAATCCAGAGAAATTATGAAAAAAGGAAGTCATGGCTAGGAAGGAGGAAAGCAACATCTAATATTTAACTATCACCCAACAAGTTCAGAATCTTCAGGAATTTCCACCTTCCTTGGCGTGTTTTCTTGGCTTACAGTTTGGGAACAAAATCTGCCTAGATATCTGGGGTTGAAAATTAGTAATATCATCCTATGTTCTGGATATCTTAAAAAGAACTCCAAATCAATGTCCTTCCCACCCCTCAAAGAGCAGGCAGAAACCACCACCGCCACAAAAAACCAAACCCAACCAATCAACTAAAAAACCCCACCACAACTAATAAGTGAAATAAACCAAAAATGTATCTAATCTTGTGCTTTATGATTTCATCTCTGGCTTTAATGAAGGCCTTTTATTCACCACAGGAACTTCGGTCGACACATGCAAATGAGGCCATTCAGTGAGATCTGTGATCAGGATATTTTCTTTCCATTGTATTTTGATCCTGCCAGCTCTCATTTTGGCATTTGACCTGCACATGCCAGTGCCGCAGAGCTACTGTTTGTAGCACCTTTTTTTTTTAACAATGGTGCGGGATTTAGAAGGATGGAGGGATCTTAATTCCTAAACAGATGCCTCTTTCAGCCATATTCATGAGATGTGAAGTAAGTGGCAGCATTATTTTGTGTATATTTTATTTATTCTGAGTTGGGGACCACAGAGTTGCCAGCAGGAGTGCTGTCACCTTTTATACCCGTAATAACCACTATTTACAAATGATTTTTGCATGCTGTGCTATTTGACTTCTGAAGGTGCTGAAGAATCAAGGTTTAAGAAAGTAATGAAATAAAACTTCTAAGACCATATATTTATTTTCTCTGTTTTGGTTGTCCAGCAGACAGTTTATTTAGTAGGACAGTTATGGTGTCTTTAACACATTTTTGGGTCAGTGCTGACTGGGTGATTAGTTGCTCTTGTTATCAAATATATTTCAAGGAAAGTAAATGCAATGATCAAGGATTGAAATAGCTTTTCTAAGGGACTCCTCTGTTGTCATATTTTCTGTGACATTTTTCCCAATTGGATGTATTATTTGACTTTTATCATCACAGAGAACGTAAAGGATGATCCTTGATTTTGCCATGTGCATTGTTGGTCCCTGTGAGAATACTACCATAAATGCATTCATTTATTTCAGACAGTTTAGTGTAGTCTTTGCTTGTGTATGGAAAGAAAATGCTTACAAATGTCTTTTGTAGTGGAACGTGGGAGTTTTTAAAAATTTGTTATGCCTGAGAGTGAGGAGGGAATGTTATAATTGTCACTCCTTCCTGCTCCTAGAATAAACACCTGGCTTTATCAAAGCATTTGTTCTAATCAGCAGGAGATGTTTATCTACAAAAAAAAGTTCTCTAGTCTTACGTATTGTCAAAGAATTGTATATCTCTACAATGTGTGTAGGAAACGCTCTTCCACTGCCTGAGATGAATGTCCTGTGCTTCACCCCCAGATTCCTGTATAGGGATTATTCTGTACTCATGTGGGAGATGAGTTAGAAAAAAGATATTAGTTTATTGGCATTCTTTGTGGACTTTTTTGTCTTTATATCACATTAAATCTGGAGTATTATGTTAAACTGTGGACTTTTTCATGCTGCTATAAACCAGCTTTCCTTCTTCATCATTCCAATCTGTTTCCTGCTGATGGATGTGGTTCCATGGAGTCAATTTTGAAGAAATGTTGAGATAAAGGAATCTGATTCTTTAGCAAGGCCAGTATAAAATGATACAAACCACTGTTTAGCTATAGTAATGTAATTTCTGTCTTCATAAATCACATATTAAGTGTGATTAGAAAAAATGAATCTAATAAAATCTAATATATGACATTTCTATTTACAGTCATTGCAGTTATACATTAGTTTCACTAATCATAAACTGACAGCTTTAATTTTTGATGGAAGACCCCTCATACTAAACTCTACTCCTTTATGCTTTTCTTGTGCTTCTAGTAGGAGATACCCCAGTGTTTTCTTAGAATTGTCTTGAGATTTGTGTCAGCCTCCCTGCCTGCCCCCCCCACTTGCCCACATTGCCGCTGGTGTGAGGTTGCTGATAAGATCTCCCAAGCAGTGTTTTTTCCAGGCTGAGCAGTCTCGGTCTTCTTGGTCTCCCTCATATGACAGAGGTGCCTGGAATTATTCCTGCCCAGGGGTGGGACTTGTCATTTCTCTTTGAAGTTTGTAAGATTCCTGTCGCCCCATTCTCCAGTCTGCTGAGATCCCCCTGAAATGTTTTCCAGGGTTACTTGCTTCATTGCCTTCCTATGGATTGAAGGATTGAAGTGGGGACTGGCTGATCTCTACTTGCTCAGATTGTCCTTCTTGCCCTTCTCAAAGTGACATTTGTTTTCTTATGGTCCTTGAGAAACTCTGCCAGTTGCTGTGGCCTTTCATGGCTTGAGGGCACCCTCAAAATGGCATTGACTGTCTCTCTCAGCACTTTTGGGTAGATCCAGTTAGGCCACAAGGACCCGAGTATGAAGAGTTTAAATCTGATCCTAGCCCAATCCTTCTCTACCAGTCTTTCTTTCTCCAGACTTTGCCATTGGTCTCAAGGATCTGGGATTTATGAAGGCAAGTCCTAATAAGTCTTAGCTTTATTCATGTCCTTTGCCACCAGGTCCCTTGGCCCTTTCACATGAAGGACCTTAATCTTCCCTGGTTCTCCTTGCGCTGCTGGCAATTTTGTAGTAGCTCTTCTTGTTCCCTTCCCTTCTCTTGCCAGATTCAAGGGCTTTGGCTTTTCTAACTCTGAAATGTAAATTATGGACAGGAACAATATGTTGCAGGTTGGCAGTTTCACACAAGCATCGGTGAACCCTGAAAGCTTCTGGGTAATGGAACACACAAAAATTAGGAGCAGGGATGCAGTAAATTGGAAAAGTGTAATTTGAGTGCAAGGTCATTTGCAATAGCCTTGATGTAAGAAATCATCTGAAGATGCAAAAGCAAACTTTGGTTTCTTTTTTTAAAACTTTCCCAAATCACATATCCTGATCAAACATTTGGTAAAACCGGAATTTCATCTTTGGTTTATACTGGGCTGCAGCATGTAATATATGCTGGGCTGCAGCATGTAATATATGCAGGACGTGGAAGGAAAAAATAGGAGTACCACTTGGATCTCATGGCATACTTGGCAGGAAGGAGAGGCAGGTAGCAGGATAGCAACTTGTTTCCTATACCATTATTCCAAAGAGCAGGAAGTGCACAGGGAGAATCTGAAGAGGTTCACTGTGCTTTTTGGACAGAGCAAGCAGCCTGCCTGACCTAGTGAGCATCTTGGATCCTAGTAGGGCAGAAGGATACAAGGCATATACCACAGGTCTGGGAAGGTTCAAAGGAGGGTTCACCAGAGCAGGAGGTGACAGTAGCGGCAAAGTCCCCACCATGATTTGCTGAGTGCTACTAGGCTGGGCAGGCATGTAAATGCTGTGCTGATCCAGTGAGTTCCACATTTTCTATCATCTTGTTTTTCTGTTGGGGAGTCTTAAGACGTCCCTAGCTTTTGGTGCACTTTGACAAGAATTTGAAGTGCTGCATTGGGTCATGGAAAACTGTCTTAACATGTCCTTCTCTGTACCTGAGCTTGAAACAGCCCTCTATCGTTCCTGACAGGTGATTGTCTTAGAAACTGTTCTTAGAAACCTTCAGTAACAGCAATTTGCCAGTCATCCTTGGTAAACTATTGCAATTCCTCACTATCCTTAACAAAAAAAGAGGCTCTTTTTCTAAAGCGTGGTGTAGAAGTGTTTTACTACAGTCTCAGCATGTGAAAATAAGTCTGCTGGTGAGATGTGTGATGCTGTCTTCTAAAATGGTTCCTGGGTAGAAGCTTTTCTTTGGTGCACAGTTTATACACTCATATGTTTGCTTGGGGATTTATTTATACTTTGTTATTTATCATTCAGGTTTCCTTCAAGTACATAATAAAGGACCATCCCTGTTGTTTGGGATTTTTTGGAACCCATTTAATAATGTTGACTTAAGTGTTAACTTATATAGTTGGACTTTTCCAGGGATACTATGCCACCCCCTATAATGATCTGTGGAAACCACGTTAGAACATGCCCCAATTGTCATTAGATCTGAACACTTTGGATTTCTTTTCCACTCAAGCTGGGTCAGGCAGGTCTAAAGTTTGGGGAGCTGATGTGTTCTTGGAGCTTGACCAGCCAGAGGGTGGGATTGCTGGTGTGGTGGATGTAGAACCTGAAAATCAGTTTGTTCTCAGCTTGTAGTTTGGACACTAATTAAAATTGCAAGTTGCCTCTGAATTCTTACTCCCCTTTTTTTGGGCATTAGATGCAGAGGGTTTAGGGAATGGTTGCAAAAATTGGTTTAATACCTATAAGCAGTGGACCTTGCTTACTGTGGAAGGAAACCCATGCGCTGTCACATAGTGAAGTGTGTCTCATGGAGCCTGAATTACCTCTTTGAAATTATACCAGCTTGGTGAAATGAGACAGTGTATCATGGAAGTTGTAAGTTTTACCTGAGTAAATTATCTCTGAGGGGAGAAAGGACTTGAAATGTCAACATGCCATTTTTGGAAAGGTTTTTTGTGAATGCATTTGTTGCCAAGAAGATCCCCCAGAACTTCCCACATACCAGAATGGTTCTGTTGGAAGCCCAGTGGTCTGTTGTAAGATGGTTCAGAAGGGCAGCTGTTTTAAAAGCCTGCACTCCGCTCAACCTGCAGAGAGAGAAGAGTACCTTATCCATGTGCCAGAGGTTTTGTTGTGGGAAGGTGGACTCTGCTGTATTGGTTATTAAAGTGCAAGGCTTTAAGTGCTATCTACTCCTTATGCAAGAGATTTTGTATGTGGTTATTAGGCTTCATTACCTGGGTTTAAGCGGACGTGTAGGGCAGTTGGATCAGTTGTCATCATCCAAGAAAAGCTCTTAAGATGAAGGCAAGCAATTTGTGCTTAATGTAATAGAAAAAGGGGGAGCCAGTAGGAGGACTGTGCTTGAGGGGGAAATGTGCTTGAGGCAGTAATCCAGAAAAAACGATTTTTGCATTTTGAATGGATTTCAGGGGGCAAGATTGCTTCTGTCACAGCCAGAAGGAAAGAGATTATCTCGCATCTCAGCAACAATGATGAGGGACTGGGTGAATGTTTTGGTTTTATGAATAGAACAGGAAGGGAAGGCACTAAAGATGCTTTTAAAGCAGTGAGGATTTTGAGCAATCCTGGGTGTATGGAGGCAGGCAGAGGACAAAACCGAAGATGCCACCCTCGCATCCTGAGAAAGGAATGGTTGAAAAGACAAGAAGGTGAAGGGCAGCTGTGTGTTCCCTGCCACATCAGGGTGTGTTTTGATTGGCCTGTACAAAGTTCCCTTGGGGAATTCGGCATTCAAGTGTCTCTAACTTGACATTGTTTGTAGTGTCATGTTATATTGTTGTCTCAACTCTGCAGTATGTTTGCAAACTCAGGTTTGCAACTTGCTGCAGCCATGTCCCATAGGAGTGTAGATCCCTCTTTCCTTGTAGGTTAGGATGCTGCTCAGAATACACCTGCAGGGAAATGTTTCATCCCCCCAGTAAGGGAAATGGGATGTATGAAGATCTAACATAATAGACTGGAGCCTAGGCTGTGAGAAAGAATGGGATGAGACTAAATGCAGACATTTTGGGTTCTGATAAAAATACTGTTTCTTAATATATAAAAGAAAAAAAAGAACATTTACATAGAAAACAAATGCATTTTGTGAAAAGCATTGCTTACAAATAAGCTTCTTTTTCTTTTAGTCAGAAGTCTATTTCTGCTCATCCTATTTTAATCTCTATTTCCTGTTTGTTTTCACCATTTGAACACTGGGAAGGAAGCTACTGTGTCTTACAGATTTTCCACACTACTGTTTCTATTTCTGCTATGAGAAATTAGCCTTTAAAGCAGTGTAGCAAAAGACGTTTTTGCAGTGTTTTTGGTGGACTGCAAAGAAGGTGGAACCAATAGAGAAAACACAGATAAGAACAATCTTTTTTTTTTTTTTTTTCATAAAGTTTCATGACAAGTAGGAAATGAAATAGAAATTTTGTGTTACAGGTGGCTTTTTACTGTGTTGTAGTTGTGATAAACCCTGGACAACACATGGTAAAAAGATGCCTTAGAAGGAATGTTTCCAATAAAGCTTGTTCTTGTTTTGGGCAGGAAACTTATGCTGATATAGTTTTAAATCTTAGCATAGATATATATATGTTTGTGTATAAATATATATACAGGTATATATTCAGTATTAAAATTCTTTGCTGAAAATTATTTTGGCTTATTAAGAAGCAATATTTTTAAGCAATATACTTAATCATTTTACCTGCTGGCTTACCTTTACCCTGTCACGCAGCTTGGATTAAGGAATTCAACTGCTTCTGCTTAATGGCTTTTTTCCTGCCCTTGCAGAACAGTGCTTTTTTTGTTCGGGCTTTTAGCACCTTAGGTGAAAAATTTAAAATTCCTGAAAACCTGTCTTTCTACTTGCTGAAGCAGTTTGTGAAAATATTACTTTTCACTGTAATATTTTATAATTACAGTGTATTTGCTTTCTCCCCACTTTCTCAAACTAAGAATTTCTTCTGTAGGGGAATACCTTTAGTGATAAATGTGCTGAGTTTTTTGTGTGGTAACAGGTCTTTTATCACCTTGACTCTGTGAGGAGCAGCTAGAGCAGCACGTAGCTCAGGGCTAAAATTTGTATGGAGCAGGCCTGCTGTATTTTTTCCTGTTTTGGGCTTAGCTAGGGCCCGTGAATTAGCAGCAAATCTGGGTGCCATCTGGACTTGCTCTCTCTGCTCAGGCGAGGTCTGGGAATCCTGCATCGCTCTTAGAGGGAGTGTTATTTTTTTTTCCCCCTTCTAATTGAAGTGTGGGACAATCCCAAGTTTCTCCCAGGACTGTGAAAACACAAAGTCTGCCTTTCCCAAATCTTTTGAGGTTGCCCTTTTTTTTTTTTTTTCTTTCTGAGGAAGGCCATGAAAATCACTGCATAATGGGTTTGGTTAAAACATGAATGTCAGATGTGACTTGAATAAACCCTGGAGCTAACCTCACATGAAGCCTACTTGTTTACTTTAACTGAATGAAGAATTAATAAAATGATAAGTTGGTTTCACTGAGGTTTTCTAATCACTTGAAAATGTTTGTTTATTCCTGGAATCATAATGAATAATTGCAGAGAATCAACTGGAACACTATTGTATTTTCTTCTCCCAAAATGCAAAATCATAAATGCAAGGATAGCACATACAGAAAAGAGACAGAGTCCAAGTATGTAGCTACTGGGAAAAAAAACAACACCCCCAACATTTAATCCCTCCAATATTCACCTTTTCCTGAATGTTTGCTTTGGATTCAGGGTTACATTAGATCCTATTGTGTGTTTGTCAACTCATTCTATGTTGCAAGCATGAATATGCTAAATACTTATAATTGCTTTGCCCAGTGCAGCTGAGGACTTACTTCCTTGAGAAAATGGTGGTAGAAGTATATCTCTTTTCTGTTGGAAGAAATCAGCATTTGTCATTTACATATGGAGATGTTGTTATTCCAGACACTTTCAACCGTATCCATTTTCTGCAGAAGACTGATTTGCAGAGGGGAAATGCATTGATTGAGAAAGCATGACAGTGAACAGTGCCTTGTCTGTCTTTCTCCTCCGCTCACCCCCTCCCCAAAGTTCCACAAATTAATAATAATGTATTGGTTATCTGCTTGCAAAAATGGTGTTGATACGAAGCACTTAACTTTACCTGTAAAGTAAATTAAGTGCAAATGGTAGTGGGTAAACGGTAAGGTTTGTTATGCTGCCTTATTACCATAATTGCCTTTGGTAACATGGTTTACAGTAGATTTTTAAATGATGATCCCTCATGATAATGCAAACAACACAAAAGAAAATAACATTTCTACTGCTGAGGACAAAGCCAGGGACTTCCTGTCTTGCCCCACTGAATGTGTTTTGTTTGGCTTTCCCCTGAAGTGAGACACTGGGGTAATCACAGTCTGGAGCAGGTACCCTCTTACTCAAATTGGGAGTGGGGTTTGCAGGTCTAAATTCCCTATTTGATGAAAATTCAGCAAAAGCAGTTTTGGTAATAAGCCTGTGGAAATATTTAGTGCAGTCACGGTACTTACCTTAACCTCTTGATACTATGTTATAATATATGATGGTGAAAGTTTAAACATTTTGACTCCTAGAACATTCAAAACATGGTATATATTTGCTAATTTCAGTGTCATGTGTGGTTTGGAAGAAAATGGTTCAAGTGTTTACTTTCAATGTGCTAATATGGCATGCTCGTTCTGGTATGATAATCTTATCATACTGATGTGTGAAGTGTCAAAATGAAGGGTGAAGGTTTTCCTGTAATCTGAAGGGTCGTGCTTAGGTTTTTAATACCTATTTTTCAGAGGTTCCTCTGTCTTTTCAAACGTCTGACCCGACTTTTAGTGGAACAGCACCATTGGCTTCCTTTGCAGCAGAGAAGCTTTGTGTGCTGCCGCCACCGCTAAGGTATTCCACTGAGCAAGGTGGTGGGCATTAAGATGTGATCTGCTGATAGTCTCAAGCAGGAGGCTTCTCCAGACACAGAATACTAATTGTCAGAATGAAAGGCAGTGATTTTTGCTTCCTCTTTCCTAACACTCGATGGACTCTTTTGTGACTGACCAGTGTGATTACAAAGCAGAGATGTTGCAGTTTGTCACTGAGCTTTGGCAATGGAGGCTGGTGCAGCAGACATGAGGGAAAATCAAACGTGCTGTAGCATAAAGTCCATTTGATAGGCTTTAAGTGATAACTTAGTGATTCACCAGCTTTTTACCAAGACTGGGAATGTTGTAGCTTACATTAGCTTTCCTCTCTACAAAGACCTGAGGTGAAAGAGTTGTCTATTTGCCAATATCTTGTTTTCTTAGGAGACTCTTGCCTAAAATCGTGTGTGTTTGATGGTGATTATTTAGTATTCAAAGCTATTAATTTGGGATTGATGAAGCACTAATAAATTAAACATTATTAGCTATCATCTGATGATAAACTAGAATTATGGCAAAAGGAACAGATCAGCCAAGCTTCCTCTGGATTCTATTTTTAGAGTTTTCATCTGTTTGAAAATCTTCTGTTGTTCCTCTGACTTTCATTGTTTGATTTACAAGTTTATACCGTTGCCTGTTGAGTTTCTATGCCCATGAGTTAATTTATCTTCCTTTGCATTTTTCAGGTGGTTAAAGACAGAGTGAGTCAGTGTTTTGCAGGTGAAGGTTTAGACAAGTCCTGGATAAAATAATAATAAAGGCTCTGTCTAGATTTTTATCTCAGTGCAGCAGAGACAGACAGTTGAGAGATGAAGATGAATCTGGGTGGTCTTGATGTTGGAGACTGCCATGAGCATGGATGTTCCCAGCTGGGGGACAGAGAGAAAAAAAAAGATCCTGAAATTATGAAAGGTATTGAATAACAGAATTTTGCTATGCAAGAAGGCTGTCTTGTTTGAAAAGTAATCCAACCAGCTATTTTAGCATTGCTTATCTTAAAAGCAGCAGCAGTTAACACTAATGCAGTCAGGAGTGCCTTGTTTGCTGTGGGGGTAGAAAAACTGTTCTGCAGGAGTAAAAACCTTCTGGGAAGTTAAGCCGTGATACCCCCCCGTACATTTATTTGTCTTCTAGCAAATGAGATTTGAATCAGTTCAGTGACATGGAGAAGTTTATGGAAAAGTGCATTACTAGAGCTGTAACTGAAGTGATTTCATAGTTTATTTTTAGGTGCTTTGGATTGAAAGTTGCTAATTGAGGGTGGGGGTGAGAAGGGAAGGTTTGCTTGAAGTTGGGTTAAGCCGAGGTTATCTGTATTTGTCTCAAGCCTGGAAGAGCTGGCAGGAGAATTGACTAAACTTTGTGAACTTGCACAGACCCGACCCTTAACGCGCACACACACACACACACACACACACACGCTCTCACACAAACGCGTCCTTGAACACTTTCTCAGCCCTCCACTCCAGCCAATTTCTTTAACAGGCATGCCGCAGTTCTTTCCAGCCCACACTGGGAGGATATTAAATAATTTTTATCCTAAAATTCCTGCGCCCTCCGCCTCTTTAACTTTCCCATCCACCCTCTGCATGTTCCCATTGTGGGGAAGGATGAGTGCTGTTTTCTCTTATCTCCTTGGCTATGAGGGTAGTTTCACAACTGCTCCATGTTTCAGTTTTTCACCTACCACAGAGTTAATGTATTAAAGTGGGCCAAATCTGGCACTCCTTATCCCAGACAAATGTTTTATTGAAGTCTTTGGGAACTTTGCCTGGGACTCAGTGAGATTGCAGGCAGTGGTATTTAAAAGAGGTTTCTACAGTCACTTGATTTGATTGAAGTAACTTTTTTTTTTTTCTTTAAGGTGAGGTAGCTTAATCAAGGCAGTGCTTTCAAGTCTGAAATCATCTCTTATGAAGTTTCCTGGGAAGAGGTTTGAAATACCTCACTTAATGTTTTCACATCTCCACACATCAATTCTCAGTAATTTCTATTCCTTGCCTTCTGTTTGAAGGCAAACCCTAAGAGAGATGTCATTTGTTTTACTTTCCCCTTTCAAGGTTACGCTGGACAGTCTTGGATTCTGAAAGGAAAAGTTATGGCAGCTTGTTATCAGGTGCAACTGACTGCAAGTGATGTGATGAAAGAAACAGTCTAGCTGAGATTCTGACTTTATAACAGTAATAAAAGTCTTCAGGATGGGAGAGGGGGATTTAAACCCCCTTTACATGCAGAGACTTACACCTGCATTCTCTCTGTGATTGATGAAACAGTAGCAGGATAAAAATGACTTCTTTTGGGGAGAGTAAGTTCCAGTTTTTGCTTCTTTTGGGGAGGCTAAGTTCACACAGTTTTTGGTCCACTGGGGGCAAAATAGTATCAGGGTGAATTGCCAATGAAGAGGGAATTGGGCTGTGGGGTTAGCTCTGATAGCCCCACATGTTTCTGGGCAGGAAACACATTTCTGACTGTACAGCATTGTGTTTGCTAGGAAACCCATAGCTGGGAGTAAACCTATTACCTGTAGGGCTTTTCTATATTTATAGTAAGAAGATGATAGATGTATTTCTTTTAAGACTTCAAAGGAAGAAAATGAAAGGGAGAAAGTTAAACTGTCAGAACCCACCAAAATATCCATGTCAGCTCTTGAATAGGGTGTGCAGTGTGTTCTGTACAGGGAGGTGCTGTTGTAATCAAGGGGAATGTAGAGAATTGAACTATAGCAGATATACTGGATTCCCATTAAGCAGTTTAAAAAGATTATTAAAATAAAGCCTTCTCTAAGAGTGAAAGAAATTAGGAAATTGTGCCTTCACTGACTAGACGTTTGTTTCTGTCTGAGGCATCACTCATTTTAACATTATAGGAAGCGCCTCTAGTAGCATGTTCCTTCATCCTCTGCTTCTTCACTGATGCTGATGTCCCAAGTGTCTTTTTAAGAGCCTCATGCTCAGGTCAGAGCTGCAGGTCTGGCCCCCTGATCTGTTCCTACTTGTGGAGAGTAGGAAATCTCCAACAGGAGATTTACCATCTAGCATAGGCACTTTTTTTTCCCCCCTCAATCTCAGAAGAAATTTAAAAATCTGGTACAGTACTTTGTAGCTGAAGAGAAATGGAAGAGCAAATTATTTTTAGTTGGACTGCAGAGAGGCCACAAAATCCTACAGCATTTAGTGAAAGGTTTTTGTGGCAGGAGGAAGTGGAGGCAGAGGCTGAGGATTCAGCCCAGTGAAGAGGCCACAACATTGCAGCTGCAGCAGGTTGGTGTAATGGCTCCTGTAATTTCCTGGTGCCGTGTGCTTTTCCAGCTGAGCTTAAAAAAGGCTTGCCTCTAACTACTGGGTGTCCCAAAAGTGCATTAATACTTCTTGTTGTTTTTTCCTCTGGAAACCTTGGTAGGTCTCTCTGTTGTTTGCTGACACCACCAGTCCTCTTGGCATTGCTGTCTTGTCCCTGACTACCTCTGTGACTTGTTCCCAGTAGTGCTTGTCCTCACAGCTCATACAATGAGTGTATGACTAGAAGAGTGTTCTTGTCCACTTACTTGTGTTTAACTGAAGTTCGTGATGGGCTGTTGAAGTTACCAGAACTATACTATAAAAATGTGCTACTTTTGTTTTTTTTTAAATTTTAAAATTTTTTGTTTTAGTAATGGGACTTTTCACAGTGTGTACATGCAAGGAGGAGCTGGGGTAAATGCTTAACAGCGCAATGAAGAAAAAGAAACCTCTTCTCTTAGAATGGGTTGTATTTTAAAAAAAAAAATCATATCTGTCTTTTGGAGTTTAATCTGTGCCAAGATTTCTATTTGTGATTTCCATATGTACTTGCATTGTGCTATTTCATCTCCAAAGAAATTTTTTTTTCTGTGTTCAACTTTTTCCACAGTTATGTTATATTTTTCCTTTTTTTTCTACCTGAAAACAAAACTTGTGTTTTTGACTTGGTATTTTTTTAAACAATGGAAACAGAGCTGAATGTTTTGGACTAGTGGTTGAGTTTCTGTTGCTCAGCTCTTTTTTATGATACTCACTTTTACAGGGTGATTTGTACAACAATTAACATTCCTCCAGGCTGAGAAGAGCTCTAATGGAAGGTCTCTGTGAGCTGAGAGTGCAGCAGAAGTGGTCTGGGAGTAGAAAGATTAAACAGGTCAAACAAGAAGTAACAGTCAGTTAAAAAAAGTGCATAGTACAGGGGATTAGAAGAAAGGATGAAATTTAATGGCCAGGTTTTGCAATGAGGTTGTTACTTATGTGTTAGGTAAATTGTCTTTGTTTTGACATCAGTATACAGAAATTTGGCTTTGTCCCTGAAGCTCAAAATGTTATTTTGTAGAAAAACAAAAAGCCTGGTTTCTTGCATATTGCCTTCCCACATACCTCTGACTTAGTGAGCTTCTAGCATTCTCTATGGAGGTAGCTCTTTTCAGACTTCTGTTCACTGAAAAAGTAGATTCCTTCAGTTGGCAAAGGCAGGTCATGGTTTGCAGTCTGCCTGTGCTTTCTCACAGGTGCACACAAACTCAGTTTCAATAGCAAGACACTGTAAATGTTATCAGGATGTTTTTCCTTTTGCCATGTAAAAGCAGAATCCAAGATCAGATAAACGAAATGTCATGTTGACCTGTGGCTGCCTCTGAAATATTTTTGACTCTTGGCTTCATGAGTTAGTTGTCTCTATCTACTGAGACACATTTCTTGTGTATGATGGTGAAACCAATTTTTCCATCATACATTAGTAGAAATGAATGCTATGGAAGATCTCTATGACTCTTGACTAAGAATTGTTCTACTATCCATGACTTGAAAAAAATACCAATAAGCTAAATGTTTTTGGTACACTTTGTGGCTGAAATGCATTAGCAGTGCATTCCAGGAAGGAGCAAATTTGAAATGTGTATTACACTGTTTTCTTTTATTCTTTGTAGATGAGTTCCCCATATTAAAAGGTAACAGGGCAAACAGAGAGCATAAACATGTGCTCAGTGTGACACAAGAGTGAGAACTGGCAGGTGCAGGCTGGATGGGACTTCTTGATTTCCCTCTGAGAGGAGCTCTGAGAAGTCCAGAGGAAGTTTTGCACAGGATATTCAGGGGTTTTGTTACAGGTCACCTCAGTGGGATGTAGTATTACTACTTTTCACACTGAATAGAAGAAAGAATTGGTTACTTTTCTAAAATTCATTGAGCCTTTTGATTTGTGATTCTGTGCTAATGGTTTTCCATTTTGTGCAGAAACATCTTTCCTTGTCTTGTTATGTGTAATGATAATGAATAATGAGGAAAAAATGGTTTCAGAAGTGATAAAGGACATGACAAAAATCCTGCTGTGAACTGACTGTAACCTAATTTGTGTTCAAATCATCAGCTTTGGGCAGTTCTCCTACTGTGTTTCATCCTTCCTTCCTCCATTCTCCTTTCTGATAGGCGTTGCAGCCTGGTCTTTGCCAAGAAAGCATAAGGCATTGGAAAGAAAGTGGAGTTAATTGTATTTAATAGTGGGTCAGGAAGGGAGGAGGAGAGATAAGGTTTTAATATCAAGAGCCAGCACCAATACCGAATATACACATGTTCTTAAGTCTGTTTTATTAATGTAATTTCAAAAGCAACTCCTTCAGAAATATTGGCCATCTTGGCAAAGTACCATGATGATTTTTTTGAAATGTGAACTCTGGAGGACCTAAGACTGGGCCTGTTAAAAAACCATGTTCCCCTCGCACGATCCTTGTGTCTTTATCCTCCTTTGCCTCCTAAACCACTGACTGATAAGTAAAAGCCTCAGCACTGGCTGTTCCTGCCTTGGTGGTTGGAATAGCTTTTCCTTTTTTTGCAAGGAAAGGTTTATGGGGAGTTTAGGACCTGTGATGGTTTGCTGAGCCATCTCTGGGCAAATTGGTTCTTTTATGTAGTGTAAGATAGACATATCAGCTGGAGTCCCTGAAGTGTGACTGTATCATAGCCCAGAGGCAGCGCAGGGCTCATGCACCTGTTGGCAGTGCTGGAGCCAAGTCACTGCCCACTCAAAAGTCATGTTCAATGCTAACTTCGAACCTGCCCCACGCAGAACTGCAAACACTTCTCCACCCCTCCATTTGTGGGCATTGGAGGTTTTGGTGGACCACAGAAAGATTGATGCCTGCTGTACTGCTGCCGCTGCCCAGGCCACCTTGGATGAAACAAATTTCTTGGCATATGGTTCACAGCTGAAGGACATTGCTTCTTGCAAACTGGGGGCGTCTGTTTCTAAATCTCCTCGGTTGTGCTCTCCTCAGGCCATGCCCCAGCCTGTTCTGGGGAGCCAGGAAACTAGTGGGAATCAGAGCATTTAGGGTATGTGTTTCCTCATCATCTCTTTGAATCTGTTGTGTTTTCATGAAACATTTTTTTCAGCTGATGAGTTTTTTGGTTTGTTTTTTTTTTCTGATGGGTAAGATTTTTGTCAGAAAATACCAGTCAGATTTGGGAGTTACACAGAAATATATTGTTGTAATAATACCAGAGAAAATTTCCAAGCATGATCTGAATGCAAGGCTTGATTTCTTTTGCTGTGGGTCAAAGGAGCGTAAACTGTCCCTTTCATCTGTCTAGTGTTGAATTCTGGGACAGAAATGCTTGGTATTTAGTATTTGGTATTTTATTTTAACTATTTTTATGCTGAAAAATAATAAAGATTGAAATAGTGTCCATTTTGGTAATAATGCAGTGTCTGGTCCAATCTCAGAAGTTACAAAGCTCTTGGCAGATGAAGGCTGTGAATTTTTCTCTCTGGCAATTTATATTCTAGCTAAGTAACTTATAGCAGAAGGTGAGATTCAGGATGACATAGGTTAAGAAGAATTTGATATATTAAGTATTGCAAGAGGCATTGTAGAGAATTTGCATCAATTGTCGTGGTTTTCAATGGGAAGAAAATTAAATTTACTTAGTTTTTAAGTTTATAGCTCACAAGGCTGTAGTCTTAGTATCCCAAGGCTTTACTGAATATTTGATATCAAATATTATACAAAAATTATCTATGAAATAAACATTGGATAAGAAGTTTTGAGTTATGCAGGGCAACTTCCTTAAAAGTGTCAAAATGTATATTCCTAATTGTGTATTGTTGAATTCTACCCTGTGTATTAGGTTGGCTATGTTAAAAGCTTTTACACAAACCTCATTTTTTCTTCTGAAACTGATGGTCTCTTCCTGAGTTCAAGACATTTTAATGATTTTTTTGTACTTTATCTTCTAAAAGAATTATAGTTGAAGATAAGCCAGATTTATTCTTCCCCAAATGAGTTGCGATTATGCTCATCATTTTAGCTTATTTCTGAGTAGCTGCTCATTTTTTTTTTGAGGGATGTGTGTAATGGACTAATTGTTGTCAGAATAAATTACATCTATAAGGAAAGTTTATAGCTAAACGGAAGCTGTGGAAACAGAGGGAGCTGTTTCCTTTCTGAAATCTGAGCACTGATAATATCTGGAAACCTGAAAGTTGATGCATTGTAGCTTTGTTTCTATGCTCATTATATTCCTTAGCTCACATAATTAATATATTTTTTAAAGAATTAAAAGTGCAAGAATGCAATAAATTATTTTAATGATTGATTTTTGCTTGTGTTTTCTTTCAGAGTTAGAAAAGAGTGCAAAAGATAAAATTATGGATATTATATGCAAGACCCCTTCTCCAGACACTTTGAAGTGGGATACTTCACTGGCCTGTGCTCAGAGTCATGGTTGAGCTACAACTTGATAGAACAAGACATTTAAGAGTGCATTGTTGGATGTCTTTTGCTGTCATCAGCAAAGGTAAAATACTACTTCCTTTATTAAGCCCTTTTCCATTGATAGTTGTTATTCAGATTATACCTAGGATATAAAAAAAATTAACAGAGAGCAAATGCCACAACAGACGTTTAGCTGGCAAGTTGTGGAGGTTGTGCAACTCTTCCCCAGAGGTGGAGGTGCTAGTTTTTAGCTTGAAAGGAGCAATCTCCTGAATTCTACTAATGGGTTTTTATTATGACCCATTCTGCTATGAGTTGCTGGATTTAGCAACCTACTCTTGGTGAACTTTGATGTGAAGATATATTAATAATATTTTTTTCTGTCTTTTTTTTTATTTTAAACAAAATTTCAGGTGGCAGGCTTGTTTTACAGTCAATGACCAGCTTTACAGTTAATTTTCAAGGAATGCGTGCATTTCTGTGCATATTGTAGATTTTTAAAAAAAAAATAAATCTTCTTATCAAGAATGAAAATGAGAGAAGGGAATAGTTCACCTTTTTTCATTTTAAGGTGATTCTCATGCAAAGCTACATAATGCAGAGTTTTTGTCAATCTAACTAAAGAGGCTAGATTGACCATTCAGGGCTGTGACCAGCAGTGCAGTGGCAGATAACGCGAGGTACGCCCTTATTATAACTTCATAATAGGCCAACTTCAAAGTAGTGAGCAGCTGGGCATGCATGCCTTCCTTTCAGCCCTAAGCTTCCCATGGAGAAGCCTAGGAGAAACAGAGCTCTTCCTGCAGCAGTGAGTTGAGTAAGTGGGACAGAGCAGTGCTGGCCAGGGATACAGAGCCCCCTGAGTGGGTGGGGAGAGGGCATCAATGGGATGGTCTCAGGGCTGGGCTGCACACACAGGTGCTGGCAGACAGAGCCCCTGGGTACCTGCCCTCAGCTCTCTCAGCAGCTGTGGCCCCTGCGCTTTGAAAGGCTAGATTAGGGTACAGCATGTCTGCAGGGATGTATTTCTGGAAGTTATGAAATGCTGTTGGAATATATGTGAGTATTTTCCCCTTTGAAAGTGAGGTGGGGAGCGGGAGGGGGTAATGTTTTGGGATGCTGTGCTAAAAACCTGAGGCTAACCAGGTGTAATGAAGTTTATGATGTCTGCCTGAAGGTATTTGCAACCTACAGTGGCAGCTGTGGCAGATTACAGCTTTCATCTCACCTGCATGCAGGTGAGTTCAGTGGGAGAGAGGTCCTGCAGCCATGACTCACTTGAGCCCCCGCTCTGTGTCAGCCCCCGCCCTTTATCTGTGTCTCAGCCTGGCTCTGTCTGGAGCCTGAACTTTGCGCTGAGCTCCAGACCTGCTGCCCCGGCTATGGCCCAGGAGAGCAGTTTCCTGCAGCCCTGTTTTCCTGGCACCTTGCCTGGGGCAGCCCCTATCCAGCCACATCCTTGTGGGCCCTTGGGCTGTCTCATTCATCCTGAACTCTGGTTTTATGCTGTGCTCTGAGCCAAGGGCATACATGACAGGCCAGGAAGTGGTCATAGCGCCGAGCCTGGTGGCGTTCAAGAAGCGTTTGGACTGTGCTCTCAGGCACATGCTGTGACTTTGGGATGGTGCTGTGCAGGGCCAGGAGCTGGACTCGATGGTCCTTGTGAGTCCCTTCCCGCTCAGCATATTCAGTATGTGATTCTTTGCTCTTGCGGGAGATGGCACAACAACGTTATCTTGATCATACATTTTCTCTGTGGTGGGGGATGAAGGGGTTCCTGCTGCTGCTGTTCTTCTTCCTGTTCCATACCAGTGGGGGAGGATGGGGGTCACAGTATGAAATAGGGCACTGAGGTGACTGTCATGGCATATGTGGGTTTTGGCTTGATGCGGCCCAGATTTCTAGGGTTTGCCTTCTACGCTGTTGTATTTCTTGGTGGTGAGCTGAGATGGGGGATTCAGATTATATTCTCTCCTGGGGTCCCTGTGGATTACATTATTTATGGTCTTTATTAAGAAAGCAAGCCCCAGACCTCCCACCCTACCCCCACAAAACCACACTGTGGCTGCATTGGACAGAAATTTCAATACCTTGAAATGGGTATAAGTAAATGTTAATTATTTTTCTAAGGTCCTCAGGCTCAAATTGCCATTTCACTGATAATATCCTGGGAGGAAATGCAGCCAAACTAGGTAATATCTGCATTGTGTTGGATAAGTGATATGATTTCACCTGTTAAAACAGCATTCAAAAGACCATTGGTGGTAGTGATGATTGGGAAAGTAATCTTCTGGGGAACCTTCTGGTTGTGGGGGCAGGCACAACACTTTTTGGAGGAGGGAAGAACATCAAGATGGATTTTTTTAGACGTATATTTACATTTCCAGGAAAACCTCACAAACAGTTGATCTGTAACTTACTCTAGTTGACAGTGTTTTTAAAGCAGAAATGGTGCCCTGCGCCTCCCCCTGTCCCCCCATGTGTGTGTGCACGTGGGTGTTTCTGCAAGCGTTGTGTTAAAAAGCAATTGGCATTTGCTGACTTTCTGCATCTGAAGCTGCTTCTTTTGAGCATTTGAACTGATTCTGTGCACCCTTGCGCGTGCCTGGCCTTGGCTGACCCTTCACGTGCAGCGCTGTGTGCCCAGGGTGCGAAGGCAGGTCCCTGTCAAACACGGTGCTGAGGCAGAGGGGCCATGGTGGAGGTTCCCCTGCACAGGCACTCCCGTCTCCATCGTGTGTGAAGCCATCCCACATAACCCTGACAGAAGGCTGGCTGTCAGCTGCAGGCCTGGCGTGGGCAGGATCCTTACTTTCTGTGATTTCCTTGCATTAAAGACAGGGAAAAGGGAATTTCACCATCTTGCCTGGCTAGTGGCGTGATAGGTAGCTGGGTCTGTTTAGGCAGGGCTGCATCCCACCCCTTCCCATGTGTGTTTACACACAATCTTGTATGAACATTTTGTAGGAAGATCCTGTGGAGGAAGATGTATGGATGTATATTCAAGCAGCAGGATTTAATCCACTGTGTTTTAAATGGTTGGTTTGACGACTTCTCTCTTCCTTCATGTTTTCCCAAATGCTAGGAAGGCCCTGCATTTTTCTTTGCTATGTGTGTTTGGCATATGTGTTTCAGATGACTTTGGCAGGCTTTTGAAAAGAAGGATTGAGCTTCTGTGAGTATTCTAAAGTTTTTTCCCATTATAGAAAAAAGTATTAAAAGATACATACTATTGGTTGCTTGGATAGTATAACTTACACAGAGAAGGGAATTTACTCTTCAGTATCTCAGCCATGTATCCTGATTTAATTATTCAGTTAGCTCCTCGTCAAATACAGGCACATGGTTGCATGAAAAAATAAAGTAAACATTCTATCTGGCTATCTCCAATTTTCAATGAAGATGGTAGTGTTTTGAATATGTTAGAAATAATAAAATTCTTCTTTTGTAGAGATTATGCTAAAGGGAATGTAATAGGGTTATTATTAATTATACAGTTATTAATTAAAACACAATTATTAATAATGCAATTAATAATTTAATAATATTATTAATGTAATACGGTTATTAATATCCTTGTATGTGCATGTTTTCTTGCACAAAAATGAGGCAAATACCTGTAGTGTGCTGTTAGAATTTCGGGCTGGTTCAAGAAATTCAGGTACCCTTTGGTTTCAGTGACTTAAGCTCATTAAAGAACTCATCTCTATTTGGAAGCTCATCCTTTTTTTTTTTTTTTTTTTCCTTAAACTCTTGAGCAACAAAGCATACATTTGAAGTGTTTTTTTCCAGAGCTATCTGAAACTTCTGGCTTTCTTTGTTCACTCCAGCTGCCAGCAGATTTCAAGGTGTGTGTCTCTGTGTTTGAAGGAGTTATCATAGATATTGGTGACAGCTGGGCTTTCAAATGTTCCTTGCAGTCAACACAAAGTACATGAGGAGTGAGTCATGAACATTTACAGACCATACTTTGCTTCATTTGTAAGTCTTATAATAATGAGCCTGCGTAATTGAGCTGGGGAAGCTCATGACTTCATCATGATCCTCAAAAAATGATCCAGTTGCTAAAGTAAAGGATCTGAGCAATGGTTTTTTTTTTATGTTCAATTAATCAATCAAATTAGGATTTTCATCTTTTCTGTCACTGCCAGAGGAGTCCAAACTAGCATGATTCCCATCCCCCAGGGGTTTCCGTGGATATCTTTCATTTTTGCAGTTTTAGTTATGTTAGAAAATATGAGGCTGTGCATTTTGAAGGTAGGACTTTCCAATTATGAAGTTCAGTAATCTTTTTTCCATTACTAGTTTAATGCACTGTACATTCCTGGGCAAGGTAACTGAATGCAGCAAATTATGTTTAATCGCATAGAATTAGAGAAATTTGTAATTTGTGTTTGTAGATGCTGTGCCGTCTGCAGATATAAACCGAACCACCAGAAATCTGCAAAGACAAAGCTGTCTGAGCCCTGTGAAGTTATTCTGGACTTGTTTCTGGCATGTGTGGAAGAAATACTATTAAAAAAAGTGAAGGTGCACTTCACACTCTTAGATATAGATATATTGTTGAGATACAGCAAAAGTTTATTGCTGAGAAAATATTCCTTTTTTAAATCCTTCTCAGGGTTTTCAGAATGTTTTGCAAAAGTTGGCGTTTGTTTGACTTTCTGAGCATTGGAACAATCTCTAATGCTGTTTGCAGGGTTGAATGCCTGGATATCACAAATTTCCCAGGTCTTAGTGTCTTCAATTCATGTTGAATGGTTCAGTGTTACAGACGTGGTTTAAAACTTCCTGATTTCAGACTGTAATGCCTGCTTATGTTGATTTTCTTTCAAGGTTGTACATGTGCACACACAAATGCACAAGGTGTAATGAGAAAACTGTATAATGTATAATAATGCTGCATAAAAATGAATTATAAATGTAGGAATGAGAAAGAAATGTCATGAGAACATATTTTAATGAGAATGTACTTGCATGAGTGATGTACAAGTATGGAGGTACTTGTACCTAATTTTAGCTACCATATTGAATCTTTTATTACTGTTTACTTAGTAGGGTTTAAGTCTTTATTGTACCTTTTGGCTGTTGAATCTGCAATCTCCATCCTGCTGTAGCCCAAGTTTCCAAGATGGGCAGAGGTCTCTGTGTGTGCCTTGGGGAGCAGCAGAAGGCACAGTGTGAAGGTGTGCTGGGAGCGTTTCAGGGATGTCACCCACTGCCGATGCCCAGTACCTTTGCCCTACATTTAGATGTGATTTGGGAAAATAAGTAGATGAGCAGTGGAAGCTAGTGAATGCAGAGAACAAGAAAATATGGTCTCGAGAGTGGGTTTGTCTTTTGCTGACACGATTCAGCTTTCTTTTTGTAGCATGAATGTTCAATAAATTTTATTTCTCAAGGCTGTGTTTTAAGACCACATTCCAGGTTGTGTTCCTGTTCCAGAAAATTTTTAGTGAGGAAGCATCCTGACTGAAATTTTGGACTTCGTCCAGTGACTGAAGAGCTTGTAGTGCCTAAATGGGATTTTTTGTAACGGAACAGGAAAAGTCCTGAAATATAAGACTATGTAGTTGTGTAAAAGCATTGTGTTTTCTGTCATCTTACAGTCATTTGACCTTGAGTTAGAACTATGTCTTTGACTTGAGTATCCTCAAGACATAATATAGTATGAACAAATTGTTTTAAATCACTTATTATTATAATTTTACTTTTTATCAGTGCATAGCATAAAGTTCCTAAGTGATTTTGTCCTGTTTTTATTTCAGGCTTGAGTCACAGGGAAATGTGAGGATTTACACTTCTGAAGTAGGTGTGAATGGGATTGAAGGGCTTACATGAAGGATTCTGAATTCCCCTTCTTCCTGCTCTGGGAAAGATCGGTGAGTGAATTATGAAATAGTTTATAATTAACTCAGTCCTTACTTCAGAAGGTTTTTAGTCAAAACAGGATGATACAATTCAGATGGCTTTATGTAAGAATGGAAGAAATTTCAGATGCTACAGATAAACTTCCTAATTACAAACATCAGCCTTCAGAATTTTCTGTTCCTGTTTAGTAATAAGAGAGCTTCCATTAAAAAATAGTGTGAGTTTTCTGTAAATCTCAGCCTTCTCCCATCCCCACCAACTCTCTAATGTAAATTTTCTGTATTTGAAAGATTTTAGCCCAATGTCAAATCAATCTGAACTGACAAAATGAATTTAGCCTTTCTTGAACTGATTCTGAGTGAGGCTGTTAGTGGAGAAAAGTGCAAGGTTGAGCTTTGTTAGACCCCTGCATGTATTTGTTAGAGAAACAGGGTGGTCTGTAAGAGCAGCAGGTATGTCCATATCACACCTGGGCTGCTCCTGAAGCCTGTTAGAGTGGAGCTGATGTGTTAGTTCCAGTGCCTGCAAATCCAACTTTTGTGTCTTCCTGCCTCCCTCCCTTGCTATATCCCTACCCACAGAGGGGAAGAAAGAAACTCCAAGGCCAAACCCTGTAGGAGGATAAATGGAGACTTCACTTCAGCTTGTCTTTCTCTGTCTCTGCCTGCAGATACATGGGACTGTCACTAGAAAAAGGTACGTGACCTTTCTGCAGAATTTACATGTTGACATTCTAACTGCTTTCAGTTTAGTGAGTACCTAGCATGTATCAGCTTCAGATACTGACCAATGAATAAGATCTGTGCTTCTTAGTACAGCCTTTTCAAAGTGAAAAGATCCAAATCCTGTTAGAAAAGCACTGGATGTTGAAGCCCTGGCTTTGGCAGGGGGTTCATTCTGCATCAATACACACAGGACCATGTACGTGGTGCTGTGCAAGTACCAGTGCTGAGCAGTGCATAACAAAATGAGCTTTCAGTTGCAGGTGCTGCTGACCAGACAGCTCTTCTACCAAGTTGTGATACAAGAAATATTTAAGTAAAAATGAACTCTAACACTGCCACAGTGACAGCAGAATTTTTTGTATTAGTTTAATCATTCTTGTAATTCTTCAATCTACTTCAGATTAATTTTGTCTAAATTGTGTGCAGGGCTGAAAATGGAGGCTGCACCATCCAGAGCAGCTTGGTATGACCTTCAGAGTCTTTTGCTCTTGTACCTGGGAGCATGGAACACCTAAAAGCAATAGGTGTGTCTGGTCAGCACTCTCAGCTTCAGAGGGCCAGAACCAAGATGGTGCCATGCTGCCCACAGCCCTGAAGCCAAAGGACATGGCTTGGGTGGTACAGGGAGAAAAGGCAATTATATTACTGGGTTGAAGATGTCAGGGACAATGTCTGGGGCTTTGCCTGAAGTGGAAATCCTCAGCAGGTGCAAATATATGCTGGAGATGAGCAGGCTGCAGCAAGGTTCGGGAGTATCCCAGCAGTTGGAGGGGGTAAAAGGGTAGGCAGCAGAGTAAAGAGGGTGTCAGTGGTGTATCAAAAGCATCTGGAGCTCAGTGGGTGAAGGAGGAAAACAAATGGGAATAGTAACTTGTGTGGCTTCTCTAGAACAGAGAGCAGGATGAAAGGATGCTGTGGAGAGTGAAGTGGGTGGGAATTTTTCTGTTCAGACATCTACACCAAACACTTTTTTTCCTCCAGAGATGCTTCTTGGTGGGCTGTGTTTGAAACCAAGTATGAAGGGGTCTCCCCTGCAGTTGATGAGAGACAGGTGAAGGAAAATTCAGGGAATGAGAAATCAGGCCTTTCTGAATAAGAGAAAAGAGCAAAGGGGTGAGCAATGTGCAGGCAATAATGAGGAAACAAGTGTTTTGAGGGGGAGTTTTGGAAGGTAATGGGAGAGCAGGGATCTTTATCAGGAAATACACAGTGGTAAGATTCAATTTGTAGCTTTCTTGGTTTTTTTCCACCAGTATGATGTAAATGGCAGCTCTTATTGGAGGGAAGGAAAAAAAAGTTTTCCCAGCAAGGAAACGGAGAAATCTCTCTCTATTTGCTTGCATGCACAAAAAATGCTTTAATGTGATATGGGAGAGCAATAGAAACATTTTGATAGTACTTCCTGTATTTTCTGTTTTTTTGAAGAGTGGCCACATGTGGTCAAACAACCTGGGGGTAACCATTGGCCTACAAACCCACACCTGAGTACCTTGTGGTGCTTTCTGAAAATATGTTTTTTCCTCTGTCTTTCATATACTGGCTTGCTTAGAAAAAGCCAATGTTTTAAAACTTTATTTTTAATTTTATCCTAGGCTGTCTAGCTATATGCTGGCTTGAATATTCACTGCTTGATAGTAAGATTAAAATGGTAGTGAATAATTAAAAGATTTGGGCTTTGCATGAGTAGCATTTTTCCTGTAGTGGGTAGCATGGTGTCACTTGGCATGATGAGACTCCTGCCTGAAACCAGAACAGGTCTGGAGCTGACCTCATAGCTCATAAATTGGCATATTCTCTCAAAAAGGTGATCAGCTTGGCAAGGTGTGGGCTCGTCTGTGCTTGTGCTTGTATTCACTTCTACCTTGTGTCTGCTTTGTCTTCAGCTACAATTGTGCTTGCAAGGTGTTTGTGGTATATTTGTTTTTTCAGGAGGAGACTGGAGGTGTCAGAGACATGTCAGAAAAGTGCTTGTTACCCTCATCTTTCCTTATTCAGTCCCTATGTGGAGTCATAGGAAGCTGGGAGTCTCCTATTTTACCAGTTGCTAAAATATGCCAATAACGTTTGCTTCCAACAGGGCACTGGGTTCTCCTGGACATCCCATTGTCCTCCTCCTTCCACCTTTTCCTGGGTCAGTCTGAGGTGCTTTGTGATCTTGTCCTGGTTTCCCAGGCCCCTGGTAGAGGTGAAAGGAAGGTAGTGCTGGGCAAGATATGGTACAGGCAGGCCTGGGATCCTCAGTGCCGTGGAAAAGCGGAGGGAAGAGCGTGTCCAGCTGTAGCAATCCTGACCTTTGTGGGAGCATCACACTGTCCTATGTGTGCTACCCCATGGCCTTCCCACTGCTTGGCAGGGCTGGGGCTTGTGACACTGACACCAAAGCAGTGTGGCTCTGTGTTTGCAGGTTTTCCATGCTGGATTAAAGTATTGGAAACTTCCATTTATGCCTGGGAGCTTTATACTCCTGTACATGCTTGCTAAGGAGCTTGTCCTCCATATGAATTGCTTCACCTTGTTAAGCTGTGTCTGTTTCTAACCCTGTCTATTCATCAATTTAATTTTCTTTCTTCAAAACTGCTCAAAATATAGGTAAAGCAAACATTTTATTGTATCTGTAAAGATGCTGACCTAGCATCAACTGGAAGAGTATGATGAAGTGATAAATGTTTCAAGCCCCTAGCCTTTTATCTCTGATTTTTTTTCTTTTTTTAATGTTTCTCAAACTTAAGTGATTGAAAAGTTTTCCAGATCTGATAACTGCAAAGATTTCAAGTGAAACTTTTGGCTCTTATCCCAGTATGAGATCATACAAAGTGATATTAGCTGAATTTGTACCAGAGTTTGAAAAGAAAATGAAAACATGTTACTGTTAGTGTCTCTCAGCTATTTTTCAGCTATGCTGGACAAATGTTTTCTCATTGGTTAAGTACTGTGTACCATTTGAAATGTATTCAAATACATGCATGTATATATATACACATTTTTCATTGGTAATATTGTATTTAATTTATACTCTTTGAATCTTTCATCCCTGCTAGCAGGACTCCTTGGATTGCATTTTAAATAGAAGTTTTTTAAGGTAGTGTTGCTAAGAAGGCTCACTGTAAGAGAGAGGATGTACTGGATTTCTGTTGCTATTCCAGAATGACCTTAAAACAAAATTGAACTGGGCTCTCTCTTCTCTAACCTGCCTTTTTGGCTGGTTTCTCTGATAGGAGACAGTGAAAGCAATGATCCTTGTACGTGTGTGTGTACTTAATAAGGGTAAATATGTGTCAGCTACATGTGTTTTGTGGGTTTCCTTCTGTACAGAAGTAAAATAAGATAAATAATGCCTTAAGTTAGGCATTTAGGTTGCTGAACAGGGCTGAACTTCAAGGGCTGGACATGCAAACCCAAGCAGTCAGAGGCTAGAAAATCCTACAGTTAAAGCTACTCATTCATCCCCTTGGTAAATATTCATTTTGATTGCCTTTAATTAGAGGATTGCGTGCTTCCCGCCTCCCCCCTCACCCCCCAAGGCCTGCATATTGTTCAGCACACAGCATGGCTAATGCTTAATGAGTGGGTAGGTTGTTGATGTTTTGTTTCTCACCATTTCTTGTATGGCTTTATTTACTGCATGGTTGGCAGATGGTGCACTGAATACAGAACTACTCATTTCCTCATGGAGACTTTCATGGCATTAACACCATAAAGAGTTACTTTACTGCATATTTTTCAGGCAATCTTAATCGGGAGTGCAAAATAAGACATACATGTATATTTAACCAAACTCTGAGCCTTGACAGTTAATTTTCTGGGAGGAGATGGTTACAGCACAGTTACCTTGGTGGAAGATCTTTCAGGTTGTACTGATTCCTTCTCCCACTCTTCTTTTTTGTTGCAGAAGGCAATAGTGGGTCAAAGCTCATGCAGAGGCACAAGGTATCTCCATAACTCAAGGAGCTTGGCAGAAATGTTGTAAACAGCTATAACTTCCCTCCTTCTCACCAATATTTGCTTCTTGCCATTGTTTATTGTACAAGAAAAAATAGAATTTCACATTTCAGAAATCTCTTCTGTAATCAAAGGAGTGGATATTTTATCCAGCAAGCTGGCTCAGCAACCTGCTTCCAGCAGTGCACATTTGAGACCTGATGGAAATGAGCAAAGCTTCAAAACCTACTATAAGCTACAGGAAGAGAACACCCTTCATCTGGTTTCTGTCTTGGAGGCTGTAAGCTCTTCAGGCTGGAGCCTGTGCCTTCCCATATGTCGATAGAGTATTTCAAGCACTATAGTAGTATAAACAGCAGTGGATGAGGTCATCATATATCAAACAACATAATTAAATCAGTGCTTTATTCACTGTCTGTGTCTCATTATGGCTGCCTCCTAGGTCACTCTGCAACCTTGGAGATCATGTAAGAACTAGAATGTTGCAACAGCCCTCGCAGAAACATTTGCTTTGAAGTTGGTGCTATTCACTTAGAGACCAATCTTCCTAAAAATGTACTTTCGTAAAATGTGGTCCTATTTTGAAAAAGCCATGTAAAAGGGAAACACTTGTTACTGATTTTTTTTTTTCATAAATTGTCATGCACAAATGTCAGCTGCTGATCACATGATTGTGATGGGATTTCTTGATTGATTAGAGGTCTGAAAGCAATCAAGTAGATGATGTATTAGAAAAAAACAGGTTTCTCAGAGGGGAACATAAGCTTAAAATGCCTGCAAAGCAACTAGATTTCAGGCATTGGCATGAAAGTGGCATTTTTTAAAGTTAAGTGATGCTTTGTTTTGGCCGCTACTTTAAAGTGCATTCCCCGTAAAACAATACAGAAAAATATTTTAAGATGCTCCTTCCCCCTTTCACACTTCTGGTACCCACACTTTAAATCTTGTGTTATATCAACACCTATAAGTGTTTTATAGCAGTAGATCCTTATGTGTGTTTTACAAGGAAGTAGGCTACCAATTTTGTCTGAGCAATAAGGTACTTTGAAGTCTGAAGTCATAATAAGATATGCACGTAAGCCTCGTGCCTCACCAAGTATGATGCCGTGGGCATGTGTTATTGCTTACCTATGCCATAATTACTGTACACATGTAGCTACAGGAATATATCCATATGGTTTTCCTACTGTAAACTTTCAGGTGACTTGCTAATCTAGGCTGGTACTCAGAAACAAGGGCTGGTCTGAGATCTTGGTAATTACAAAGCTGACATACAAACTTCAGCATTAAAGCTCTCCCAGATCCACTTGAAATCAGGTTACATTCATATTCTGTCTTGCTTTTTGAATAGCAGCCCAACAGCATGCAAAGTCGTTATGTTGTTGCTTGACCTGCTCTATCCCAGTCTTGCTGCCAACGGAAAAAGAGGAAGAGGTATTCAGGACTTATGTTCTCTTGGCTTTGCCATAAGTGAAGGATTTTATTTTTTTTTTCAGTCTGGGGGTTTCCTGAATTAATATTATCTGATGAATTTGCTGAAATACATGTTCTTCTTCTCTGGAGTTTATCTATTTGTCTCTGGTGCTGTTCCTCTCTACCAGTAACAACAGCTCAGAACCATGAGTTGGTACCATGTGTTAAGGGATGCTCTTTGCTAAATCAGCAAAGAGCCCAAAAGTAGGAAGTGAAGAGTGATCAAAACCAGCTCTTTAATGCTCTACAGTGCAGGTGGGGTCCAGAAATCAAATACAGAAGCAGAGTTGTGCTGCTCAACCAAATACCCTCATTGAGAGTGGAGGGCATCTGTCAGTTGGGCTGCCTCTGGGACTAGTTTGCCCTCCAAAGCACTTTGACAAACCTGCTGCAAAGATGGGAGGCAGGGGATGGTGGTGAGGAAGGACTTGCTGGATCCTGCTGGAGGTTCGAGTCAGTAGTTCCCGCTAGGTACCTTCCCTGCTGGGAAGACCAGCCTGGCAGGGTAGGAAAGCTGAGGGAGGGGCAGAAAAGGCTATTACCCCCAGGCTAGAGCTGGAAATCACCTGGCTCCTGCTCAGCTAGTGAAACAACAGCAGGGAGAAAAGTCTGTCATCCTGCCTGAAAAGGGGTGCCTTCACGTGGTTCTGGGGTGCTAGGGAGAGGTCAGTTCTGGTTAGTCTGCTCTTGAGAACCCTGCTGTTCCTAACCTCTTGTTTTCCTCTTTGGTAACATCATCTGAGCAGGAGTTAAAAGAAGACCAGTGGCAGACAACAGAAGTATAAGCTGCTCAATACTTAAAATTTCTAGTCTTCAAAAAATTACTTCAATTTTGTTATGGTGTCTTAGTGGCTCCATTGTTGACTTGTTAGGCACTTGGTAAACCTCCTAATAAAACAAATAGATGGTTCTGTTGGTTTTGCACGGCTTTTTTTTTTTTCTTTCTTTGTTCATGTTTTGCTATTCTTCTGTGATTCTTTTTTTAAAATAGCCAGAGTAAAACAGAAGTAGTAAACCTTAATTTAGAGGTGTTAGCAAGTGCTGGCTCACCCTGATAAGGGTCATCCAGGCTTCACTGCTTCCTTATTATAATCCACTACCCACTGTGGTTTATCCTCTCTGAATATTACTTCTGTTATACTTGCTATCATTTCTGTGCAGATGATAGCTTAATATTTGCAAATGACCTCAATATGATGAACATCAAGCCAAAAAAACCCCTCTAAAAGCATACAGCTATGTGAAGACAAGGACAATACTGGCAAGCTTGTTAGGGCAAGTGGGAACAAGTGTTGGATGTAAAGAAAAAGTGTGGTCTTTGTTTTTTTTTTTTAAAATTTTAATTCCTTTGCTACAGGGGCACAATTCTCATTTCTGTTCGCAGTCATCTAGGCAAGCTGAGGTGTGTTGAAGTGCAGGGCCTAATTGCTTGTGCACTGCATGCTGTGCCCGCACAGCTTTTAACTGGGAGCCAGCTTGGAGCACAGGCAGAGCAAGCTCAGCTCTGTCCATACCTGCCTGCATACAGAGATCCTTAGAAGAAAGCAGAGACACCCATTTTCTCCTTATTACTGCATTACACCAGAGGCAAATTCTCTAATTAAAATTTGCAGTTAGCACGGTGCGTTGTAACTGCTGTAAATTTTGGTCATGTCAAGACTTCCTGCCGGTGGGAGGAGAGGCACAGAGAAGCCAGTGGGTGCAAACAAGGGCTCTTGTGTAGTTGGCTGCAGCAGCCCAGCCCTTCTGTCCCATTCATGTTATTAAAGCACCACCTATGGTGCTTTGTACCAGGAAAATTACTAAATAGCTGAAGAGAAAATGTCAGTAATGCTGTATAGTGGAGGAATTAAGGTCTGCCTTGTACTGAAAGGTTCTGGTGATATCCTGCTATCCACTAGGCTCCCATGGGGAAAGGTGCTTGACATGGCTCAAAACAGCCTTGCTGCTGCCTTTGCCCTGGTGCATTGCTTCCACTCATCTGACACAGTAGGGAAAAACTGTGAACTAGGATAACAGGCAGGGCAAGATTAAGAAATAGGCATTTTATTAAAGGCATTAGAGAATAGATTTGCATATCTTAAAACCAGAGAAATAGAAACTTGGAAAGTGAATAGTTTTTGAATGGGTGCTGATCTTTACCTTCTCAGTCACTGTGTTAATTTACTTTGGCTATCATGATGACTGCTGAAATGCTATGCCAGGTTGCTGTATTTGCTTGCTTTTATGAGCTGGATGGCTAAAAATATGTATTTGCTGTCCTGCATTGTGCTGTTTCTACCGCTGCATCTAAACAAAGGAAGAATGTTCAGTTGCTTTCATTTCTGGGATGGGAGAACATGATCATATGGGAGCTCTCAAAAGCGGTGCTGTCTGGCATGTAACTACATTTTCCTTCTAGAAGGATGCTTTTCTCTTGGGCAGGCTGGGCAGAAGGCTGTGGGTCTGGATGTGGAGCATAGTTTAGCAGTCTGTGTTTGAGAGGGAGGAGCAGAATGGCACTGAGTTGATGGGATAGTATCCATGTGGAGCCCCTGCTTCCTGTCGCACTGTATTTGACCTGACATAAGCAGCTGACATAACATCACCGTGGGTGTTGCCAGCGTTTTGTTCTTTTAATATTAAATTTGAGGAAAAAAGTTAATAAATGTTTTCTTCTTAAAAGGAAAGAGAAAACCCCAGAGGATCTTGGCTGGCTCTGCATGCCCTGTAGGTATGTCTGGTTGTTTTTGATGAACAAGGTGCTGTCCTCCTGTTTACCTCTCTCAAAGGAAGTGTCTGTTGACATAGTCTGCATTCCAATCATCTTTATTATACAGCTCTCTGGTAAGCCTCCGGGGCAAGTCAAGCCAGCCCTGAAAGAAGCTTCTTGGTCACAAAGAGAGGAGTTGGAACAGACACCCACAGTTTGTATTTCTTTATTTGCAGAGATCACTGCCCTGATAACCTCAGACCACAGAGCAGCTGAGTTTGGCTCATGTGGAGCGGTGTGAGAAGCACGGTGGGCAGGTCTCCCAGTGGCTGCTGTATCCACACTTGCACTGCAGCCAGGATGGACCTGGGTGTCTTGACAGTGCTGTTGGAGACCTGGCTTCCTTGTCCAATCTAGTGGAGGCTGGGGTTTCCCTGCAGTGGGAGCTGCTGGGCTCAGAGATGTCTTCCCCCCATCACTTCCCTCCATGCCACAGGTCTTCTGTGCATGCTGTCACCGTGCTTGGTGCCCTTAGTGTGGCTCAAACATTCACAAGGCTTCACGTGCCTTTGCCTGTGACAAACTTATTCACTGAATGGCATCCAAAGCATTGTGTGTTGTGGGTTTGTGTTGGTGTCCAGACATTTGATCCCTGAATTCAGTAGAGAACTGCTGTTGGTTGTACCATCAAAGCTGCCTGTTTTTAATGTGAGCATGAGGAGAGAATTTTACTTCAGATTGAAGTTTATGCCTCATAACTGAACCTTTGTGGGTAAGCGAACTGTGGATGATTTGCATGATGCTATGGTAGTGTGTTGTATTATTCTACACTCAAGTAAGTGTTTTGAATAGGTGAAGTTAGCTTTGCCTGGCATTGAAGTGATATTTTTCTCTAGTGCTCAATGATGAGCTCTAGATATATTCTTGTGAAAATGATGCTACACAAAGAGCATCCATCTTCTTGGCAAAAGGTGAGGCCCTGACTGGCCTCAATGTGCCCTCAAGGCCTCTTTCTCCAAATCTGTGCAGCTGCTGACACCTCTGAGGGGCTAAACCCATCCATCTTTTGGAAGAAGAATGGCTTTCTACTGCACTAATAGAGAGTGAGTTATAAACCTTCCTCTCTCAAGTTTTCTGCCATCTGGATGTGGAAATTTATTTTATCTTCGATAGTTCCTACTAGAAGCCAGCTGCAATCTCTATCAAAAACTGTTACCCAGAAAAGCTACAGATGGTTAAGAAACAGTGTATGAGTGACCTGGTTGTCAAATGTAAGGTGGTACTTGTGGTGCATGGGGAGCTGCCTAACAGCTGAATGTTCAAATATCAATTAAAATAATTTGCAACGTCATGCATCAATGATGAAAGCAGCTTGTGCCTTCATTGTAGCCGAAGATTTCAAGGGCCAAATTCACTGGAAATATAAACAGTGGTGCAAATTATATGTTAGAGCACAATTGTTTCCCTGCAGGCTATAAATAACTCCTGTTTTAAGACACTGGGGGTTATTTGTCTCCTGTGGGAGAGACTGTATTCTGTGGTGTAGCTTTTTTAAAAATGGTTGTTAGTGATAAAGTGGTGTAATTTGCATTGATTTATTATTCATTGGCTGTGCAGATCAAGTGCAGCTTACTCAGCGAGAGGGATTGATACCAAATTCTTTTGTTGCTTAAACAAATATCCCTGCTGAGTATAAGTGAGAGATGTGATTATAACGGAACCATGTTTATCAGACACCTTCCAGCTTCTAACTCTCTGAAATTTGAATCAAACTTACTGAGACTTTGACTCCAAACTTAATTTTGGCCTACCTGTGTAAACATAAGTTGATAACTATTGGAGGTAGATGCATGTAAAAAAAAATTAAAAGGTAATTCCTTGACTTTGCCTAAATTTCCCACATCATGTAACATGTACATCCTGCTTGGGAAGTTCTAGTGCTTGTGTCTAGCAACCTGCGCCCATAATAATATGCCTCTATTGGCTGCTGTTTTTAGTGTGGGCAAAATTAAGTTAAGGATAGGCCAAGATCATTCTTGTAAACTTTTCTTCTGAAAATGTTGGCTTCAGAGCTTCCAGGTATTTTGAGACACACCGTGATTGATGTGAGAGTGGTGTTATCAATGCCTACTTTGATGTTCCTCTGAAAACTGTACCTCTTAGAAGAAAACTACTGATAAAAACTGTTGGGTTTATCTTCTCTTGCTCCATACTTTTTAGATCAGTTTTCTATTTCTGGTGGTTGTGGGAGAAAACCTAGGAATATTAATCAAATGCTTCCTCAAAAAAATGGAGGAATATATTGCTTAAGTGTTATTTTAAAGTTAGTCTTGGGGGTAAGGGAGGGTGTTTTATGTTCACATTAATTATCTTTAGGTGTGCATGGCCACTGCTGCAGATGTGGAACCATCCCATCTTTCTCTGACTATTATCATCATTGATTTCACAGATTATTCTGCAATTCCACTGTGATTTTAGCTGATAAATAAAATTAGTTACAACATGGGAGGTAGAGCAATGCTGGAGGAAATTCTTAGAGGCTTTCTGGTGATTCATTTTTCTTTGTACATTGACCGAGCATCAGTCTCACCCCACAAGTCCTCAATTACAATCTGCCTTTGAATAAACACTCCTTGTCCTGCCATGGGCTGTTGCTGTTCACAACCTGGAATGAACTTGCAGAAAAGAGCGCTGTAACTATAAATTACTCTTTTTGCGCCAATTGTTCTGGGAAAATCTGTACAAAATAATAATCATGGAACTTAACTGTTCTCCTAAAAGAAGCATGTCCTATCCATTTAAAACTGAACCATTTTGCAGCATATTTCTTCACATTTTTGCTAAAGGTTAACAAAATTGTTTAGACAGCTCTAGTTGGTGCACATCAATCTACTTTACAACCACCTGATTAATGTGACTGATTTCTGCAGCAAATTTCTCTAATCACATCTTATTTACAAACTGGGGTGGTTTTGTTTAAAGCAGCTATGCTGTGAGTGTTCATCCATCTTAAAAGTTCATTCCTTGACTGAAGTAAGTTTAGGAAACACAAGTCTAATGAACCTCTGTGACAAATGGTGCCCATAAAAGAAGAGGTCATATGCAACATCTCTGGTAGTGTTAATCCCTCTTGTCATCTCCTATAGATGGAGTAAAAAATAAAAAAACATTCTTGAAGTAAAGAGAAAGGAAATCATAGTGAGTGTAGGCAAATGAGAGAAACAGTTACTCTGAAGCCTGCAAGGAGCTGCGCAGGAAGCCAGGAGGCTGTGTATTTTCATTATCCAGGCTATTGGCTGACAGCTGGTGATATGAAATAATCTACAGCTTTTTTTTTTGAGAACGTATTTAAACCTCATAGACTTACTCTACTGGGAATTACAGAGGTTTCCTCTTTAGAAATAAGTTAAATTATTCAGTCTTTCTTCAAATGGAGTTAGGCACTGCGCCTATGTCTCTGCTGTGATTACATTGTGCTTCATTACAGACTAGAAGTGCTGAATCCCTCTGCATGTTTATTCTGTTGGTAAATATCACCCTAACTGGTGTTACACAAACTTCCTCCGATGGTAAACATAAGAAATATTCAGCAGCTGTGTCCCTATAGGGAGCTCAGTTGGACAGAGTCCACGGGTATTGGGATGCAGTGTAAGCAAAGTCTATGCACTTTATGTTGACAAGCCAATGTAACTCCCTCGAATTTTAGCATGGCTTAAACAAGTATCAAAGGTTTTAAACAATCAGATCTGTTATGTAGGATGCCAGCAAAAGTTTTGTCATGCTGCTGATTTGGAAACAAAAATCATATAAGTGGATATGTGAATATTTAATTCAATATTTAAGGACTCCTGAAAATCTGTTAGTCACCTTCACCATGGTTTTTATTTTTAAAGCAGGCTTATTTTCCCCACACTTTTATGTCTTCTTTCCTTCTGTCACTCTGTATGTCTGTGAGGATATTCTACACATGGCTTTCAGTGTAGGAGTAATTCTGAGGTTTCCCTTTAGTCTCTGTACCTTCTGTTCTGATGACTCAGATGTGTTTGTATGTGAGTCCTGTCTGAAAAAAATATTTGATATTTCCTAGTGGTGATTTCACAATTTTTTTAAAGACTTAGGTTACAGATCAGAATTCTGACCAATATCATCTTCAGTTTGTCCTTTCTTTTAGCTTCTCTCACAAAAAAAGTTATCCGGTGTTTTTGGATACTTGTGGAGTTAGGAAAAAAACTGCTAAAGCTCTTGCCTGATCGCCGCCTTATGATTCTCTCTCTCTGCCTTGTTACTTTTTCTGGCTATGGCATGTGCTGTTTGGTCCTGTTACTGTCCCTTTTACTGCTTCTACGAAAAGTCTTCAGTCATACTGCCTTTACTATTTTCTCTCCAGACTTCCCAATACTTTGCACTGCCTTAAACAAAAAAGAACTTAATTTTAGAAGCACCTAACATTCTACCTCTATTCTGTCTGTAATTTGTACAGTTTTTGGAGACTGACTCTTGCTCTCCAACAGCCCATGGTGCCTTCCTCCTGACGCATTTGCTGCAATGTAAAGTGGAACTTCAGTGGTTTTGATCTTTCTTAGGAAAAATGCATCAAGATATGCAGAGCCCTTCTCAGTTACACTTTTGCCATGATTTCTGCAGAAAATCTGGATTCTGGTGGTCAGAATTCTCCCACGTGCTGGAGAAGAGCCATAAGTGAGATGGGTGGATGGGAGAAAAGCTTGGGCTGTGTGTTTTCTGGGTTTCATTCAAGAAATTGGAATATTTCATAGGGGATGGTCTATGTCATTGTGTGGGGTGGCAATATTTTTTGCTGAGCCTGTTACAGCAGTTGAATATGTCAAGGTGGTGGGAAAGGGTCTGAAGATGGTCATATGATATCCATGCTTGGGTTTAGTGGGTGGGAAGTCAAAAAGGGAGGTGATACATTAATGGATAATGGAAGAACAGTATAAGAAAAACTGATGGAAATTACAGCAATCTTAATTGGACCATCAGGTCATTTAATAAAAGGTTTGTGCTTAACTTGACAAGGTGATTGGTTGTGGTCAGTTAGAAAAAAGGAAGAGGTTTGTACTTAAATACCAGGTCATTAGGGAAGGGGAATCTAAACTACCTGTGAAGACAAATGTTGTAGAGAACAGTAGGAGCAGAGCAGAATAATAATCTTGCTGGAAAAGTAGTACTTGCTGTGCTCAGGAAGAACAGAAAGAGAAGGTAGTGGACTGTCCATGAGTGTAATAATGTGAAAGATCATTAAAAAAAACCAACCCCAAATCACCCTCCCTCCCACCCCTTCCCTTCCCCGCATACCTAACAAGAAAGGACATACTGAATAAAAGAGTATCTGTTCTGGTTTTAGCAGATAATAATGAGATCATAGAAGAGCTAGACTTGGGAAATAACTTAAGATCAAGTGATCAGGAATCAATTTAATTAAAATGAAGGGAGGATTAAAGGTTTGTCCTTAATTAAAATTTGTCTTTGAGAGATAGCAAACATGAATTTGCCAAACTGTTAGCAATGCAAGTTGGCTGCACTGAGAACTCAGGGACCAGAACAGTGCAGGTATTGGGAGCATTTGCAAATACACCAGCAGTCTGAATTTTGTGTCCCAAGGAAGGAGAAGTTGTCAGAAAAGGGTGAAAGTTAGAAATGAAAGTGAAATTGCCAGAATTCAGGCTGAATGGAAGCTAACAAGTGATGTTTAGACACACAGAACATTGACCCATATAAATAACTTCCAAACAGCAGGAGAACTACTGTGTAATGCTGCTGCTTGTGCAGGGATTAAGCATAATTTAGCTGTGGCCCCTGTGTGAAAAAGCCAACCCCGCCTCATACCCCTCTGAAGAAACCCATGTGGTGACCACTGCGAGAAAAAGATCTGAATGTGATGGAAGCAAAGCTTGAGCATGGCAGTGCTCCTGAATTGCATAGAAAGAGATAAATTTTATAAGTGCATGCTCAGAAATTGAAGGTGTGAACACGTGATTTTTAGCATATCCTTCAACACCCACTGTCCACCTCTGGGCTCTATGCTTTGTGTTCAATTAATTCCAGCTGTCTGCAACAAGAGTAGTTTTGAGGTGTTACACTGCTTGGCACTGTGGTTCTTGAGCATCGAGTCAGTTCAGGAAGGTTTAAAGTATGTAAACTTCAGGAACAAGTTGAACAAGAAGGTGTGAAAAGAACATTAAATGTGATGCCATGTTAGGAAGCTGAAGGGTTTGCTTGGAGATTTTCTGGCTGAACAGAGATGGGAACATGACTTCAGCTGTTGTACCTTTTCTGCTCTGTCAGAAGGCAGTGGCATTTTTGTTACACTCAAGGGGAGAATGCTGTCAGACTGGTTAGATTAAACTACAGAGTGAGAGCTTTAAGATGCTGAGACTGGAAGAAAGTGACTGAGAGGGTATGACTGAGCTTGATACTCAGGAGAGAATGAAGTATCACAAGTGACTTTAAATTTGTTGTTGTAAGCACCGAAATCCCAGAGTTGGCATCAATTGTAGGGAGAGGAGAAAGTTTTGTAGGGAAAGCATGTAGCGTTAGGGCAAGTTAATTTATGTTTGTGGCAAAATATAGAGTTTGAAAATTTAGGAGGTAAAATGACACTTGCGATTAAGTGCAAAGGACATGTCTTGGAAGAGGAAACGGTGTGTCTGACAACATGGTTTCATCAGCTCTCAATCTGATCTAAGGCTCCTAGTCTATGCCTCTCTCCTGTTCCTTCCAGATCACCTTAAAATGCTTTGGTAGTCTTTAAATGGAACCTGAACCATTAGTGTGGAGGTGAGAGCTAAGGAGATCCCCTAATTGCATTGAACTGGGAAGAATACCGTGGCAGTGGCAGAGCTTTCAGAAGTTCCCATCAATGTAGTGGGTTGCCCAGAATGGAGAAGTATCAATGACAGGAAAGGCAGAGACTGATTTGAAACCTCCGTGAGGATGAGATGTCAGAGCAAGGATGATGATCAGCAATATAAAAGAATCAGAAGGGCCATGTAGGAGGGAGATCTTTGAGATTTGCCCAGGAAGAGATCATGAATTACTGTGGTGAAAGCACTTTCATTCAAATGGAAACAGCGGAAACTGGTCTGGACATGGTCCAGCATAGAGTCAGAAGAGAGGAAACAAGTGCAGTGGCTTTAGCCTATGCTTGCAACAAGTTTACAGACAAGGAAAAGGAGGAAAAGAACTGCTGAAATAGGTAGGGGTCACTTCTTGTGGGTAGTGGAAAGCGGGAACAGAGTGAGAGAGAGAAAGGTAAGTGGGGACTAAGCTTGGTTCAATCAGAAATGTGCAGTCAGTCAAAGGCAAACAGAAGAGGTTAAAGAATTTCAGATGAAGTTGAGCAGTCTATAGGCTCTGTATGGTGATATTTTAGCAAACTGGATTTTTGTTAGGAATTGGCAAAAACCAATGAGAGAGTTGGAAAGATCAGCAGCTTCATGCTTAATGAAGTAGGAATTGGCAAAATGAATTTTTTTCTCCAGTTAGTGGTAACTGATTTGAGGCAGTCAGGTGCTGCTGCTTTCCTTTTCCTCTTTCCCCCCACACAGCTGCAGCAGCCAGCCAGGCACGGTGCCGACATGTGCCCTGCTGCGGAGTGCCCTTGGCTCTGGAAGGAGAGCCATGCATCCAGACTTCAGGGGCTGCGCAGCATAATTGTCTGGCTCTGCTCCAGCTGGTGATTGACCCAATAAACTCTAATGAATCTGGATTCCTTCAGTCTGATTTGCTTCCTCTCCGTGTTATGTGCCTTTCTCAGTCCATGAAGAGCTGAAACCTGAGTGCTGGCTTTGACAAAGGGAGTGAGAGAGGGGGAAGCAGGGGAAAAAAGGGCAGATAACAGCTGAATGTAATCAGTGTTTTATTACCATCCTCAGGAAGTGGGAATGGCTTAAAAAAAAAAAATAGTAGGTTGGAGCAAGGAAAGTTAGTTATAGTGAGGTTATTTGACAGGAAATTACAAAATACAAACAGACAGAAGAAACACATTTTAAAACAGGGTAGGAAATCTCAAGTTACTTCACTGTGTATATTCAAAACCCTCAAAGCAAAGGCTGAAAATAGCAATTTAAACAAAAGCTATCTTATCTGATAAAGGCATTTCAAGCACAAAAGGAAATTTATATATTGGGTTGACAGTCTTAAAATAAACTGATTGTCTTGATAACACCATAGATTTAATTGTGGGAAAAAATTAGGTTCATTTGTATGACCTGCAGACACAGTAAATTCCCGTGTAAATTCATGCCTTTTCTTTCTTTATACATTTCTTGTCTCCTAAACAGTGTTTATCAGTGTTTTCCAGAAATTGTAAAGGTAGATTTATGCATGTAGGACGAGACTGATAAATATGTGCATAATTTAAAGAATTCCATGCAGACCAGATACGATTCATTTCCTGTGCTACTGGCTGGAAGCATGTCAATGATACTTCAGCAAGTAGTATTCAGATTCAGAAAGATTTTGGCAGAAATACATTGTTTTGGGATGAGGGTAGAATGTCCAGTACTAGTGATCAGAATTGTTATTTTATTAATTTCATTTTTAGTAGATTTGTGATAAGCTTTTGAACACTTGGTGTGTCTTTTCACTTTCTGTGTAGAAAGGAAATGATTCTGTTACCACATCACCTTTATCCTGTTAAGAGTTTGAATAAACATTGTGTCCATATAGTAATGTGTCCTTCTAGCGAGATAGGATATGTGTTACAGGGTTGGAACAATTTGATTTGCTGTGAGGAGGGGAGCAAGGAGAAGGGGAGGAAATAACTCAGTTGTGCCGATGATGTATTAGATTATCGCAGTTCAGATCAAAGACCTAGAATGCTGTGGGACAAAATATCTCACTTGCTCTTGACTCAAGCGGTAAGAAGAAGCATTAAGAGGTTTATAGGAACACCTGTCTGGCTACTCTGATATGGAACTTTGTGTTGCCTCCAGCTTCTTGCTCAGCAGGCTGCATATCTAACAGTGTGTTACAGTGCAGCAGCTACATCTGCAACTCTGTACCTTGTACCTGCTCAGTCCTGGGAGACATGTAAGTTTGGGATTTTTTCCCCAGTTCATTTGTCTGCTGTGCCTGTAACTCCCTGTTGCTGACACTGCTGAGCCTTCATGAGTCAATGAATACAGCAAAATAAAGTGTGGTGGGAAGGCGCTCCCTTACTGAGTGCTGTGTTGAAAAGTAGTGAGGTGCACCATGGCTTTATTCTGGCTAGGTTAGGTACACAGATGTTTCCATCTGCACTCCAATCTTCCCTTTTTCTTCGTGATCCAGGTGTTCCTGGAGATCTCTTAGGGACCAGACTTCTCAGAATTATCAGACCTCCTGGGGCTCAGAGAGTATCACTGGGGTACAGCACAAAGATGAGTTCACATCAGGTTGTGTTGAGGAACACAAGACTGTGAGGCCTGGTGGTGTCTTAGCTGGAAAGTCTTGCTGGGAGTCCTGTAAAACTATAGGGATCTGGTAGGGGTTTTGCTCTGCTTAGCAAAGAAGTATCATTTGACAATGGGCTATGAGGTTTAGGTTGCAATATAAATATTCTGAGCTTGTGATCGCTAGGGTTTGCACTCAAAATAAATAGTAGTGACATCTGTGCAGGAAAGAAGCTGACAGTTTTTCTATTGATTTATGTCATTTAAATGACCTCTTTAACAGGATTTCATAACTCAGCCAGGTGACTTCATGAGGGAAAGCTGTGGGAGGAAAGTAGCTTCCTCCTTTAAAATGGGTGAATGTTGATGTCAATATGAATCACTAATCAAAAACAGTGAGCTTTAAAAAAAAAGAAAGGAAAGAAAATAAAAAAAGAAACAGCACTAAAATATCTTTCCAAAATGCATATATTGAGTGTATGGAAAAACAGGGAATAGAACCATTCTTGACTGACTCAATTTTTGTTGTTAAATTTTGGAGTATTTTTTTCTTCCTTCTTTTTGTTTTCTGAAACCCTCTACAGTTACTCCTTGATACAGTTCTGAAATGTAGATGTGGTATTGTAGTAAAAAGAGATCAATAAAATGTAGTGTCCTATAGTTAGCTCTCAGAATGCTGATCCAAGTATTGGGAACTTTTTTCCCGTTTGTTTTTTCAGCAACAATCAATACCAACTGACATAGCTGATAGAAGATTTTCTTAGGGTTAAAGACCTTGCATCAAAATTAGCACCTCTGAAGAATTCTAAGATCATTTAGAAAAAATGCTGGCTGTTACTATGACATATCTTTTACAATCACCTTTCCTTTTTTGTCTGGAAGTTTAGACATGTATGAATGAGATTTAAGGAGATGCCAGGTGATCATGACACAACATAATTTTCTTTGTCTTAGTGCCATTTTACAGCTGTTATTTTACATATGTAAAAAATGGGAAATTGCGTTCTGGAGATGGAACTCATTGTTACATTGCCTTATAACAATCCCTATCACAGGTTAATATTGTGACTAGGTAGCAAGCATGTCCTCTGCTGAATATGTATTAATGTTAGCTTTAACTTAGCTAAGATAAAAAATAGCTGCCAAAGTTAGGACACAACCATTTGAACAGTTTGAAATAGTTTGAATAATTTTAACACTTTTTTTACTTTCATAATGATGGTAAAATAAATGGACTCTTCTTTTTTTTTGAGAATAGAAAACAGTATTTTATGTTAAACTGCCAAGTGGGGAGACCACTTTGGGAAAATTCTGTGTGTTGGTTTTGGAAGGTGTGTATGTGAAGCTCATTGTGACTACTGAGTGCAAATAAAACCTAGGTCAAGAAACGCAGAGTTATCTTGTCTCCTGGCTTTGGTTATATGCACTGTTTGAGCAAGTCTGTGACTTCAAGTGTCTTTTCCCTGTGACAGAACTGAGACTATGTGTGGGTGACTGCCTTGAGACAAAATGGATGAGAACTGGGGTAAGGATCCAGCTTCCCCAACAGGTTTCTTCATGCCTAAACCACTAAGAAGTGTTCCAACCAAGAAAGGCCTACCAGTTGGATTTTGGGACTTTTAGGTCTGTTCAGCATTCCAAAATATGTCTCATTTATTTAACATGTGTCCCTGCATCTTCGAAACTCCACTGTAGGTAAAGTTTGAACTAATTAACCAGTAACAGATGTAAACCACATTCGTATCCAACCATATGTTATCCTTGTAGTTTATCTGTACTTGTTTCCTTTGAAAACCATGAAGGCTGAATATATATATTTACAAGGATATGGTTTTAGTTTTGCAACTTTTTTTATGGTTTCCAAATATAGACAGTAGTGCAGTTTGTTTCAAGGTGTTTTGAATAGTGCACCTGGCATGTTTCCAGCATTTTTCTAATCAGTCACTGGCTGGCTTTTTAAAAAACTTAATTTTAAATATGGAATATTTTGCAAAGCACTTAATCCAGCTTCAGTCTAGGACTGTAGCCTCTAGATATTGGTTGATATTTGTGATCTTTGCACCTGGAGAAGAGCATTTCTGGGAAGTCTTGCTGCTTCTTTTTGCAAAAAGCGAAGTGTCTTTCAAGCACTTCCAGTTTTAGGGAGTGGGGTGAAAAAAAATTGACAGTAAGACTGAATTTTATTTTAGAGCTTCAGGAGAACAGAAGATAGAGAAAATGCATAAATATATTTCTAAAAATGCAAGATTTTTAGACCAGTCTCATTCCTGTTTTGTTTTTGTGGTTTGAATGTTCATGGATTAGCAGTGTTTCTAGCTTCACAGTAACGAAAAGCTTCTTCATTCAGGGGCTTACTCAATAGGGCCGCAGCCCTGCAACCTGTGATGGGACAGGAAGGTGTTTTTCTCTATTGTGAGACTGGCAATCCATTTTATTTATTGTGTGTAAGGCAGACAAAAGTCTCCTTTTTATTCCCTTCACCCCTTCATATGAAAGCTCTGCAGTGTGGCCTGAGGGAAGGGGGCTACAAAAGAAGGTATCAAATTTTGCAGCCGTTCCTATGGTGTTGCTGTTGCTCCTTGAACCCAGCCTGAGGGAGCCATTAGAGTGATCTTCTAGCAGCTGATGAGGGAAAGGGGAAGAATAAAGTTTCTGTAGCACTCTGTAACAGCCATAGGACCTGTGCTCTGTGTTAAAACACAGTTGCAAAATTACTGTATTCAAACTTAGTAACACTCAAGGTTTATATATTTACCTGTTATTATGTAAGAGTTTTTGAAGTAGTTTATTAAAAATCATGTGATACTACTTACAATATTTTAACTGCCTACACCATTTTTTTTTCCAAGTTAATAGCCCAGTTAATGTCTTATAATGTTGTTGGGTTTTTTCAAATATGGATTTTTAAATTAAGTAGATAGAAAGAAATTACCCTTTTTTATACCTGTATCTCCTAGGTATCCCCCTAAGCAGAAGCTGATTTGTGTTATATGATGGTGTAACATAAACCATAGCCTGAACAACATATTGAAGGGAAAAAATATATATGTGTAATATAGAAGTTATAAATGAGATGAATGCTACTCAGAGTAAGACTACATTAGAAAATGATTTTTTGTTATTGAATACCAGTGCATAGTGAAACTATTTACACAACTGTGAACTAGCCCAGCGTATCAGGTGTTTGAATACTTTTAAGAAATTCTTTTGTTTACAAATGTCGTGATGATCATAAAGTAACAGCAAATTCAGATTTCAGCACAAATGCAGTTTTTACATGACTTATACCTATCAAGTGCCTGTGCTGCAGATTTTTTGTCTGAATGTACTAAACTGATTGGTGTTTCATAGACAGTTACAGTGGAACTGGTATTTGCCAACAATTTGCTTTTTTGTCCATGCCCTTGTTTGTTCCAGTAAAAACTACCTACTGGTGACTCTTGTGTAACAAGCTTACACACTTGAGTCTTGAACTGCTTCACCTTTCCCTTCTCTGCCAGGCTTAAGCACAGGCTTTAGTCTTTGGGATCTCAGTCTTATCATAAAGCCCTCAATTCACATTTGCTGCATTAGCTTCTCCATTGCTCTTCTGTGTAGGAAATGCCCAGATCTGATTTCGTCCCGGGCTTGCTCACTGGTAACACATGTCAACCTTGCTTCTGAAACAGTCAGACATAAGAAGGAAATGGTGTTTGAAAAATCCCCACAGTCTCCTAACAAGCCTAAAGCTTGAAAGAGAGGTTAGGAGTGTGAGTTATATTAAAATTGGGCTGAGCTGAATGTTTGAGATAAGTTTATTTCCCAAAGCAATTTTTTTTTATCTACTTAAGCCTAAGTGTCTTTCAGTTAAAAAAAAAAAAAAAAAAGAGTTGAACATTTTATATGAAGACACAGCTACTATGAGTGACATGAGTTAGTAAGAATTAGGCATTAGCTCAATTCCTGAGCTGAAACGACCATGTGGGTGTAGTTCTTCTGTGTGGTTCTTCCATGTGGTCTCCTCTCCAGCAGGTCTGGTGTCAGTGTGGTCTGGTGGCTGGCCTGTGAGTTCAGCAGTGGTTAGCATTTTAAACTCAGCCTCTTTAAAACCGGTGACTGACAGAAATTGAAGCATTGGAGTCAAGCAGATGAGAACACCTGAGTGCCAGGAGACTGACTTTAAGTACCTCCCTGCTGAATTCCTTACCTTTTCTCCTAGACATTCTGCCTTTCCACAGGGGGAGGAAACCTTCCACTAGACCTTGATTCAGGCTTAACTTGTATATGCATCTGGCACTGATGTCTGGTATGTGACAGTGATACTGTCAGCTATATGATAGACATTCCAGGTGATTTCAAAAGTCTTTCACAGAGAGACACAAACCCAAAGTAGCCTGTTACTGGTGTGGTAGCACCACTGCTTTTAGTGTTGAACCCCATTTTCCTGAATGATGGATGGGTACTCCTGCAAAGACTAGAGGAGCCATTCAGGTTTGCAGCTAATTCATTGGGATAACTGAATTCAGAGGGAGTTTTTCCAGACTGTCTGGAAAACCAAAAAAAAAAAACAACCTGGCATTAAGAAATGAAAGACACTGCAAGTGTGAGTGTAGGATGAACCTCCTTGTCCTTCCTCTATAATTTGAATTGGATTACAGTAATTGAATCAGATTTTTGAAGGCATGGAGGAAGGCATCTTCCAATAACGTGTTCACAGTCTGTAAGAGACCTTTTGCAGAACTGGGAACAGATTCTGGGTCACTTCCGAAAAATCAGTGTGGGTCTATAACGAGCAGCCTATTGGGTTACAGCTGCTGAACACAAAACATGTGCTGCCCTGCATATGATAAGTCTATATCCAGCTGTATTTCTCATGGAAATACCATGGATATTGGAATTAAAGCAGAAAACCCGTTCTTTTTGTAGTACAGTAATTGTGAAAGGATTTTTTCCACCACAGCAGCTTTGTCTTCATGTCTGCTGCTTAGGAAAGTTTAACACCATTTGGAACTGTTTTCACTTATAGAAAGGTAAACCCTGTGTAAGCATAGCCATTTATTGGGAGGGTAGGTAAGATGGCACATGGTCTGGATGTACGATTTTGTCAGGTTTAGACACTGGGGAAGGGATCAAACTGTGGAAAAAGTTGTCATAATAGAAACTAGACTTAACAGCTAGCATGTAGAGATTTAAAATTATATTTAAATGAGGTCAGGTGTGTTTGAATGAATTACATCCAACAGGGAAAGATTAAAGATGGTCACTGTTGTTTAAATACACACAGTCCCAAGGCTTTTTTAATCTCTGATGGCATACTGTCTTGGTGTGCTCCTGGCTGCGCAGTGAGTCTTTCTCCCTTGGGAGAAGGAACCAACTCCACCTACCTACACCCTCCTTCCAGGCTGTTGTAGAGAGCGGTAAGAACCCCCTGAGCCTGCTTTTCTCCCAGCTAAATAACCCCAGCTCCCTCAGCCACTCCTCATCAGTCCTGTGCTCCAGACCCTTCCCCAGCTCCACTGCCCTTCTCTGGACATGCTCCAGCCCCTCAGTGTCTTTATTCAAGTGAGGGGCCCCAAAACTGGGCACAGGATTCAAGGTGCAGCCTCACCGGTGCTGAGTCCAGGGAGATGATCAGTACCCTGGTCCTGCTGGCCACACTGCTGCTGATACAGGCCAGGATGTACCACTGACCTTTTGGGCACTCGGGCACTGGTGGCTCATGTTCAGCTGCTGCCAACCAGCATTCCCAGGTCCTTTTCCACTGGCAGGTTTCCAACCACTCTATCCTGAGCCTGTAGCACTGCCTGGGGTTGTTGTGACCCAAGTGCAAGACTCTGGGCTTCACCTTGTTGGACCTCATACAGCTGTCCTCAGCCCATTGATTCAGCCTGTCCAGATCCCTCTGCAGAGCCTTCCTACTCTCCCCCAGATCAAGACTCACACCCAGTCAGTTTGGTGTTGCCCTGAGACTGACTGAGGTTGCCCTCAGTCCCCTTCTCCCAGCCATCAGTAAAGACACTAAACAGGACTGCCCCCTCACCACCACTCTCTGGGCCTGGCTACCCAGCCAGTGTTTTACTCTGTGAGCAGTGCACCCATCCAATCCAGTTTCTCCGAAAGAGTGCTGTGGGAAACAGTGTCAAAGGCTTTGCTAACATCCAGGTAGACTGTTGTCTGCTGGATGTTTCAGCCTTTCCCTCATCCAGCAGGCCAGTCACCCTGTCACAGAAGGAGATGAGTTTGGCCAAGGACCTGCCTCTCATAAAGCCATGCTAGCTGGGTCTGATCCCTTGGTTGTCCTGTACAAGTTGCATGATGGCACTTGAGCTGATCTGCTCCATGACCTTCCCCAGCATCAAGGTTTGGCTGACAGACCTGTAGTTCCCCAGGTCCTCCTTGTAGATGGGCATCACATTTGCACATTTCCAGTCAGTGGGAACTCCCCAGTTAGCAAGGATTGCTGGTAAATGATGGAAAGTGGCTCAGTGAACACCTCTGTCAGCTCCTCCAGTACTCTTGGGTGGATTCCGTCTGGCTCCATGAACTCGTGTCTAAATGGCATAGGAAATCACTGACCATTTCCCCTTGGGTTATGGAGGCTTCATTCTGCTCCCTGTCCTGTCTTCAAGCTCAGGGGGCTGGGCCACCTGAGATCAACTGGTCTGATGGTTAAAGACTGAGGAAAAGAAAGCATTAAGCACTTCAGCTTTCTCCTCGTCCTTTGTCACTCTTTCCCCCCACCCCTGTTGAATGAAAAATATATATGCACTGAAATATGATGGTCTCTGAAAAAATAGCACAATGAAAATCTTTATTGTGTATTGGTGCATCTGCTGTATCTGAGTTTTTACTGTTTACCTTCTTTTATATCTCTGCAGCGCAACAGCTTCTTCTAAGAATTTCTTTCCCTCCACTGTCAACATTTTTGACTCATCACATCTAATGTGCAGTATAGTTTAAAACCAAAATGTTTTAAAGTGATCAGGGAATTCTGATTGTCCTCCTCATTTTCTAGGGGGCTGCTCTGAGACCACCTCTGGTTATGAGCCATGTGTGCTACTGAAGCTGATTTGAATGGTGTGACAAATGTAAGTATTTTGAAGAAACTTGGCCTTGCAAGCCTCCATTTATGTATTTGGAATTAACAGATGCTTTAATATTCCTGTGTCATGCCCCCGCTTCTGTAATGTGCATACAATGATATCATTCATATCATCACACAAAGATGATGCAAAAATGAATCACTTAATGTTTGTAATGCATTCAGATGTTGTGATGAGCACTGTAGTAAAACCCACAAGCAAATGAATAATTCATTGTTCAAATCAGGCTTTGAACAGTACACGGTAAACAAGACATGGGACTTCACACTGAATAGTAAGAGTAAGGCCAAATAATTAATGATCAGTTGTTCAATCATCACTGTTCATTCAGAGCGTTGAAAGGGAATGGCATCTTGTGGAAAGAGTGTGGTCATGTCCTGAGGGATTGCATGTTAGCATATGATGAGAAAGAATAATAAGAATAGTTTCTTTTTTTTTCTTTTATTTTGTTCTTTCAGTGAACTTCAATATTAGTTATGATGTGTATTTTGGAACAAAAATGAGATATGTTAATCTTCCTAAACCGTCTGATTTTAGGTCTGCGTACCTCCCTTTACAAAGATGTGATAATATTGGAGAATCCTAATCTCTTCTTTAATTCTGTTTTCATAGTTTCCTGCTGCCTAGTGAATTCTTTTGGTCTTTGGTGTTTAAGCCTGAAATGGAGGTGTAGCACCTTCTCTGGACACTGTGGAACAATCTCTGGATATATTTTTTTAATTTGGATTTTATATCTCGGTATGAAATGATCCTAAGAGCTGCTAATAGCAGAGGAGAGTTAAACTTTCTTCTGTGTACTGGCTGCAAGATGAAAGTTTAGTTTTGACGGAATCTCAGGTTCTGGAATAGCTTGTTCCTGTGTTCAACCTTGTGACCTTCCTTTCTGTGATAGCTCTGAATGTTTACATTTTAAGAGGGAAAAAGAAAACTGAGGGAGGTATTTGCAGCTACACTACACAAAAATATGTCAATAATTCAGGCTGACTAATAGCTCCTCTTGTAACCAAAGTCACCTGCAATTTTTTGTAGTCCTACAGCATAAGCCATCCAGAACATATAATCAATTCCACTCTGCAGATGGAACTGATGTTTTTTCCCAGGCATCTCCTCCCTACTTCCCTAAGCTGAATCTTTAAAAATCAATTCTGTAATTTGATTAGTTCAAAATCCTGAATACTCTGAGGTAATTATACCAAACTTCTAGCATTTCACTGCTTCCAGTGACAATAAATCTATTGGCAGTGCAGCATTAAAAGTAAACCAGCATTTCCATGAAAACTATAATAATTCACATTTGTAATGTTTAAGTACTTTATCGGTATTTCTTAATATTTTAAGTGCAAGACCACTGAGCACAGAGATGTCCAAGAGACAGCCATAGCCCATGTTAATACAATGACATTACTCAGTGTGCTAAATAGCAGTTATGTCACACCCATTTCTGAAAACAAAACCAAGTCATGTTTGAAAATTGAATCTGTAGTTCGCACTTCTGGAACAATTTAATGGAGTGCTGCTGCTTCATAATATTTGGGCAAATTTTGAGAGAAAAGCCTGCATAATAGCTGAGTGATTGTAATGAAACACAGGATCAAATGTAAAAGGATAAATCTGCATTTTGGTATTGTAGAGAAATATGAACTATAAGTACATTAGCAAGATGAGAAATGTAGTGAAAGGAGGAAACTTTCTTTTCTAGATTCCAAAACTGGCAAAGAACAGCAAACACAATTTTTTATGGTTTTTAATTTAATGTATGTAAACAGAAAACTTGCATGGGGTGAACTCATCTTTTGCAAAGATGGGCCAAATTATTTCACCTTTAGGCAGATACATTCAGGGAGTTCTAAATGTAGTTTCACTGGCCTTCTACAAGAGATGGGTTTTGGATGTTAACTGATATTTGCTTCTTCGTCAGCATTTTCTTAAGGTCCTGCATAATTTTTAATCTGAGTTCGTAGTAAATCCAATACCTCATCAACCTCACAGCCAGAGGTGGATTTCAAAAGATTGCAGGTATTGGAAACGTATAATGAGACCTGTGACTTGGAGACAGAAGCTGGTGAATGTAGGCACCTGAAGTAGTGTGTGGATCTTCTGATGCCAGTCAGGCCCTGAGTTAGAAGCTACTGAGTTAGTGCTTTCCATTTTTTACCCAGGGATCTCAAATCATGTTATACCTAATAAATTACTCTTGTCCACAGTCTGAATGATATATGTAAGTTACCATGGGCTTATTTTAAGCCTGCACAAATGGAAATATAAATCAGTTTGGCTTACACTGCATGCAGAAGTGGTGTCAGGAACAGAAACCAAAGGTCTTCTTTCTCCTCTTGGTCAGCTGACCCAGGAGTGCGAGAAAGCTCATTCATGGGCACAGAATTCTGCCTGCTGTCAAAACTACTTCAGTCTTTAGCCTACTTCCCAATGAAAACAAGACTTTCTTTTTTTTTCTCTCTCTCTTCTCTCTCTCTCTTTTTTTTTTTTTTTCCCCTCTGCATCTCTTCTGCTTCTTCCGTTCATCCAAGAACCTTTGATTGTCTTGGCCATAGAAGGTTTGGGCAGATTTTTTTTTAGAAGAAACAAAAAGAAACAAAAATGTTATGAAATATGGGACTGGCTAGAAGAGGAAGATAAATCTGTCATTTCTGAGGGATGTGTGAGCCTACCAGGTCTCTGCTCCGTCTGGCCTGAGAGCTTGTCTGAACTTCTTGAACTGTGGCTCAGGCTTTGCCACAGCAGGGCTGCCTCTGTACCCACCTGAGAGTTAGCTGATGGAGAAGGGATGTGTAGAACCCTTCTGAAGTGGTGTCACTGGAGTAAGGGTTGCTGGGAGTTATAATTGCCCATAAATGAGAGAAGCTTAGGTTTTATTACTGGCACTGTTTGCAGAAGAACTTGGAACTATTCTTTCTGTCTGTAAGAATACATTTAGCATACTTGCGAATGTATTGTTATAATTTTGATCAGCTTGGCAATTAAAGAAGGCATTTTATTTCCAAGTAGAGTTGATAAAACAGAAACTTATTTAAAATATTGAACTCAAAGCCCCTTCAAGGGCGTGTTTCTGTAAATAAATACATAACAGCATCTCAAACTCCAAGAGGTTGCTTTTTTTAAAAAAAAATCTTCTAAGTAAGTGTTCTTTGCAGTTATGTCTTTCATCTCATGGGAACTGTCTGCTCCTTGTTTTAATCCCAAAACATCATCAAAGTCAGTGGGAAAGAAGAGGAAAAAAATAGTATCTGCAAACTCCAAAATAAAAGCTCAGTGTACTGTGATTGAGCTGAGCAAAATCCTATCCTGGTAGTTTTAGACTTTGTACAGAGAGTTTTCAGAGTTGGAACTTTTAACTGCATTGGTATATGGACATAGAATTCTTTTTACCCATAACCACATGCATGAAATGTGTGAGGAACATGTGGGGTGATGTTTAATTTTGTTCTCCTTTGGAGTACAGCATTGTAGCTATTTAGTGTAGAAGGAAATCAGAAATGCATATCAGAAACATCACCGCAGTCTATTTGGAAAAGTTCAGACTGTTGTCCTCATACTCCTCCCAGAAAGTTTGCTAACTTGATGTTCTGTTGTCTGAGCAGGCTTTCAAGGTCATCAAAGTAATTTTTTTTAAGCCTGTGGCCTTAGTATTCTTACAGATAATAGCATCAGGCCCATTATCTCCTACTCTTCAATTTTCTTTTGGCTTCCTGCAATTTACATCCCATTGTCCAGTGATATTTTCTGTGTTCTTTTAAAGTAAATCAAATAACACTTCCTATGTTGGCTCTGGACTTAATAAAAATCAGACATGCAGCATTTGGGACTCTTAAAATAACACGTTTTAATACAAAGATGTGAGATATCTTTTGAAATCTGTGGTGGATGTTTATTTCCTGCTGGGCTTAATTTAGGCATCTAGTGCTAGCATTAAACCAAGGGGAAAAATGTTTGCTCTTTCATCTGTGTGCCACATCCCATCCAAAATCACAAACAGCTCCTTTAAATTTCTGATCTTTGTCCCGTGCTGGATGTGCATAATACACATGCCTGTCTGACATATGAGACATCCAGACCCGTAAGAAAAAAAATAAAATTACTAAGCTTATGCTTCTTGTCTTAGGCTTCATAATCATCTACATTTTGGGAGAATGACAAGTGTCCAAATCTGTTTTAATTTAATAAAGATGCAACTTTTCCTTTTTTTGTAGAAATCTCTTTCTTATCAAGTTGAAAGTTCTGATTTTATTGGTAAAACAAAACACAGGTAAAAATGCTTGGGGAATAAATAACTTTCCCATATCAGTGGACCATTTCCCTTTTTTTAATACTGCCTTTGAATACAGAACTAAATACTTTCAGGAGAGTCAACTTAAAATTACAAAATTTACTAAGGTCAAAGCCAAGTATGAATCTGCTGTCTAGCTCTTACAAGCATTCATTATGTAGGTGTACACCATAACATGCAGAAGAACTTCTGTTTTTGTGCAAGCTGGTATGAAACTGTGTGGCTTCAGACACTCAACTGCTTGGATCACATCAAAGAGCTGGGATCCGAATTTAAAAGAAGTTTTCACTTTCAGTTTGATAAAAGTCTGTCTTTGTTTGAAAAATCATCTTGGGCCCATTGTGCTATAATAGAGATTACACATGAAAAGCATATGTTAAAAGAAAGTTATTAAGTTGTAAAATGTAACATTGAAAAGTTTGATGCTAGAATCAATATTGGTCCTGTAATCTCAGTGGGTATGTTGTATGTAGGCATTATGATACAGATTTTAATTGTATGCTTGCATCTTTTTTCTGTGTAGTTTCTCTGGCTCATTTACATAAGCATCCCTTCTCACCTCTCCCTTCCCTCAAAGAGAAAGCACTCTTTAAACTGACAAGCTATTTGATGTTTTGTTTTCCCTTTATGCAGTATAAGAGCAAATTGCACTAACTGTATGCTGTTCCAGCCCTGATATGAGGGCAAAATAATTAATTCTCTCCTGCAATTCTCTGTGGTACTTTACCAGCCGAGGAGCAGTGATCCTCTATAACCTAACAGCAGCTTTTTAGTTGCAATTGCAAAGAAAGCCCTGTAAGCACAAAGTTAGAGAATTGATGTATTGAAATTTAAGTTATTTTTACATGGTGTCTGTGCACAGATTTAGATTTTCTACCTGATAGAGAGATCTGAGAAGATTCTGAGTTCAAAAAATAGAAAGAAAAAGCAGGCATGTTCATAACTGACAGGCATGTTGCCAGTTCTTGATCCAAAGCAAGTGTCTTCTAAGGCTTCCCAAAGGAAAGGCTGCAGGATTTTACAGTGTGTATTCTTCAATTCGTTTGTTTGTGAAAACTAAAGTTTATGTTTATAGAAAAGAAAAATTTCAGGCCAAACAGTTTAATTTGCTGGAAAATAGGTCTTTGAAACTAAAAATATCTGACCCACTTGGTAATTGAGGATGCTGTTTGGCTAAAAGTATTAGCTTTGTAAAAGACTAAGAAAGTGTACTAAACTTTAATTTTCTTCAAAATGTCCCGTTGTTAGCACGTTCAAAATACGGACATAGTGGGCAATAATCAGCTGTGCTATTCTGGTAAGAGTGTGCTGGTGAGATATGCCTTGGGTCTGATCTATGTTCTGTATTTCAGATTCCTGTCTGTGCCTTATATAAACGCACTTTTTCTTTCTTTTTTTTTTTTTTTTTAAATGATGTTCAGTAATATAAGTAAACTTTGGAGTAGATATTTTGCTTTCTTGAGCTTTATCTATCTTCCAGAGCCTTGGTATTGACCTTAAGCAAAATGATGAAGCTTGAAAGGAGCAGATACAGCTCAGCCTCAGATAGAAGGGACTGCTCCCAAGCATGTCTCCACCTGGCAGTCCTGATAAAAAGTTGTTTTAACCATAGCATACTCAAAAAAATCGACTTACTCCGTGTCCTTACCTTTTGCCCCATACCGGGCACATATTATGTGACTCAGAGGTCAGAGTATGTCCCAAATGCAAGACACCAATGTCTTTTCGTGCTCTCTGTGATCCATTATTTTCTTTTCATTTCCCAGAGAGAGCTCAGTTGTAAGCACACACCAAGGTACAGGAGAAGAAACTTGGTGGCAATCTCAGTGATGTGATATTGTATCTCCCACACCATTGTGCTGATCTTGTTTTGGTATACTGTGTTCATCATTTATGTGAAGATGTGATTTCTCATGTTGATGCTAAATCTCGTGTAGGCAGCATTTCACCATTTGGAGGTTGAGGTAGAAAGGTAAGCATTACCAAAGTTCCATCACCAGAGGAACCAGCTCTCTGTCTTACCAGTGAGCTGTCACAAGATTAAATTGTCCTGATGATAAGATGCCATTAGTATATTACCTCCAGTAAGGTCTTTATTTCATCAGCTGTGTCATCGCTGGTACAAGAATGGAAATGAATGCCAAGGTAGTACACAGGCCAACTCAAAACATGAAATTAAATTTTTTATATTCAAAAACCCCCAAACCAGTTGCTCATAAAACAAACCATCCCACCATACATTCTAGTATTTTATTTTTGTAGTATTTGTTCAATAAAAACCTGTTCTTTTGACTGTCTTTATAGGAAGATATACCAGAGGAAAAAGTTCTAAGTTGGTGGTAAAACTATCAGAAATTACAAATGGATTGAAGTCTTCTCAGGCCAATGTTTTTATAAAAAGCTTGGACATTGAAGGCTGCTTCACTGACTTCCAGTGAGACAATGTTTCTGAGCATGGCTCTGAAGAGCCTTAAAAGCTAAAATGTTTTGGGAGTTTTTAAAATGCTACCTTCAATCTTTATGTGCAGTAATGGGGCCAAATTTTAGGCAGTGGGAGCAAAGGAAGTCCCTAGTTGTGTGTATTCCTCTTCTTAATTTAATTGGAGGCTATGAAAAATAAATCAAAGTTTGGAGAAAACACAAAGCTCATATTAAATACACAAAACCAATACAAATATCTTCTCATAAAATAATTTTATCTTCACATTTTTCTTTTATTTTGATAATTATAATATATTATGTGAATTGTATTGGAATTATCTTGTAATTGAGCTTCAACATCCCACGTGTAGATGAAAATATATGTGTCTGTATTGCTGTAGTAGTTACTCTGCAGCATTTCCTATACAACGAATGGGAAATATGCAGGAAAATTAGCTCTTGTAAATGAAAAATATTTAGTTTTTAATGAGTGCTGTCTAGAATTCTTTTCGTATTTTGTTCATTTGGGCATATCTAGGTTTATTGCGCATTTTCTTAACCTAAAAGTCCCCCAAAAAACCACAACCTCAAGAAACCCACCATGAATTCTCAGGTTGATTTTCACAAATTTTTGTGTATTTTTGTCCTAGTAAGTTAATTTCTTTTCTTGTGCACTAGTAGTTGTTATGACATATCTTCTCTGTTCCAAGGACTTCACTTCTCATTTGTTGGATGTGTCTTATAAAACTCCAAAGAGAGCTGAGAACATACTTAACTCTGATACAGTGATATATATATATATATATATATAGCCAAATATGAGCAAAATGAAGCTTGCAGTGGTTATGCTTTGTATTTTATTGTGGTATTTATGTAACACTTCAGATCATTGTGCTGACATTTCAGATATTTCAGTTTCTCCTCATCACCGTTATCCTTAAAATTATTTCTGTAGATAGTGGGCCAGAAGCTGGAGATGCAATGAAGCTGTTTATGTAATCCAAGCAGCAGGGATGGTCCAGAGTAGGTCTCTGCAGAGGTGTTTGCCTTTCAGACCTTTCTTGGAATGTACAAGTACAGCTCATGGTTACCTTTTGTCTGTAATGAAATACTCAGTTCAAGTTTTACAGTTCATGTGCAGAAACTGTCCTTGTAGGTGTCTCTGATACTTCATGGTTGGTTTTGACATGCTTTTGTCCATTTAAAAATAAATTCTGATTTATTTTTTTCTTTGTTTTTTATCACTAAATATAATTTGCATGAAAATTTTTGAGAAATCTGAGTTCATGGCCAAATTTATGGTACTCCATGTTAAAATTCCAGATGCTTTGGCTAGAATGTGCTGCTGAAAGTAGGGGTGTCTGTGCAGGGTTTTATATGTGCCTTCAATGGTGTGACATTGGAGGACACATAGAAGTCATCTTTAGATGTGCAGAATTACTGTTGTGAGCAAAGAAATTAAATCTCTAGATTTTTGGGGCAACTTTCAATTCTGTGCATTGTTTGTCTGGTGCTTCTCAAACTTTTGCTTTGAAAATACAGAGGTTGAATATTCTGACTGAATATTTTACAAATTATACATAAAACATTAAATGCGGTGTACTGGATGTTTGGTTTTTATTGCTGTAAATTTACCTTTTCTTGATTTTTAAAGCATAAATTCTTTTGAGTTATTTTTGCCTTTTCAATAGAAAAATAAGGTTTAATAAAGAGAAAAGTTTGATTGCCACAAAAGAACAAATAAAATAATGAGAAAGTCAATTTACACATTTTTTTTGGACCTAGCTATGTGAAATATATTTTAAAAGGTACCATATAAATATAAAATGAGTGAATCTGGCTGCAGCTTATTGTTTAATGGATATGAGAGAGACCTTAGGTTCAGTGTCATTAAGCAGTTTCCTGAAATGGGGATGTGGTTTGGAATGGTTGTTTATAAATATGCAGATGTACTTAAGCCCAATAACTGTCAAGCATTTGCATGTTAATGAAGTGCTACTGCACTAAGCAGTGGACAGCCAGCTGGAACTGTGGAGATAGGATTTATGCTGAGGATCTCAAGGAAACTGCCATGCCATGTAAACAGAAGGTATGGCTCCTATTGACTGGCAGAGATGTTGTTCGCTACTGACACTTATTTTCTTGTATTCTATCGGATGCACAGTAAAAAAAAAGTTCTTGCTCTGTCTAACCCTTCTGTTTTTTTCACCGAAGTAAGTCAATTTTGAGGACAGAAATGAATACCCTTCTTTCTCAGATAGACAGCAGAACTCATGTGGGAATAATTACAAGTCTAATTCAGCTCTTTTAATGACATCAGCCCAATGATTCTTGGATTCAAAGTCCCGGATGAGTTCCTAAGCTTTTTAATGCTAAGCTTCTAGGCTGAAATAGTATGACTTTTAAATTTTGTTTTCATTGGAAGATCAAAGAAATTACTGCAGTATTAATTAACTGTGTGTATTTTGTTTGTGTAGCCCACTGAGAAAAGATTGCGTATTTAATAGCATTCATTTGCTGGGTGAGATAAGGAAAGGAAAGAAGGCTGGAATGTTGGGCCTATCAGAGGAATTGTCTGCAGGGCTGACAAAAGCTTCTAGAAGTTGGTCATCCATGTATGTATTCTCTAGAAGATTCTTCTGTCAGATCTAGTCTGATAATCCTGACATGATCTTTTCTAATGGGCTGGATTCCATGTGGATTACTTAGTGTGACTGTTTGTTTTATCTTGTGCAGCTTTTAAGCGCATGAAGATTTTTTATTTTGTACAAAAGTTACAAATACATAGTTGGGAATGTAGAAGGGAATTACATGTTTCTACCTTGGCGTTTTTTTTTGGTAATGTAGTAGCATCCATAACTTCTCTTTATGCAACATTACAGTGGGGGAGTGCTGGTCACTCTGTTTGTATGATTAAAAGCTGTACTGCTTTGGTCAAGGCAGGACAGCCATCCCTTCTACCCATTCTTTGGTATAATACAGAAAATAAATAAGGGTTAAATATAGCAAGCATCCAGGATCAATTTACTTCTTGCCTTAATCCTTTATCTGTATTAAGGCTGTATGTCCACTGCTCTGCCTCTGTCCTCAGATCCAGTCATTTCACCCCAGAGAGCAGTCAGGTTGGTCAAACATGATTTACCCTTGGTCAGTCCATGCTGACTGTCCCCAGCTGTATTCAGACATAGCTTCTCACAAAGCAGAGTGAGGCTGACCAGCTGGCAACTCACTGCATTGTCCTCAAGCCTTTTCTGGAGGTGGGTGCAATGCTTGCCTTTCTCCAGGTGTGGGATATCTCTGCTGGTCTCTGTGACTTTTCAAAGATGAGAGAGCAGACTTACTACAAAAGCCACCCTTTCTCTCAGGACCCCTGGGTGCAGCCCATCTCTGATGTCCTCAAAGCTGCTGAGTTGCTGCTGTCCCAAAATGATGACTGTTTCTCTAGACTGAGGTGTGGAGCATGACTGAATGCACACTACCAGGAAACATCCTTGATTTCTTCTTAGTTTCCTTTTCCTCGTGCTGTAAGGGAGGGGAGCCCCTTAGCCAGTCACACACTAAGATGGTGCTTCTTGGTCTGATTTGCTCAGAAATAGGACAAGGAGTTGTGCAAAGCAGCTGCTGCATGCTGGGGAGAGAGAGCTGTGATATTTTGCTGAGGAGGAGAAATTCTGGAGGAAACTGTGCCCCCTTCTACAAATTCTTTTTGTAACATAAAGGTATTACTCCTTGATTAAAAGAAGTTGTAGATCTTTGCCTGCTGGTTGGGGGTAGCGCACCTGTGCGCCGGCTCCAGGGGGAGCTGGCTCTGGTTGCCTGCTGGCTGCTGGCGTCCGCTTTGATCCCATTTCTGTGGGAACAAGTGTTGGATCAGCAAATGGGTTGTATGTGAGAACAATAGCACACAAATATTGATTTACTGGCTACCCAAGCTATTTCTATGGTTGCAAGCTGTCTGCCTACAGCCGCCTGCCTAAGGCTGCAGGTGAGGCATAGCTCTGATGCTCTGCTGCCTTTTCCTTATTGCTTGCAGAGGACTGAGGAGTGCTTTAACACGTGTGTTAAAGTGCATCTGTGGAGTGCTACTGTGGGAGATGCTGGTCAGCCAGAGCTTGGTCCAAAGTATTTTTTCCACTACCTCCAGCACCAAGACTCTGTGTTACATTTGGTAACTCATTGCAAACTCTTTTCCTTCCTTCCTTCCTTCCTTCCTTCCTTCCTTCCTTCCTTCCTTCCCTTTCTTGTTTAATAAAACCCGTAATCTTATCCCTTCATAATTAGCACTCTGCAAAAGGTTAAATTCAGCCTGTCTCAGTTTGAGAAAAAGGGGGTAAAAAACCCCACTATGATAATGAAATTATGGTCTCTGTAATTTTAGAAGTCAGTCTGAAAATCTTATTTGGAATCATGTTCAAGTGTAAGTCCAGGCCTACAATAAAGTGGCAATTTTGCTTTAAAATTCTGATTTTACTGTTCCATGAATGCAGATTTACTCTTATTACTATCTAGATGACACCAGAATTGTCAGTTTTGATCTTGCTACACGAGATGCTGATCAACAATGAGATTCTTTGTAGTTAACCCCTTATTAGAGGGACTTTTATTTTTTTGTAAACTTAGACAGCTTTTTGTTTTGTATATCCCTAGACACTTTTGCATTTTGTGGTTTAATTACATTTTTAATAGCAAGGAATTTTAACTTTCCAGGGCAAAGGGTTAAAACAGAGTTTGCACCTGAAAAGGGGAATTTAATGCTGTGCCTATCAAGCTGCAGTAGAATGAAAATCCCAGAATGCCTGACTGTGTTCTGTTGCCCTCACTGTCCTATTAAGAAACCTTTCCAGGTCCCAGTGAGCTCCTGAGTGTTATGCTTGTTTGCAAAATCTTTCCTTCTGCCCTTCCTTCTCTTTCCTTTTTATTATTAAATTACTTATTAATTACTCCCTGGATTCTAAGGCTGTTAAATACAGCTCATCAAAGAGCTCATGCCAGAGAAGCTTTTGGCTTCTTAAATTTGTCCAGCTTCAAATTGCTCCCATTGTCCAAACCTGCAGCTGGCTATTGATGTGGTGTGGGAAACCCCGATGGAGCAACCTTTCCTTGAGAGCACAACACAGGAACAACAAATGTCATGGAGACCTTCAAGCTGTTTCCACAAGCTGGAAGGGTTGCTTCTGCAGTTTGGGATCCCTCTGTGGGCTTGGTACCTGCTTGTGTTGCCCTCCAGCTTCTGCAACACTGTTTTATTGCAGTGTGCTACTGAAATTATTCTTGTGGGCAGAGCTTGTTGCATATGGGGTTTTTAAGGTTCCTGGGCACTACTGAGACAGCTGACAGACACTTGTACTGAAAATTTCCTTGCAAGTATTGGAGATCTTGTGATTGTTTCAGTTGTCTGCTTCACTTAGAAACCTCTGCTGTGTGTCAAAATGAAAGGAATCCTTTTTTTCCTCAACAGACTGATACTTCTTGGCAATTGTGAGCAGGACATAAACCCATTAAAAGCCTCGAATTAGTTCTTAACCAGTTTTTATACAATAGCTCAATGCAAATTATATTTAAACATTAGCATAAAGCAAAACTGTGCTATTTTCACTTTGACAAGTTTGTGTATGCTGTGGAAACCACAGGATTTGTGGGAGGAGGAGAATGCCTTGGAGAAGAATCCAGCATTAACTGGCCCCTGGTTACTAAGATGGTACACAGATCTCGGCATCAGACTGGCATTGTTTGTTGCTCCAGGAGTCGTGGGCTGCCGAAGGTTTTTTGAAGGAACACTTTTCTCAGTTGCATGCTTGCCTAGAGGTGGTCTCCTCCACCACAAGCGCCTTTTTCTTGCCAGTCATCCCTTCAGGCTCAGCATGCTGGTGTAAGGCAAAGCAAGAAAACACATCTGCAGACTAGAGCATACTGCATCCCATCAGCAGTGGCCAGCAAACGAGCACAAATAGCCCTAATTTTTAAAAAGCTTACCAAGCTAGGACTTGGCTCCTCAGGAGACAAGTTGCCTCTTTTTCACCAGCTGATATGATGAGATACACCAGGGGCTGCTGTCCTGGATCAATTAAATGTGCGGATGCCCTGACACCCTTTGCAGACTTCAGACGTATTTAGTACTTAGGGCATCTCTCCATACTACTCTGTTTGTCCTGAGCCTCCTGGAAACCATATGTCTGTGGTTCATGGGGCATTGAGCCTGGGACAATCAGCTATGTTGACAGGCAGGGTATATTTTATTTGGCTTAATGCAACCTTAATGTTGTCCTGCAGTTTCCAGAATACTTTTTGTGGATATGCCCATGATCAGAGGAGCTTAAAGTGACTTGGAATTTGTCTGTTGTCCAGTTCAGACTGCATGACCTTTAAAGCAACTGTGAAGCAATATCTCTTCCTTTTTCCTCTGTGCCCCAAAGGCCAATCCAGGACAAGGAGGTTTTGAAGGGACACAAGAAAAACAGAGCCAAAGTAAACACCAGCAAGCAAAGAGGAGAGGAGAGGAAGAAACGGAAATAGCAGTGGAAATCTGTCAGGTACAGAGAAGGCCCTTTTTGACATACTCTATTTCTTGTAACACTTAGCATACATTTAGTTGAACCAGTAAAAAAAGCCATTCTGACCCCATGAGATGTTATGCTTGCATTTACAGTATATTCCTGCTGGGAAGATTATATTCAGCATTTGAACTATGGCAAACTGGAATTGTTTTGTAGGAATTGTGTATTTTAACAAAGGTATTTTTTAAACTCTGAAACATCTTCCTACTTGTTCTCAACTCCATTTATATATTAAAAGAAAATGAAGGAAAAAAGCAGTGTGAGCATGCAGTCGGTATGCTACAGAGTTGCGTAGATGACTGACCCTCCCTATTTGGCTGGCTACTTTCTGAGAGCATGTTGAACACATGCTCTGATGCTGTTTGAAGGCCCCATGAGAGGAAGGAACTGATTGAAAGCTCTCAGTTATGCTGAAGTGGGTGGACAGAGTGCTGGAATTGAACAGCTGCTATGAACCTGCTGAACTTTGTTGTTTATAAATTAGTTTGCAAGCCATCTGGAACAAGAGTGGTGCCACAGTTTACAAAAGCTGTAGCTGAGGTTTTTCAGGTTGAGAAGCAAGTGTGAAATATTATTAAGTGATTATCAGATTTTAAAGGCTTTTCTGAGTGGCTTAAAGAGAGAGTCTTAGGTTAGAGAGGTTTTAACTGAAACACATTACTGGCTTTTCATTCCTCACGGTGTGTTTTTCTGAGTTACCTTTGGGTCTCCCATTAAGTTCTTAACAATAACCAAGAATTCTACTGTGATTGAGTCTAGGACAAAATACCTATTATATAAGAGATATATATAAATATATATATATATATATATATATATATATATATATATTCGTTTGCTTTGTGGGTGGGAGGTTGTACTGATGTCCCTGACAAAGTATTCCTCAGAAAACCTTCCTCATGTGTGGGGCTGATGTCAAACGTGAGATTATTTATGTTTCACGTGGAATGAAGCTACCTAATCTATGAGCCCATTTCCCAAATCTTGCTGAAGCAACCCAGTGACTCCTGTTGGTGGAACAAGGGCACAAGGACCATGCAACATGGCCAGGCTGTAACTGGCAGCCTCCTGCTGGCTTGGCTTGCTCTTTTATGGACTTTTCCCTTGGTAGCAGAGCAGTGTCCATAGGTGCTACTGTAGCTGAACAAGTATGGGCTGGATGAGGAGACCAGGCAGTATTTGGGAAACCTGGAGAAATGTGATTTTGCTGTCCCCAGTTATGGCCTCCCCTGAATCCAAGAGACTGGGAATCTTTGAGCTTTCCAACTTTCTGCTATTAGAACAGGAGGGATTTTTGCTCTTTTCTTAATGAATTTCTCTTTAAAAGTCTTAGGGCAAATGTGCTGTGAGAGTGACTCATACATTTACCCTGTGAGTGAGTGGGGATGTACCTGAAATGGCTCAATGTGTGGGATGCTCAGCATGCTCTGGCTGGGCGTATAATAGGAAATGTCACAGGAAAGAGTCTGTAACCCACAAACCTCTGCTATTTCTGTGCTTTGTACATGGACCTGATGGTGTGCTGACACACACATGCCCATGTGCTGACGCACACCTTTTTAGTTAGGCGCCCTGCAGCTTAAGCTCTTTCTGGAATGTTGCTAGTGAAAGTGGGGATAATTGAAATTCTCTTAGATATTGATCAGTGTAAAGCATGGATTGAGAACTGGAACAGATATTAGGAACAAAAATAATACAGTAAACTTGCATAGTTGTTGCAGGAGCACCTTTCTCTTCTGTTGACCTAGGTGGAAAGCTTATGTGCTTGTTAATATGAAGCAGGTGGTTGTCACTGGAAAGCAGCAATAAAGAAGGTTTTCTGGTCAATTGTTTTATAATGCTGAACAGGCAGTTTCCCAGTATGACTCTATATCTCATTTGTTGGCATTATGTACAGGGAATTAAATATAACTTGCCTTGCCTTGTGCTGGCTGCTTGAAATGCAGTCTCAAAATACGATGAAGTTGCTTATATTAATGGTGTTTGTACTTTGTGTGTGTGACAACTTCAGTATGTTCTTATTGAAGCTTCAATATATTAACAGCCTATGAAAGGGTTGCTAAAATATTACAGCTACTTTTCAGACTTGAGTTTCTACTTTTCTCTGAAAACTCACATTTGTGTGCGGAATTTTCTGTTATGCATGATGTGCTATGGAGAAGATGGGAACCTTAAACTGTTAAAACCAGTGAAACCTGGGTTTCCAAGAACAGATGCTGATTCACACAAGTTCTGACTGCTACTTTGTCTCCTCACTTGGGGGCCTAGAAAACAGGGAGCATGTGTGTATGTGTCTACTTTCTAGCCTCTTTGTCTATGTCTTTTTTCCCCAGATGGGTGTAATTTTCAAGTGTTCAGTGCTGGCGGAGCTCTTTCTGCAGACTTCTGCTCCGTTGGGGCACTGAGTAGGTCTGCCTCGCTCATACCCTGCTGCTTATTTTCACAAATTCTGTGGGAACTTGCTAGCCTTGAGACTCTGGGTCCTTTGTTAAATGTGTCTGAATTTAGTTAACAAGTTCGAAAATTGCTGGGAACGTGGGTGGAGAGACTACCTGTGTCCATGTGTCCCCACAGGTAATGAGCACATACGCTTTGCATGTGTAGGAACGTATGTACCAAGTACTGCATATGTTTGGTTTTTTTTTACTCTGTAGAGCTGATGAAATTCCGTCAGGTCTGAAAATTAAGTCCCACTTTAAGAAATAATTGATTTGCCTTTTTTTTTTCTCCCAGGCATGTTATTTGTTTATTTATTTTGCTTCTCTCTAATCCATCCCTATAAGTGGTATAAGAGAAATGCTGACACATTCTTGCCTCTGCTATCACCAGTGGGTGCTACTCTAAAAGTATCTAATGATTTTAATGAATTTTGTGGCTGAAAATTGGACACTGAAGCTTATTTAAAAGCATTCAACAGTGAAAAAAGGATAGGCCTTTATTGATATCTAGTCAAAAGTGAAGACTTAGCTGTAATTATTTACAAATCAATTAATGGACCTTTCCTCTAACACCCTATCAGTCAAAGACTGGCAAAGAGCAGAGGAGAGCATTGATAAGAATACACCATGAAACAAAATCAATTGGGTTTTGTCATTCTGACAGAAGTGAGCTCTCCACGTGGATTAACCCAGAATGCAACAGGAAAATGTCCACAGGCTGGAAGATAACCTAATTTTGTAAAATCAAGGTTGTCATAAGAATCTTTCATAATTGATGGTGAGATTAGAATTTATCTAGCAGTCTGGTGGTAAAAATCAAAACAGCTTCTGGTGCAGCATTGCAAACAATTTAAAGCTAGGTTGGCTTCCTCTGATCTGGAATCCGTCCTTAATGTCGGCTAATTTAAAGAAAATACATACAGGGCATGGGCTTTGAGATCATACTTCTATGAATGAGGTCATATGTTTATGATTGTAGTTGGCAGTTACATTATGCAGTCGTTAGGAAGTATTGGTGCATGTGTATTTCTGGTGCTGTAGGACAGCTGCCAATATTTTTTCTATTACCTTTTTGAAAGATTTATTTTTTTAAATTAATATGTTCTTGTATACAAAATGTTTTGTTCATACTTTTTTGTTTGAATATGAAGCTGTGATGGTATTTGGATCATAATCCTGGCACTAGTATGGTTCTGCAAAACAACAACAGAAAACCTCCTTAATATTTCCTCAAAATGGTCTTTGAAGAAATTCTGAAACCTTGTTGTAATTATCAGTAGAGCACTAAGATACTGTTGGGGTGATTTTTAATTAAGTGACTAAACTTAAGACTGTCAATTTTAGTAAATCTTAATTCTTTGTGTGATCACTCGATGTGAAATTCTCAAGAAATTTTCAGTCTTGTATCTAGATTCCTTCTCTTTGCTCTCAGCTCAGTAAGAGCAATGCTCTGATTTCTGCCTCCAGCTGAGCACTACATATTTCACAGCCTTACGATTAGCATAACTTTATTCCACTCAAGCATTCCTCATCAGTGTGCACCAGCTTCTTCTCCCCACAGTGGGCCTTCCCCAGGCTGCTTTTGGGAAATCCTAGTGAAAGACACTTTTATGCACATGCTGCCCCTTCTCTCCATCCCTCCAACATGTTTTGTTGTTCCTAGCTGTAATGTGCTTTTCTGCCTTTCTGCCTTTCTGCAGGTTATTTTGCAAATCATCTGAGCAGCGTAGCAGTAGCACTTCTTGTTTATTCAATTTCCAGCCTAAGATAATTCTAAAGATTGCACCTCCTCTGAGAATTAGTGCAACAGCACTTCCTCACCAGACAGTGCAAATAGGCACTGGTGAGTACAAGGGCAGGAATACCTGAGAATTATTTAAACAAACAACAGTCCAAGCCTTAAAGCAAAACCCAAACAAAATGTATTAATCAAAATGAGGATTATCAGTAATGTTTTGTGACCAAGACCAAAGGTCAGCACAGTAACCTTTCACTAATGCATCGTGCAGTCATGCAAAAGACCTGGTTTCTGTTCCCAGGCTTGGTCTGAACAAACTTGTGTGGTTTGTTTAATCTCTACAGGGAGAAAGCTTTGCATTGCTCATTGATTTCAGGAGTGACCGTACAGATGGAAGTATGTGCCCTGTTGGTCCTGAAATGGGACGATGGTTCTTGAGAGTACATGTTTTTAGGGAGTTTCAAGTGCTAGAAATATGCAATGAATGTTAGAAAGAAAGATACAGAGCTCTGGCTTTTAAAACATTTTAACACTGCAAACCCTTGAGAAGGTAAAAGCGTGTGTAGTGAGTCTGACAGCTCCATGCTGAACACACAGGATTCCCAAAGAAGCCTGCAGTGCTCAAAGCTGCTCTGTCTGTACCAATAGAAATGCTTAAGTTTTCAAGCTGCTAGAAAGAAAGGGACTTTCAGTGAAAAAAATGAAATATACTAAAAGAAGAAAAGTTAGGAAAGCTGTTGTTGTCCTGGTAACCATAACTCCGATATTAGTTAGCATGGCAGTTGCTTTTAGCTGCTGACCTCTAAGTGTTTCCCTCTGCTTATTATTTGCAGTAGTAATTAAAAAATTCTATAATCTCTGTTTCATCTTTATTTAATCTTTATATATCTTTGATAGTTTTGTCCCCACCCTCACTGTGTTGTTCAAAGAAAATCTTTTTCCCTTCTTTTCTGCACATGTTCATCTCTCTTCAAGTGGGGCAGAGTGAAAGGGGCAGATGAGGAATCACTGAACTGAAGTCAACATCCTAACACCTTTCCTGGAATAAATTCTTTCTAAGGAATAATAATTGTCTTGTCTACAAGAACCAGAACTCCTAATTTCAATTTATTATACTTCTTATATATCAAAATCACATAATGATGTAGATAAGTAGTAACATGAGAAAAATAAAGTAACTGTTGTTTCCAGCTCATTTGACACAAACTATTTCTTTCAACATCAAAAGAACTCTACATATGGTTTCTGACGTTTGTCATAACCTTGACACTGGTTTAGAAGCACACTAACCGTAGTTGGGATTGTGAGATGCTTTCTGTTCTTTCTCCTTAAAATTTGGCTTGTGGTCATGACATACCCATTTTAAAGCTTTTTGCAATATGTTTCCTGGGCAAGCACCAATTGTCTTATGGGAAAATTTGACTTTGGGTGAAAAGAAGGTGAGTGGAGGAAAAGGAGATGAAAATACAAAATTAGCTTCAAATCACTGCCTGCCACCATCCTGAACTTTTTTTTTTTTCTCTTACCTTTGGAAAAGGAACATTTGGAAGAAGCACGGCAGCAGTAATCTGCAGTGACTACCTTGTATAGTAGAATTTTGCTTGGAGGTATACATGTTCTAGGTGATTTACTTCTTGCACCTTAAAAACATGCTATTCTTCAAATGTGTAATTCTCTTTTGCCTGTTGCTTCATGGTAAATATTGTGGAAAAACCCCCTTGTGCCTCTGCAAAAAAGTTCTTTTGAAGTATGTTTTCAAGTCTTTCTACTTATAAACTGCTTGTCTGTTTTCTGTGATTTCTAAAACACGAAGTATGGGAAGGATGCTCTTACTGGCTACTTTAGATATTAGATGTAGCTGTTACTTCTTGTGGGAAAGGAAAATCAGATTATCTAGCACCCTGTCCACTTGCATCTTCAAAACCTTCAGCAGTGTGGATTCTGCCATGTCTCTGGAGAGGCTGTGCCACTGAATGGTTCTTCTTGCAGTAAAAAGCTAATTTCTTGCATCTAGGAGCAATACACTGGTAGCTAATGTTGAAATTGTGTTTTGAGAAGAGGGGATTGCGAGAGCTTTGTGTGTGTAAGAGAGAGAGAGGAATTCCAGTGGAAGTGGATAAATGTGTTTGAACAAAGGGGATTTCTTCTTTTTTTTGAGTGAAAATAGAAGATCTGAAGATCAATTCTAAATCTACCTTTGTTGCTTCAGAAATTGTTGGACTGAGAAGGTTGTGCCTTGTCTTCACTCAATATAAAATTAATCCTTAAGCTTTCAACCCCCGAAGTATTACATAGGTGGATGAAAAATATGTGTATATGGGGCATGTTTTGATTTACCTTAAATCTGTATCCTTCTCATGCATCAAGCTAAGCAGTCTAATAATATCACAGCACATCATGACAACATCAAAGCCAGATGAGCAGATGGTTCTGTGTGGCTCTAAGAAGTACAGTTGGCATCTGCAAGAGAACAGTCTTCTTTTGTAATCATTATTTTCCCTGGCATTTCACCCACATTACTAAGGAGTGTAAAACTTCCAAATAAACTCTAAAAAAGCTTCTCTGCCAACTCTAAATTTGAGCACCTAATTAAAATATTTTGTATCCAAATTTGCAGATGAAGTCACCATTTGTGGGGGTTGGACAAGATGATCTCCAGAGGTCCCTTTCAACCCTAACAATTACATGACTTTTTAATTTATGTTTATTTCTGGTGCAAAAGATACAGAATGTCTGGATACTGGGAATCCAGACCCTGGTATTGATCACTTTAATTTGCTGTTCATGCAGCAGGCCACCTTTCGACAGACTTCTAGTTTTGTAGATTTAGATCTGTGCTTTCTCAAAATCCTTGGTTTGTCAAGAACATTAAGGACTTCTGTAACTAATGGTAATTCACATTGCACTCTCTGGAGATCCATCATCTTTCTTTCACAACCCAGAGAAGAAATGTCACTAGCAGCAGGTCAGAAAATTGAAGTATAAACTTGTAACTTAAATACCATACAAATGCAAACTGGTACTGGGTGATCATGACACCTGATCTTTTCTAGTAAATGAAGAAAGGAGGAAAGATACTATTATACAGGTTAAAAATAAAGGTGACCCAAATGATTAAGCATAGCTAGTATTTTATGAAATCTCTGTGAAATTGTATCATGCTTAACATCTCAATATTCACTTAAAAGCAGTGTCTAGTGTAAGCAACTTAAACACAAATGGAACTCACTTTCTTTTCCCTGTTTAAGAGTTCTCTAATCATCTGTGTATTCTGTACAATGTTGCTATTAGTGATAGAAAAATTGTTTTTTTTACCTGAAATCCATTTGGGCAGTGTTATCTCTAGATCTTAGCTTCATCTTGACTGATCATCTGTGGTCAGTAAGAGAGACACTAATGCAGATCTGGGAGATGGGAACAGAGCACAAGTTTCTTAGAAAAAGGACAAAAATACCATGTGAGGAGAAACAAAAAGAGTAGAAACTGAAGACAAAGTAGAAAGTAAGCAAGGAGTATGGAAAGGTGAAGGATTAAAGGAAAGGTCAAAAATTAACTTTAAAAGTTCTGGTAAAGTATACCATAGGCTGCCTGTCATTTGGGGTCAGAGGGATGTTTCAGTTGCTTATAGATGGACTGATAGGCAATCGTATGAACTTTAGTAACTCAAAAAGTGGAATTGAATGGAGAAATTTAGAACAAATATTAATCTTTCAGTTTAAGAAAATGTTACAAGCTGAAAACAGCTTAAGGATTACAGATCCTCAAACTTGCTGAGATGTATATAAATTCACAGAGTTTGTATATCAGTCCTAATTATCAGTATTACAAGTTTATTTATTGTTGGCTTAAACTTTAGGGAGCAATCTCATCAAGCAAGGGTGGTATGCTCTTACTGCTGCTCATCATAGTAAGAGCACACTGTGTGGTAGTGCAGCGGTGGTATTCATGTAGAATAATTCCATTTTGTTGCACTGTCAAAATATAAAAAGGGACAAACGTGACAAAATTTACCTACAGCTGTGCAATGTGTTTTTTTCACCCCACGGGACAGATGTGAACAGGTGGACAGATATGAATGGTAAAATAACAGGAGGAGAGGAACCAGCTCAGCACTAGTGCCCATAACTCTGGCTGTGGCTATAGAAACAAATTAGTGTGGGGTGAGTTCATTACAAATTCAGTGTTGGTTACTGCCTCAGTACATGCTTTTGACCTATGGTTAATCTGAAGTAGTGCAGGGTGGTTCCCATGCACCAGAAGTGCCCATCAGGGCAATTCCCAAGAGCACCTGCTGGCCTGTGAATTCACGAGCTCCTCTGCTTTGTGCATGTACCCTTATCACGGCAGAGAGAAAAATCAACCTGGCATTCGAATATGTTGCATAAATTGAATGTGCAGATATGTTTCAATTTTTTTTATTTATTTTTTTTAACAACATAGCTCTGCCGTGACTGCACCATTTTGTTTTCTTTTTTAAAACTGTGAATCAACACTAAATTTCAAATGCAAAATAGGCAATAAGGCTGGTTGGTGTATATTTGGCTGTCAAAAACTGGTTAAGCTAGCTTTGGTCTAGCTCTTATTTTGTGCTCAGAAGTAACTTTGTAGACATAAATTAAAGCATGCAAATATCTTTTTGATCTGAGACTGCAGTAGGCAATTAGGTATCTTCTCTGGAAAAAATAGTCTGTAACTATTTCCTTAAGGAGAGGAATGAAAGTAGAGAGGGGTTTAGAAACTAAGCAGTTACTGGTTTGTATTATTCTAGGACACCGTGCCAGTGCAAGCCATTTTAGGCTCAATTCCTGCCTTCAGAAAATTGATTCACATTGTAAACTGGACCTGCACAAGGGTCATGATCAGAAGATCTCTTGTTTTATCCCTGGACAAGTAGATCATGACTTTCAGAGTTTTTTGGTCTTTCTGACAGTTTACCTAGGGATTCCTAGGAATGAATAAAGACACCACTGGTAGTGTGATCTTGTTACCTAAAGCGAATTGAAAGGTCTTAAATGCAATCATTGTAAGTTTTTGACAAATGTCATTATTTAAATATAAAAGCACAAAGGAATAAATTTTCAAAGCATTGCCTGGAGGATTGGCTATATTTCTTTCTTTGTAGTGAGAAGAGTAGTACATTTTAGACTTTGTCCTGTATTTGAAAGAGCTCAGTAGATGAGATCTGAGGGCCTTTGAGTTTAGAAAACTTTGTTTTGGAAGGTCCAGGTTGAACTTTAAAAGCTGTGTATGGCCCTCAAAGCCTGGCCTGCATATTCAGTTTCCCTGTCATTTCAAGGTGAGAAGAACATTTTTTTGCTCGCAGGCTTTTCATTAATGTTGAAGAGAAATCACAAGAACAATCAGCTCTCATGATGGTTTGAATTTCTTTTGGTAACAATTCATGTAAATAGGTGTGCATATGCAAGCTAGACATAGCTTTAGGGTGGCTGTTAAATTGTCAGTGTATATGCCAGTTGCATTAAAATTGGACAGCTCTGACTTATGTGCAGCACTGTTAGTTGTAGGACTAGCATTTAGAAATACTTATTTTCTGGAAATAAGGTCTGGATGCCAAGTGGGTTGACTGTAAGTTTGGATTTGGGATGGGGGGAGTTGTGGAAGTGATAGAAACCCAAAATACTTTATTTCTTATGAACTGTTTTCAGCTCAGGATTGCTCTTAGATTATTATACAAACAACTAAGTAATGTCTATTTTAGCAGCTGTGTTGGCCATTCTCTTTGGTGCAGGTGTGCCATGCAAGTCTGTCAGTTATGGAATCACAGACTGGCTTTGTTTGGAAGGGATGTTGAAGATGATCTGGTCTCTGTCTTGAGCAGGGACACCTTTCACCTTGACCAGGTTGTTCAAAGTCCCATCCAATCTGTCCTTGGACACCTTGGGGCATCCACAGCTTTTCTGGGCAACCTGTTCCAGTGCCTCACCACTCTCTGAGTAAAGAAGTTCTTCCTAATATCTAATCTAAACCTACTCTCTGCATCAGTGAGCTCTCTTGGTGTGCTGTTGTCTGATTGGGAGTGATGCTTGCTACTGCCTCTTTTCATTTGGTTTAAAGCAGAGCTACTGTAATGCAGGTCCTCTTTATTTGAGAAGACAGAAATGCAAGATAAGCTGAGCCCCATTTACCCTGAACACAGGGGGCCACAGTGAAGTAGAGAATATTTCTTCACCCAGCACACCAAGTGCAAGAACTACTGGCAAATTGTTAAAGGGATCAAGGCTTCCTAGGTGAGCACAGTGCACACAAAGCAAGAAGAATGTGCTGTTGGAATGAGGCAGTGAAAAACAATGTTGATTGCACAAAGTACATGTATTTAAGCAGCAGTCGTGGTCATTTATTCCTGTTTACCATGGTGATCTTTACAGTAAAGGTGTAAATTTCATAGAATTTTAAGAAAATTTCCTGCTCACATTTATGCATTTAAGCTAATTGTAAAGTAGCATGTATGAATATACATGGGCCACTAAGAAGCACCTAAGTCCCAAACTGGGGATGGGAAACAGATCTGATGGAGTGGGCTAGGAGGGAAGTGGAGAGTCAGTATTGTTCTTTGACTATCCTTAAAAGGTGTGGATAGTAGGATTTTAAGAAAATACGAATTAAAAGAGGTGCTTTAACAGTGCTTTCCAATGCATAAGGTCTTTTTAGTTACCTGCTGAAAATCCGTGGTACGGAGAATCAGGGTAAAAGAGGTGTTGAAATCCTTGGGAATAAACAAGTGAAAGACTGTCTAGGTGAATGCAGTCCTGTGTTTAAATCAGAAATTGTTTATTGCAAGGTTGTATCCTCAAAGCAGCTGTTCACAATAGCTTGTTATACCAGTTCTACAAGATTTTCTGAAAGAAAAATCAAGATACCAAGCCTACTGTTTGCTTGCCAAGGTTTGTTTCACATAAGAGTGCTGCATCTTTGCACCCTGTTCTGGGAGTCCTTTAGCTTTGAGAAGGAGTTCTCCTTCTCTCTCTTGACCAGGAATAAATGTGATTCAAGCCCAAAATAAAGGGAAAAAAGTATCTTTCTTTCGTTTTCTTTTCCCTTTCAGATGCTGGGAGTTAGGGGGAAGGGAGAAAGGCTAGAAATTGAGAGATGTTAAGAACAGGCTTTAGAACACGTTTAGCTATAATAGTTCTTATACACGCATGCATCTCTATCCTTTTATTAGCAGCCCTCCATGAAACATGGAGATTAGCACTAGTCATGTGGAAGTGTTTAAAAATTCAAGCAGTGACAATAGGAAGTGTCAGACAGTAATGGAATAAGTATGACAAAATTACAAAGACAGCAGCTATTCATTAATAAATTAGAACCTCACAGGGTTTTTTAAAACTGAAGGTGTCTAACTTGGAAATTATATTCTTCTGGATTCAACTTTATAATTTCCCTTTCAGTCTGTTTGGTGGGAAAAAAGTAATCCCTTTTTAATCATAGACCAAATCATGTGTTAATATTCCCCACTGCACATTCAGAAATAAATTTAGTATGAAGAAGTGGAGGCACAGCCACCTCCAAGGGACAGGTGGAGACCTGTCATGAGTAACCTTGGACATGAAGCTGTGAAGATGGGGTGAGGAAAAGGGTGTAGAGTAAGCCTGGCACACAGCACCATTCTCACGCTCTCTGCTTACCGAAAACAGTAGTGTCACACACGGGGTAGCCAAAACACGATGTAAGAATATGTCACAGCTAGGTAATTTTGGCAGCGTTACCAGGAGGTTTGGGGCGGTGTTTCCTTGATGCTCAGCAGAGCACCTCAGTGCACAGGGCTCTGCATGGGATTCCCTGGCACGGGGCTGTGACTCAGGGTTTGGCAGGGACAGCCCTACCTCCCCCTCCTTCTCAGGCTACTGCACACACAACACCACCCAGATCTCTGTGTTCATGTTTTCCATTTAAAAGCATTCAGGGCCACCCAGTGCTTTGAGTGAGCAGCTGTAGTGGTGGGTCTCATATTGGCCAGAGTGGAGCGTGTTCTCAGTTATCCCCATTAAATATGGGTGGCCACGGCTCTCTTGGGAAAGTGCTTCCTTGCTATCTGGAGGTGGCACCTATTGTCTGCCCTTCCAGCTTTTCTGCTTGAAATGCTTTTCTTCTCCTTCCTCTGTGTGCAGATTTGCGTGTATTCAATGGTCTTGAAAAACCTCACATGGGAGAAAACCTTTTGAATCTGCTGCTCTGGTATAGAGGGACCAGTTTAATGAGAAACATCTCTCTTTAAAAAGATTTTATTAAATAAAATCCCTTGTTCCTTTCTCCATTCCCTGCCCCTTTTACTCCTTCCTCTTTCTCAGCTGAGGACTATAGGTGACTCTTGGATGTAATATATATTTTCTGATCAGCCCTCTGGAGGCTAAGTCCCCTGTTCTTCCATATGAGAATGCCATTTCTTATTAATTTTTTTTATGAACTGAGCTTATTAACCTGCCTTTCACTTTGTGTAAACTGTACTTAAAATGTATGAAGAATTTGAATTTTCTCAGTGTGCCTTTCTGGGTCTGTTGTGGGGGTCTGCCTTAGTAGTATGTATCAAGAACACTGAAACATAATTTTTTATTTTTTTAAAGAAAGACTTGGGTCATTTCACAGAGGCAAATCAGAGCCTTTGAATGAGGAACCCAGGAATGTCTTCTACCCTGGGAAAGATTTGTGCAGCCATGGCAGATACCTCTGGTAGGAAATGCAAAGAATGAGTTCAGATCAGTCAGCTCTAGCAAAGTTGTCACATTCCTGGATTCCAAATAGCTATTTTATTAGGCAGTGGTTTAAATTTTCTTCCTCTCCTTTCTGGGAAAATTGGTGAAGAAGGTAGAGGGAAGTGACATCCTTTGTAACTCTAACTGAAACATAACTTGGGCAAAGTGCACGTTGTTGTTCTGTGTAACTCATGAAGACAAATGTGGTGGGAGCCCAGGTGGGCTGCTGGATTTTAGAAATCTGAGGTAGCCAACTTGTAAATGATAATTTGCCAGCAATATTTGCAGGGGCTTTACTTGTGTGGTGTGTTTGGTTTTGGTTTTGGTTTTTTGTGTGTTTGTTTTGGTGTTCATTTGTTTGTTTGGGTTTTTTTGGCAGATGTTTTCCTAATTTATTTTTAAATTTCAACCTGTCTTTCTGTTACGATCATCTATGACTCAGCTTTTCTTTTCTTGGAACTAACTTTCTAGCCATTTTCTGTGAAGGAAAATACTGAAAGCAGAATCTGTGTGTATTGCTGAATCCTTCTCCAATGCAAATAAGGAGTTGAGAGAATTATTTTAAACACCACAATTTTTAAGCAAGTTTGATTGTTGATAGCTGTGTCTGTGATACAGACAGATCAAAAGATTACAATTTTCACTCTTAATTTACTTATTCAGAGGTGTGGTTGGGGTTTTTTTTTCTGTTCTTTTTATGGTGACCTATCTGATTATCTCTGCTTTTTCTCTTTACACTGCATTGCCCAGAGCCTGCTTTTTGCAATCCAGAATTCCTGTACTGAAAGGTCAGGCTTGGTGTATTTGCCATTGTAATCTCCCTATTGCCCTACTTTTAATCTCCCCATCGTCGAGGTTTTAAAAGCAAGAGTGATGTTTTGTTGATGAGAGAGTGGAAAATGAGACATATATATGATATATAGCCTCCAGTGTGGCCTGTCCAAATATGCAAAGTGCTAATTTGTTCACTTTTGGGGGTCAGAGTTAGAGGAGGGCTGGGTGGGAGCTGATTTCTTATCAACATCCTTTGGCCTTTGCTCCACTCCGTGGCTGAGGGTATAGTGAAGCAATGCAAAGTTTAAAGGGAGAAGATGTCTGCTTTTTCTGTTCAGCAGGCTGAATGTGGCCTTTCCTGATGCTGGTGTCTTCCCAGATGCAGCCAAACCGAGTCTGGTGAGCAGCTCTGGACCAGCCTGTCGTTTCACTTGAGCTGTGTCTGTGCACTCAAATAGCTTCTGGTATGTGGCTTAATTAAATAAATAGTATAATGTGTGCAAGGGAACCTCCTCCTCTTTCCTTTGTTAGTGGCGTGCTCAGCTGATTTCTCATTTCAAAGGCCCAGTAAGACTGTTTCTTTTGATGCTATTCTCTCTCTTTCCCTTGTGCGGGGTAAGCCAGCTCCATTATAAAGGCCGCGTAGCCGGGCAATTTCTTAGCTGTGGGTAAATAGCAGGACCTTTGAGTCGAGCCATTCCAGATGACCTAGGATGAATTGGGCTGCATTCCTAGCAAGGGCACCCCTTCTTCTAAACAGGAGAAAAGCCGCCTCTTAAGCACTCCCACTTATAACTTGGGGGCAGATGTTTTGCAGTGTTGGTTTTTGCTGTGCTGAAAATATAGCATAAGGTTAACAAAATATTTAAACTGTAACATAGTCACAGGCTGAGTGCACAGGGTTTACTTAAGGGAGGAGAGCGCTATTTATGGAAGGCATGTGGTTTACTTCCTCCCCGCAAAGTGGGAATGTTTCTTTGGGGTTTGGCATGCTCTTCCATATAGTATGTGAAAGAAAGAGAGCAAGGTTTTTGGGAACTTTCAGTATATTCATGCCCACTTTCTCACACCAGGTGTGAGAATTCTCCGATTATTTTGTACATTCATATTTTACCTGCTAGGTTTTCAGCAGTATTTTTAATCTTTTACAGTCAGACTGTGCAATTTTCTTCCCTTTATAGTACTGGTACGTTGATAATCTGAATTAAGCGCAAATTATGGGAGCCGATTAGGAGCAAAATGAGAAAAAGACATTAAAGCTCTCACAAATGCTTCATTATACTAAACTGCCAATTTAAAAATTCATTTCACTGAGTTTAAAGTGAAATGTTTAAAGGAAATGCGAATAGCTGGAAAGGTTGCCACACTGCTTAAAAAAAAGATTATATAATGATATGAGATACTTGGTTGTCATTGTGTCAATTATGGCTCGTCAGGCAACATTAGTCTTTGATGTTTGGCATTTGTGGAAGACAGTTATATGAGAGAGCTAAAAAGCCCTGAAAAGTATGTTTGTTACTTGGCAGGGTTGAGTAAGATATTCAGCTCTGGAAAAAGGTCTTCACAGTCCCATATTGTCAAGACAGGAAAATATTTTTATGACTCAAGGAAGTGTATCAGTTCATTTCCTGATCCTGGGGAGCGACTGGTCCTGCAATGGCCAGTCCAAACGTGGGACTTTGAGAACAGCAGCTTGATGTGCAGGCTCTTGCACAGAGTGCTGCATGCCCTGAATTTAGGAACACGTGCTTGTCTCCAAGGGATGTCTCAAGCCCCTTGGCAGGAGTAAGGCAGGAGGGGGGTAGAACTAAGGGATGTCCTGTGCAACCTGAGTTTTCTGCCCTTCCATGAGCTTAGGAAGTGTAAGCTATCAAAAACTACACCCATGCTGGAGGTTTGAAACCCTCAGATTTTTGTTCAAACCATTAAGCTCTTTCATCTAATGAAAATCACTTTATTTTAAAATGGAAAACTTAAACCAAACAATAACTATTATTTTTCCTAATGACTTTTTTGATCCAAGAGCTTTCGGAGTGCTTAGCCTTGCAACTTCAGATTTATTTTTTTTTTAAATTGCTTTACAGAATCACAGGATGTTTCTGTGGTGAACATACATCTGTGCTGGCTTTTGCTGAGCTTTGGAAATAGGTCAGGAATTAAAGCTCCGGCTTTGTGGTTCTGAGGAAAGCCCTTAAGAAACTCTCTCAGACATAAGAGGGTAAAGAGGGGTCACTGGAAATACTGTTTGACCATATATAGATGGCATGGTCTCACCCGTCTGTGAGCATGTACGACTATGTACAACCACATATATGTATGAGCTGCTGAAACTGGTGCTCTTCAATGCTTGCTTAGACAGGGCAGATTGCTGCAGGGGAAAAAAAAAAGGTAATCATGGGAAAACATTAAGAGGAATGCTCTTCATGTGACGATGGTGGCTCCTCCTTACATGCCTTAAGCTTAGCTATATGTCCTAAGCTTAGCCTATTGTTCTGTGTACCTCAGTGAAAAACCAGCCCTATGGGCGGCGTGCATTCAGTGCCGGTGTCATTGCCATGGAAACTGGCACCAAACCTCATTCACACATCGTGCCTGGCCGGCAGTGGATGGAGGTCAGGCTACTGATGGGCTACTGACGGGTGGAAGTCGGGCTCTGGCATCTGCACTCTGCTGCCCTGGGGTCTTTTGCAAACCCTCCTAAGAGGGAGGTAGTGGGAAGAGGGATAGTGTCTTGCAGGAGGGAAGAGGAAAAGAATCGCTCAGGAAGCCAAAATGGCCAATGAGGTGTGAAAAATCAACCATTTTGTCCTGCTCTCAAATAGTACTCTCTTGCTGTAGTTTGTTAATTTTGGGGTTTATTTTGGTTTCAGAATAACAGTGGGAATGAATAACTGCTGCAACATTAGTGGGAGGTGCTCGAGTCATGTCTTATTCCGTCACCCTGGGTCTCAGCAGGGCGGCACGGAGGAGCTCTGGGTGAGTGAGGCGTGCACTGAATGAGCAGCGTGTGAAGCACAGAGGTGGAGAACTTGGCATAGGGATTAAACCTGGACATGATTTCTGTAAGGTTTCCTGCAACATTAAATTTAATTAAAAAAAAAAAAAAAAGAAAGTTCAAAGCCTTAGGTTAAAAAGAAAAAATAGCTAAAGTGAACTGAAATAAAACAAAATCCAACCTTTGGGGTAAATGGAATTCCCCTATATTTGTCTTTCCCTACCTGCTAGGAATGTTGTGGCAGGATTACCAAATGTGAGGCTCTTTCTTTTCAACATTACAGAAGGGAAAAAAAATGGGATGGGAGGAGAGTTGTTTTGGGTTTTTTTTCTTTTCTTTAAGACATTTTTCCTTTCCTTTGGCATAAGCAACTTCTTCCATCTCTCCCTAAGTCCACTATTAGAGCTGCGGGTGGCCTTTAAACAACCTCGTCCCAGTGTAGCTTTTTACCATCCCAAACCAGCACTTTCCAGGCATGCTGTGTAGGCTGCTTGCCTTCACAATGTGCACAGTTTTTCATGGCTTCTGCGCCCAGGTTAGGGAGAGCAGCTACTGTTTTCTGACCCCTTTTTCTCCCCTCTTCCCCTTCCCAGAGCCTCTGTGTGCACTGAGGATGCAGCACAGCTGGGAGAAGCCCCCCAGCACCTTAATACTGCGTGCAGATGAAGGAGGCAAATCACGTTTTCAGCTGCTGTAAAGAGGTCTGATTTCTTTGTTGTGGACACTGCTGAGTGTGTTGTACGGTTAGCATGGCTAAAGGGTTAGAAACCTGAGCATGATACAAACCTTGGGTAAGTGCGGGTTTAGAGGTTCCCTCTCCCTCTCTGTGCCTCCTGCTCTTTTTCCTGGGGTTGCTAATCAACCCAAACTAGCTGGTGTAGGAAAGATGAACATATTAACAAAATCTTTGCTATACATTTGTTTCTACTCTTGCTTTCCAAGCAACCTGTGGGGGCCTGTGGGCAACATGCCATTCTGTCAAAAAATTTTAAGCATTAAGCCATTTCTTTGGGAGTTGGTCTTTATCTGAAACTAAACTGCTGCACTTAATATCTAAGTGGGGTACATTTATTTTTTACCTTTTATTACATAGAAATATTTTCCAATCTGATAACCTGCCTTGCATAAATGCGCAACACCACACTTAGGATTGGCCCCTGAGAGGGGCTGGCTGTAGTCAGGTGGTTGTTTAATGACTTGCCAAGGGGTAATTGAGTGCCAGTGCAAGGTGCAGCCCTGAGCTGGCTGGGGAGCTGTGCTGTGGCGGCTGCTGCTGCTTCCCTCCTGTGTGTTTCCTGCAGTGACTCTGCTCCATGTCTCTTCCTGCAGGGAACACACAAAGGACACAGTACATGGAGGCAGAAAGGGGAGAAGAGAAGCTGGCGCTGCTAATGCTGTTCCTTGGCAAAGCAAACTGGTGTTTTCAGGAGGCTTTGTGCTTGGTCAGTTTGAAGTCAGGTATGATGTTTGTGCTCACAAACTGGGATCCTTGGTGGCTTCATTTCAGATCCTGCATTTCTTGAATAAACCAGGTGCTTGTACTCCTTTATATCAGCATCCTCTGATGCTGCTCAGAGGGGTGCAGCACATGCGCATCTCGAGCTGCGGTCTCTTTGCTGTACCCTTTCATGTCTCCTCTGCTTGCCCTCTGTTGTGTCACTAGTGGCAATGCGAGGGTGATGACAGTTCTGCAGCATTCCTGATTGTGCATGTGTGCCAAAGCCTACCACAACTGTCCATCCCTTATGATCCCAGTCAGCAGAGTGACCTCATTGCCATGAAATCATTGAGCTGCAATACCATGTGGGTCCAGCTCCAGCATATTCAAGCTGTGTGTGGCTTATTGTCACGTATGTATGTAATTGCGAACTGGATCTTCATGTGGTGGTGCCCTGGAAATGGGTTGCTGTCATTTTCTCTTTGATTAGTCTCCTCTCTAATTTAAAAGAAGTCTTCCCTTGAGGGAGGTTTTTCTTCATTTATTTTGTTAGTGGGTACTTTTAAAAAAATTACAAGCTTACTTCCATGTATAAGGCCTAGAAAAAAGAAATGGAGTGACAAAAATTTAAATATTCCTGGTAAACATGAGGCTGACAATGTTCAATTTAAAAAGAAAAAAAAATAGTACAAAAAAATGTGAAAGTCAACCTTGTTTCTGGTCTTTTCTTGCAGCTTTTAAAATGTTTCTGCCAAGAGAAATGACCACAGTAGTGTATGACGCTATGGAAAAAGCAGCTGAATCTTTTTATATGTTGTTGTTATTATAATATCTAGTCCCCTCTTTTGAAAACATAAGTCTGGGAAATGTGTGCGTGGAAGTTCAGAAAAAAGCACCTGGACTCCTTTTAACATTAAAGTCTTCAGAATATATAAAGATTACCTTGATAGACATGCCTTGTTTTTTAAATGAATTGGTGAAATTTGGCATGCTTCTTAAAGAGGCCTTTTGCCAGTCTTTTCCCATATTCTTAGCTCATGCCTTTGCATAATGATGTGATCCATGGTGGGCAGGAATAATTCAGCCTAACGATGAATAATGGTAGCATTTGTGGTCAACTGGTCATGACATTCTCATTTGAGCATTTCTCTTTGGGAACTGCGTCTTCGAGTCATGAGACTTGCAGCAATGTCAAGAGCAAGAGCAGCGCTGAATCAGGCTGGATGAGGGAGAAAGGGGACACTTGTTTTACAGGGTCCACTGTGGTGGAGGAGGGAATTAAAGAAAAAAAAGCCTTGCTTGAACTACTGGTAGCTTTACAATCATCTCATTGTAACACTTCCTTCACTCCCAAGTACTTCTGTACTTCTGTGTTTAAATCAATGTATGTCTACAGTTCTGTGCACAAGACCCACTGGAATCTCAGTGAGGGAAAAACAACCTGTGGGAAAGGAGGTGGTGGGAGTAGAGAAAGACAGGAAAACATCAAGTTAGGAGGAATTTATTTGTAACCTAAAATAAGCAAGTGGAGGAAAGAGCAGATGGTTTTAAACACGCTGGGATTGGACATGATACTCCAGATTTGGATCCTCCTGGGCAGAGGAAGAAGGGGAACATGTCAGTAAACCTGGGGATCAGGTTTAAATGGGGACAAGGTGTAAACACTGTCATGCCGGAATGACCTACTTGCATCATGCCTCCTGTATGTGGCCATCATTTCTAAGTCCTAGGTATTAGGTATATATGAAGGTTAATTATACTGAGATATATTATTCATTGATAAGTAGAAAAGTATGTATGAAAAATGCAGACTTCGCCACTACAGCTAAAAAAGGCACTTGTGATAGCTGTGTATAAAAATAGTCTGGACACTATAGCTTTGATTAAAGGTGGGTTTGAAGTATGGTGATCATGCTGATTAGTTGTGTGGGATGTATCTGCTTTCTTGTTGAAGCAAAAAATGTGTTTACAGGAAGATGAATAAATGGGAATGGAGTATCTGTGATTCAAGGGAGAAGAATTATTAATGTTCTGATGACTGCTGCAAGCTGAAAGTCCTGGAAGTTGGTTGTGGGCTAAGAAAACCACAAGTACTCAGGCTTGGTTTAAATTAAGTCTCTCAGAATTTGTTTGAATGTATGAGTAGAAATCCAAATATTGTGGTGATAGAAGAGCTGACACTCTTTCCATCCTTCAAATGCCATTTACAGGACACTGGAAATGGTGGAAGAACTAGAAAGCTACACTGTTCTTCTGTGGTGTAAACTACTGCTGAAAATCATAAAGAAGAAAAGAAACTTGATTTATGGTTTTGAATAAAGTGACATTAAGAGAACATATGCTTCCTTGTCATATTACTTAAGAGATTTTGACATTGGATCCAACACAACTTCATCTTCAAAAGGGACAAAAGAAAATCACGTCACATCTGATAGTTTTCTGATGTGTTCCTTTAGTTGTGGATTTCTACAAGGATTCTTCAAGCAGAAAATAAATTATTATAAACAGAAATGGCCTTATTCAAGATAACACAAATAAGGTAACAGAAGCATATCAAAATGGTACAGTGTGTGCTGAAATCTTAACTATTCTACAGCAGCTGAAAGGGTTGAAGCTCTAACCTTGTGCATCAGAGGTATATTATAAATGACTGGCAATAGTGACTCCAGTATTTGGTCCATGGTTTTCAGAAGAGTTTGGAAAAGTATTTTCACACAGTATGTGCCCAAAACTTTTTTTTTTCCCCAAACTATCCTCTGCATTTTATTTACGTCATGTAAAAGTTTGTATCCAGAGACTATAGACCAATTAGCCATCCAAAGTAAGCAGCAATGTTAGCTGGAGCAGAAGGAACAATAACCATGTTAAACTGCTAAAATATTTTCCTTCATTTGTATGACAGTGCTTTATAGAAGTTCAAACTGAAAGTGAGGGCCCATATTGTTTGATTCTGTCCAAAAGCAGAGTGCAGTGTATGGAGAGAGCACAGAAAGTACACACAGTAAAAATTTGACCTGAGAAAGTTTTATAAAGAGTTGTGGGAAAACTGAGAAAGAATAAAGGTGTTGATTCTGTTACAATTAAAATAAAAATGTATGAAGTTTTGCTTAACTTCCTCTAATTTTGCTTTTTATGTGAGAAGCTCGATTTTTATCTGGAGTAGCCTAAAAGAGCTGCATTATTTCAAGATTCTTTTACTTTCAGGCTCTGTAATATAGTACTCTATGATGAGGAATCACAGCCTAGAAATAGCAAATGTTCCCTTGACAGACACCACCAAAGTTTTTATTGACACCGTGGAGCACTTTTCTTAAGCAGGCAATTTAGCTTCTCAGAATAATATCTGTAACGATGGATGGTAACATTTGCATGCCCAAAATGGGTAATTCAACACTTAGGATGAATTCAGGGTTTAACTTCTTTGAGGTCAAATGATTTGCACATGTTTGTATCATGGCTGAGTGTGTTCTCCTCAGCTTTTCAAAGTTAGGTTGCTGAAGATACCAAAGCAACTGTTTTGGAAACATTCTTCCTAATCATAGCATTCCTTTTTCACTAAGGATGTGGCTTTGATAAGTTATTTACTTACCTGGCCTCAAACATATTTACACTTTTCAAAACCTTTCTTTGTTCAGTTTGTGCCCAAACTGCATGTCTTTGGTACCAGCTTTTGCAGAAACTTAGAGGGAAGTAACTACTGCAGTTCTGTGCAGCTCCAAAAGATGAAACAACATGAAGGAAAGAAGCATTATGTTTGATTTTTTTAATCTCCTTTTATTTTGTGAGTGTTCACTGTGTTAGAATATCCTCACCAGCAGCCCTCCTGCAGTTATCAAATGTCTCAGCTTTGTTTCAGTGTTTAACCAGCTGTAAAAGATGTTTTATTGCCTTACATATTCTTCCACCATAAAGCTCACCATTTAAGTAAATCACTTCAGTGTTATATTATAGATGAATTTAAAAAGGAGACTTTTTTTTTTTTTTTCAATTATAGTGACTAGTGGCCAGGTATGCACAGGAGCCAGCATCTCTGGAGCTAGCATCAGCCTGTCCTGCCGTTATTTGAGAGAGGGGGGTATGTACTCATTACCTCATGAGTAATGCAGCAATCCACGTGCCCTGCTGCCGAGGACCAGCTGGCTGCTGTGTGCTATCGGAGCTGCTTGCCAGCAGGCACGGCTCATTAAGAGCCTAGTTGCAGGATATAACATCTTTGCAGTCAATTAACAATGCTGCTCTTTAAAAAGGTCCAGATCCTTCCTGATTCAGCAAAGCATTTCAATATATGTCCAAAGTTAAATGCTTGATTAAAGTTTTGTGTAATGAAGATGTGAGGTCATGTGCTTGAGGTTAAACAGGTAGGCACATTCCCAAATCAGGGCCTGACATGTTATGGTTCTTAGAGGTTTACAGGAATCTTGAATATCCTGAAATACTGACTATGCTGATTTCTAAGCTGAGTAAAACCTGTGACTGAAACACAAAACCACACCATGTGACTGTGAAGCATGCAGGAAAACCTTTTAAAATCTATATCTGGTCATCACCGATGCTTGTCTAGTCAAAGAAGTTCTAGCAGACTGTTTACATTTTTGTAACCTTAAAATAAATAAAAGAAATGACACAACCCTAGTCATCTGGAAATGGCGAATATATATATGTATGTATTTGGTAAAATTAATTTTATTCTTTGAAGAAAGGAGCAGTAAGAGTAATTGAATTGTTATGCACTTCCTGCCTGTAATATTTCTCACTGGACAGGGTTGTGTTTTGTAGCCTGCTTCCTGTGGTCAGGTAAGGGAATGAGTATTAGGAGAACCAAAATTCAAAATTTTGCATTAGCATTTTATGTAACAATGTCTGGCATTTTCCCATGCTTATTTTCTGTTGTGTGACATCTGCTCACTTACTGTAATATCCTACAGATAAATCATTGCAGTAATATGCAAATGTCTTTGCTCTAGTTCAGTGGGTCAACAGCAGAATCAAAGATAATCTCTCACTGATTGTGAGCTATTTATAAACATAACCACTGCTCCTTGTGGATTGGGTCTGAACACCTTACTATGAGATCTAGACTTGGTATTTTCTGTAATAGTATGTTGAATTGTCAGAGCTCACTGCTTCATATTCTACAATGTCTCATCTTACATCCCCAGTAACAAAATGCAAAGTTCCAGCTGACTGCAATGAGTGTAGATTCAAACCTCAAATAATTTTTAAAGCAACTTGTGAATATTTGGTGAAGCATCCTATGAATGTGCATTGTTCCGTACTTCCTCTTATTTACTTTGTGCTGTTAGAGAACAAGTTGGAATAAGCTTTCTGATGTGTGTGACACCTTACTTTATGTTTTCAACTTTTGTTTTCAGTCTGATTTGGGTTGGAGTGTTATTTTGGTTTTAATTTTTTATTTGGACCTGAAACTTAAAATGAGAGAGCCAAAACAAATGCATCTCCTGTACAGAGATTGTCTAGAAGTAGCTGGAATTGGATTACAGACTGTAAGGCAGGCACTGCATCTCCTGTTGAAGCACTGGGATATCATCCATCCCCATGGAGCTGGTGCCAGCTGCCCTGGACACCTCTGGGCCTGGAGGTAATGGCTTCTGGCAGTCCAAATGGTAAGGCAGGAACCAGATCCTAGGGGTCTGTTTCTGCTTTCCACTCTCAGACTTGGAGGTTTCAGAGATTCTCATGTTTCAGATACGTGGGGGAAATTTTGGGTTTAGTTGGTGCAATACTTGATCACCCCAGAGGTGCAGGCTCTGGAAGCAGAGAAATCCTGGGAGCTGAGGCAAATCCTGCTACAAGACCAGCACCCAAATTCCACATCGATCACAGCCTGCCAGAAATCTACATGAAAGTTCAGTGAGAGCCCTGCCCTTTCTTTGTCTTGCCCCAGACTTCCATGTTATTTCAGATGGAGCATTTTGGGTTCAGTGAAGCACACCTCTTTAGGTGAAAGCATTTGCAGCAAAATGTCCAGCCCCTCCCAAGGGTGAGCCTGAGCTGGGAGGCTCCATGAGAAAATGGGCAAACTTTGGAACAGTTTACCACTGATTAAATGTAAATAATCCTGCTCAGACTCTAACAGCTGAGTTGCAGCAGAGATTTTGAAAAGAACTTGGATCACAATTTTATGACTATTTCTAAAATATTTTATTGCTGGTTTATGACACCAGAGTGTAAATTATGAAGCTTTAAAGAGTTGCACTGTGAAGGTTTTATCCTTTGGTTAGGTACTAAACAAATACTACTGTTTTGTTTTCAGGGAAATTAAATATGTTTTTTTAAAAGTGCTGTTTAAAAAGCCAAGTGGATTAGTAAGAAGACCTCACTCGTTTGCTTTTTTTTGAAGTGTAGATACTGTATTTTTATGAGTTGGTACTGAGTAATTATTTTCAGTCAACTGATGTAGGTCAAACAATTGAAAAGGAGAGGGCAGTAAGTGTGTTGTATGTTTGCAAATACCACTACAATGGAAGTAGTGTGTGTAACAGTGTGTGGATCAGAGAGGAAATACGTTCTATTAGATGATCTAATGGTTAAAAATATCTTTTGGAAGCATGAGCCATTTCTCAGGTCTGAAACCCTATATAGTTTGTGTGTAGATAGAATCGGTTTATACTGTGTGCATACATGTACATACACATCTACAAAAATGCGGTTCTGTAGGGGCAACAACAGCTCGCATGTTGTCCTATTTGTATTGAAACTGTATGGCCATGTTATCCATTTTTAGAGGAGAAATTGTAACAAATGAAAATGTTTCATTTCTTGCGGTATTTTCAAAGCCAACTTAAAGCTATGTAACTCAAGAAATGTGTTGTGTTTTGGAGTCTAGAGTTAAAATATCAATTCCTTTTGGATGTGACTTCATCGAGATTCATCAGTAGCTTCCTCTGGCCTTTGTCTCATGGGGGTATCCAGTATTCCTTCAGATTTTGCTCCATCCCATGTCAAGATGACTCACTGTCATTTCCCTCCACTTTCTCATGCTGAGTGACCATGGGCAGAAAAAATGTTTTCAGCTGCTCCTTTTAGTTAATGTTCTTGTTCCAGTAGACTCACTCAGATAAATTTTTCAAAAGTTATGAAACAGTTATGTCTGTGAACTCCGTGTTACTCTCCTATGCCCAACCATAGCACCAATGTCCTTTCCAAGCTCTGGGGAAAAAGGCTGGTTTATATCTGTTGGGATGAAACTGAGGTGTGATTCTCCTCTTCTCAAAGACTGTAAGGATTGAGAAGGGGACATGAGTACCACAGTGGTGTGAAATACCTGTTTTTAATGGTTCTAAATTATTCTTGTTCAAATTTCTTGTATGTAATGTCTGTATTCTCTTAGGAGATTCAGATGGATCACTCTTTGCCAGCTGTCAAGGCCAATACTGCTGTACAGTCCTTATTCTCAGCAGCATCCTCAGTGATGGGGTGATGGGGTGTCCTGGAAGGACTATGCAGATCAGGCTTCACACTAGCTCTACACTTCAGCTCTTTGTGCTGTAAGTACACTAAATAGTGTTGTGGCTACCGCCTGATGTGTCAAAGGTGGTTAACTAGGAGTGCTTTGACTTAACATCTGGAAAACTTACTGTGATTTTGATGATTTTATGTTTTTTGTGTGGATGATACTATGTACCTGCCTCAAATAAATATGAAAGTTGCTTTTATATTGATTTATTAGTCCTTGTAATCAGCATAACTTTTCATGATTGTAGGGTAAATGTGTATTTTTCCTGTAGTGGATTACAAGCGTGCTGTGAACAAGACAAAGGTTATATTTCACAGGCAGCATCTGATAAAAGTAATTCTACTGCTGCTGTTCCTAACAAGAAAGGGAGGAGATGTTTTTAGTTATTTTGAATCTCTAATATGTCTAGTGGTATCTCTGCATATACAGAGAGGGGTGTGGAAACAACGCTGTGTATAGAGGTGTACATTTTCCAACTGTGAGAAAGACGAGTCTGCAACCTAACTGTACTCGCTTCAGCTGAAATAAACACTTTTGGGAAGAATTTGGCTGAATGGTTATTTTTGGTCTGGCAGAGGGGAAACCGACTGTGTGACTGTTATTTCTCTGATGCCAATTACTGGAATCGACCAGCTTAGGAGCAATTTGCTGACTTTGTTTAAAAACAAAACTGGTCTTTCTGGGTCCAACCGTGATTTAGAAAGGGAGGGGCTCTAAACCACTTCTTTTTTTTATTTTTTTTTTTTTTTTTCTTTTTTTTTGTTTTTTTTTTTCCCTTTTAGAAAATAAATTATTTTAAAAAAATCTTCCGAGCTGAAAACATTATCCGAGCTGCACATGGTGTGGGATTTAGGGAATTAACAGGATGATTCAGACATACAATCCTCACATTCATTCCCACTCCTGAGAACTTTCCTTAAGGAATAAAATTTCTTTCCTGCACTTGGTCGGAAACAAAATCAAAATCAAACCCTTCTCTCCTTTTTTGTTTTTTTTTTTTTTTTAGCTGGCAAGTAGCACAACTAATAAACCTACCATTAAGCTCCAGCAGATGCTGTAGGCCAGTATAATCTCAGGATATGAGTGGTGTGATTTCAGCAGGCATTTGCAGCACTCCTCCCTGTGAACTCTTGGCTCATACGTTGTCCCATCACTGCTTCCCTTTCCTCTCCCCTGCTCCATATGAAGACATGTGCCAGCAGTGGCTAAAGAATGGTTCAAAGTGCTGTCTTTTCATTTTTTTTCCGTGGGGAGTGGGACAGAGGGTGCTGAGAGTGCTGCTGTGTGTATTGGTTTGCATCTCTGTGAGAAGACAGGCCAAGGGCAATGCCTGAGCCCTGACCTTGGGTACTAGAAAGTTCTGATCTTGCAGCCCCACTTTTCTCTTGATATAACTCGGGTTTCCTTTTCCTATATGTGGGGAGAGCGGAAGGTCACATAAGCTGCAGTGAATCTCTGCAGCAGGAATTCAGAGTACTCAGATTGTGCAAAATTCCCAAGGTGCACACCAGAAGAATTTTATGATGGATCGGTTTCCCACTCTTTCCCCTTTTGTTGCTCCTTATCAAAACCAAACAAACTCAAACAAAATACATCCTTTCATTTAAGCAGGAAATAAAGGAAGCTAGTGAAACTTGGTGCTTGTCCATGCTGCAGTTTAGCTTAAATGCCCACAGGCAACCTGTATTTTCTTGCTTTCTCCTTCATAGTATTGCTTTCCTTGGTGCTTCTTGTGCAGATTTGTTTTAAAAATTCCCCTGCTGTAACATTTAATGTTTTTTACATTTACAGTCATTTCCACCTTGATCATTTTTCCTCACTACCCAGAAAATTCTTGGTCCATTCCCTTTGTCCTTCTTTTGTTCTTTGAAAATTCTCTTAGCTTGCTCTTGAATTTTCTGGTCCACAGTTGAATCAAATAGTATCAAACTTATCTGGTGATTTCTTGATTTTATTTTATAATGTATTTATATTTCTTTCTCCTAATATTTTTGTTTTGTTGTTTTTATTGCTGGCCTTCCCTGCCAAATTGAGGCCTTGTTGGTCAAACTGTCTGACCTCTATCTTTGTTCATAGTGTCTCCATGGGCTTCTTCTAAAATTCACCTGAATTCATTTGATTGTTTCAAGCTTCTCTGCACTGCAGTCCTATTTCACACATGCTTTTCTTACTGTGTCTTTATTTTGGGGGAACAGAGGGAATTTACTAAACACCTTGCAGCCTTTTCCCTCTCCCTGTCACAGTCCTAGGCAACTAGATCAGCAGCTGCATTACTGCATTCTAAAGACAAATCCAGCCTGAGTGGAGCATCAGAATGGCTGCCTGCAGTGTATTGCCTTTCACCACATCGTTGATTCCCATTTTGCTATGCCAGGTGCTGCCAGGCTCCTTGTCTCTGAGGTGCTTCTGTAGTCCTGTGTCTCTCCTGCCTTTCCCCTCGCTGATGTTTTGCCAGTGTATAAATCCACATCCACCTGTGTTTTTGTTACACACAGAGATGGAAGCTCAGCTCAATCATTCCTTTTCATTCTTCAGCTTCCTTTTGTTTTGTCTTAAATATATTCAAGGGGGAAACAGGAGGAGGGATGGAAAAGGAAGGGTTCGGTCTAGACTTCCAAAGCAATTTCCTTTTCCCTACAGAGCACAGCTCATTTCCTTCCAGAGCGATGTGGCTGGGAAGTTGCACATTTCTTCTCAGCACTGACTTTCCTGAAATGTGTTGAGTCAAAGCACAGCTACTAGGCGGGATCCAGAGGACCATAAACAGAAGTGTGTGAGTGTTCTCTCTGGCAAACAGGAGAATAAACAGAGATTAATATAGAAAGGAGAGGGCAGTCTAGATAAGCAGCCATAGGGTGGAAATGTTGAAAAAAAAGTAGACAAATATCCATAGACACACCTGCACTTGGGCGTTTCTACACTGTGGGGCCTCACAGGGCTTATTTTTGCCATAAATGTCTCAAGGACAGAAAACTGAGCAATGTGGAAGTTGATTTTCCTTGAGGGTTAATTACAAGGTCTTGCCTTTGGGGAAAGAAAAAAGGTAATGGTTTATTGTTGTAAATTTAACTCTTTATACTTTGCATTTACCTCAAGGCAGACGAGTTCTTTTTCTTTGAAATGCATTTGTATTTGCTGGTTTTTAATGTCCATTTATTATGCCATTTAGTACTGTGGCATCCACTCTTTCCAGGTTTCTGTGTTTGCTTTAAATCAAGCTAATTAAATTTGTTTAAGTCAAATTAAAACCAGGCTGAAAGAGTAGCATAGTCATGACTGAGCAACATTTGTCCTCTGGAGAGTTCAAGATACTCTGTGCTTAAATTTTTTCAAATTAATTAAATTCAGTTTGGAAAGGAAATGTTTTGGGGGAAAAAAATGTATGAGATCATAATCTGTCGACTCCATGGAGTTTCTAATTTAGTTGGTGCCTTTATGTGTTTGTTTACTTAAAAGAAGGGATTTCTTCTGTGTTGAAAGTGTGTGGAGCTATGAACAGAAAGATGAACTGGAATCTGGCTATGTGTTTGATGTAAGATAATTATTTCATCCATTCAATTTGGTTTTTGCTTAGCAAGACAATTCGCATGGTGTTTATTGTCCTGCCACCAGTAATTGCAGATTAGTGTCGAGTAGCTGCTACTTATTTCTGAGTTTGAAAACGCTCGTAACTGATTTCTTGTGTTAATTGTCAGAAAATGCACAACAAAATTTTGGAGAAGTACTTCCGAAGTACTTCCAAAATACTAGGTATTTCAGTGATGCAGGAACTTGAGTAAGTTGATTTTTTTTTTTAATAGATGAATAGATGAGGAAACTGCCTTTGCATTTTATCTCAAAAATGAAAGTTCAGCAAGTTACAGGCAGGGAGCTTTCAAAGATCTCCTGCTTCTCAGATGCTTTGCTTTGAATTCCCAGCTACAGAAAACCCTTCTGCTATTGGCCATGAGGGGAAACACCACAGTGTTTGCTGCTCTCCAGCTTAATGACATTTTCCATGCAAAGGAGAGCACCTGCCTTAGGAAGAGGTTGTGCAGGGCTAGGCATGCTGGTGGCACTGGTTACTGCATCTACTCAAATCACCCTTCACTTGATAGTGCCAGCATAGTGGGGCCTCCTAATTTGGAGTTGCTGTCTGGCATTGGAGACTCTGTAAGGGCAAGAAAGACAATGCAATGTAATGCAATGACCTTGTTGTGGAGCCCACACTGCAAATCATAGAATTTTTTTTGTGAGACTAAAAGATGCAGCTTCTTGCTTGCTTCAGTTGGGTTGCAGGAGGCCAGACTTGTACAGCTCTTCCATTTGCAGAGGTACCTATGCAGTGAAAAGATGTGTAGCTGGTAGCTGAAGGTCCTTGAATTAGTTATAACCTTATTACAATTCATCCAGCTGTATTGGACTTGCTGGCTCAAGTTTTCAGCAGCTGTAGCTGGCAGGGAAATTTCCACTCTGTTAAAGGGAGTTCTGGCAGTCCCAGGTATTCAAGATGAAATGGAGGTGGGGGATAAAAAGATGGTTATGACATTCTACTGATATCATCTGCCATTGAGGAATCACTGTGGGCTTTTTTATTATTCCTGAAATGTGTAGCTCTTTGTGGCTTGGAATTTTTTCTTTTTTTTTACGTTTGCTGTCTTTTGTCAGTTCTAAACCTGCATTTATTAGATCAGCTGAGGGTGAGAGGTAAAGGTGCTGCTGTCTTAGGGGTAGAATGGATACATGACAAATACAAATGATTTAGAAAATGCTACTTTTGTAGATATGATTGTGACATTATGCACTCTGACAAGAGAGGAAACTGCAATAGTAAGTAATGGTTTTGCCCTGCCAGAAAAAAGCCAGGGCAGTACCTGAAATTTTTGAGTTATTTTTCATCTCATTTTTCCAAATATGCACTCTAGTGGTACTTGGGATATGAGGGGGAGGATGACTCCTCAGGCACAAATTGAGGTTGAGTGTATTTGTACATGTAGATGTTCAGTGTTGCACAAAGCAGGGCAGTTCTAGAGAAAAAAGCAGTTGTGTTCCTGGAAAGCGAGGATTTGAAACAGTGCTATGTTAAGTGCTGAATGAGGCAGATCAAAATACACAGAGGCAGAGATGGAAATTAAAAAGAAGGAAAAAAGCAGGGTATCTAGCTTTGTTTCCTACCATCTGGCAGGATTGCAGAGCCTGTGCTGTGTCCAGGGTCTGTCAGTAGCATATTGTATGACCTTAATAAAGGAACTGCATCTCAAAGTTCCCGAGGTTATACATTTCTAAAATGAGAACAATAAGCAAGGTGCCCTGGGTTCTGAGAATAAAAAGGTGCTGTATAAAAATTGTTTTAGTACTGCTAATGATAATAATATACATGATAATAATTGATTTGTTCTCAACATAATTTTATTTTGGACAGAATTATGTCTATTTTTCTGTTAATAATGCTAAGATACATAAAGATAAAATAAAAATATTGCAGTTTCTCTGAAGGTATTGCATAGGCACAACCTGTAAGGATCCTGGAGTTCTTTTATTTTCTCTGGTATGTAACATAGCCCATAGCAGTAAAGTATTTTCAGATCAATGCTTTTCAGCAGAAATGTTTAGCACTTTCCCAGGAAATGATCAACAAATAAAATACACTGAGAAAGGAAGCTAGCATTTACTTTCTTTTTTTGAAGGTGCCTTGTATTTTGCAAAGCAAGGTGGAAGGGGCTAGATCTCCCATAGCATTTGCATCTAAAAAACATATCTTACACCGAACTAATATTGGTGGAATATACTAGGTAAGAGGAGTTATATTTCTTATTTGTACATTTGCATCTCAGTTGCTGTTTTTGTAGCTGACTCTGAGGCAGAATGGGCATAAGGCTGCATGGCCATCTCTTGGCATCAGGTCTTATCTCTCAACCAATAATCCCTTTCCTGTCACTGTCTCGTTTTCAATTTCACTGGCCCAAATAAAAATAAGTGCATTCACATTGAAAAACTTGTGTTCTTAGAAGTCTCTACATTTGAAAAAAAAACCCAACATTGCTGGTTTGTTTAATGAACAACCCTTGATTGCAATCTCCAATACCAGAACCTGCCTTCTTTCAGCACTGTCGGTGAGCTCAAAGGGCCCAGTCTTGCGCAGAAAACTGTGCTGCTCAGTGGAACTGAAATGTGCATGTAAATTATATTTCTGGTTAGGGCTTTTTTTTTCCCCCCTTCTTTGGTAGAAATGTGTTGAATACTCACCATCGCTAAGCTGGCTGGAAGCAAATGAAATAACAAGGTTACACCACAGACAGAGTTTTTTCAATGTTCATTCAATGTTTTTCAAGTCTTGGAGTTTCCTAAACACTTGCAGGAGGAATACTTTCTTCCTGAAACTTCAGGATGTAAATGAAGACTTACTGGGCTGTATGTCCCTTGACTCTTGCTAACTTTACATAAGGATTTAAGAGGTGCTACAGAAATAAGTGTGATCAGAGAACCACAACACTTCCCAGAAAGTAGCTTTTTGAGATGTGGCACTGTCCCTTTTGTGTCAACCTGGGAGCCCTGCTAAAGTAGGGAAGAACAAATCCCTCCATCACAAATGCATAAAATGGGCTGAGGATGGGTTATAAAAGTGTGTGTGTGTCTTCCACATCACTAAATTCTTTTCCTCTTTCCTACCCTTTCCCTTTTTGTCTGAAACATTGCTGAAAATACATCTGGGAAATTAGCAGAATGTTTGTTTTACTTTTTTTCAAAGTGTTTTCATGGTTTTAGGTGAGTGTTTGACTTATGTTCATTGGCCCTTGTACAAGAGACTGAAAGCTATTTCCTTTTTCCTTAATTAGAGCATGTGGAATATCAGGTTTCTGAACCGTGAATTTCCTTCCAGGAGATAGGTGATCATATGTGGTAGAAGTGGTTGTTTTTGTAAACTTGAGAAGTTAGTCCTTCTGTACTTTATAGATACTTTCTTAAGCTAAACTTGTACTTTTCGTACAGACAGAAGTGCAATTTTTTTTTTTCTTTTTTCTTCCCTACCTCCCCTTCTTTATTTTTGGAATTAAATAGAGACGTGGGAAGTTAGAAATATCTGAGGGAATTTCTAGGAGGGTGGCCATAGAAGTGTGGCGGCAAATGTGGTAAAGGCAACAGGCCAGCCCTGTTTGTGTGTGTAACTTGATTTCAAATTTGCAGAGCTGGTGCTGGTGAGAAAGGGGAAAAAAAAATAGAATGGAGAGATTGTGTGCTGTTTTTTAAGGTCATGTATTTTTATATCTGCTGGCTTGTCTGTGTGGGTGGGCAGGTATGAGTCTTGGTCTGTCTTCTTGTGCAATGTCAGAGGGAAGTTCAGGTTGGTGTGGTGCCGGGGCCGGTGCACATCCTGCACCCACACAGCCCCGTGAACAGTTGCACACATCAATCAGGGAAAACCCTCAGCCCCTGGCACTGTTGGAGCAGGTGTGTGAGCTCACGGTGACATCAGATGACTGCCACATTGCCATGGGGCAGCCACTGGTGCCTGGTGCATGTTCTGGGTACATCAGGTCTGCCTCCTGCAATAAATTACAGTCTGTGGTGCAAAACATCCAGCTCCAACACTCAGAACACCTGTAACCATCCTTTTCTCTCACAGGTGCTTTGGGGTAGAACAGATGGAAAGAAGAATGAGGAGAATGATTTTACAAAACATTACAGATCCCCATATAACACCCCCTCAAAATGCCATACTCTTTAAGGTTATAAATGGAGGGAGAGAGAGAAAACAAAGGCTGTGTCCAGCCAAAAGCAGAGTTGGCTAGATCAGTCATGACCAAAACTTTGGAGAGTTTTTGAAGCACAGACAGAGGCTGTGCTGTGGGGAAAAATTCTTGCAAAGCTACTGCTTTCATGTCCATTTAATGTTGGGTTTTTTTAAGCACCAATAGTGCCCCTCATTTATGTTCCTTAGAAGGAGAACCCAGAATAAATGCAGACTCACCCTACCCAGCCCTCGTTATTTTGGTGTCTCAGTGTTTTGTAGTATACCAACACCTACCTGTAAATAAAGTGACTGTAGGTAGTGAAAATACTCGGCACCTCACTCTGTGCCCAAGTAAGTGTGGAAGGGCGTCACTAGCTTAGTTTGCCCCTGGGAATTCAGTGGAGTGTCTCTGGATTGTATGAGCACATATGAGAGAGGATATCTGTGTACATAACCTTTATTTGGCTAAGTAGATGAAGTATATTGGATCAAAGTATTGGAACATATGCCAATGGGCAGAGAAGATCCAAGGACAGTGGAGATGATAGGTGCCTCCAGTCCTGGGCATGCTCTTAAGATTGTTGGCAGAATGATGTCTCCACTACTTGAGGGTGGGATCTCAAATGTTTAATATCTCCAGAAGTGATGTTTAAGGTGTGTTTCAACCTGCCTGTAGCAGTCTACCCTCTCAGTGCCTGTGGATAAGATGCATACATACTGTCTTTCCAGCTGCAGTTTAAACCTTGCTTATGAACAAATGTATGAAGAAACTCAGCAAGACATAGCAGGATTTTAAGAAAGAGTGGTGTTAATCACTGTAGCAATCCTTTCTAAGGAGGAAAAACCCCACTTTTTCATCCATTAAAATACTGCAGCCTTCCTGATTAAGTGTATTCAAAGACATAAAATTACAGGGTAAGGGCCTACTTGAGAACAAATTCCCCCTATATTGCCATGCCAACAGTGTTCACGGTGCTCCATTTCACCAACAGATAATAACAGTCATAGATGCCTAGGCCCATGAAAGGAAGTGGCTTCAGTTCTGCTGTGCACAGTTGTTAGATACAGTAGAGCAATTATGACTTCTCCAAAGTATTTCCAGCTTTGAAACACTGTTTTGTTTAGTGATGAAATGTAATGACTTAGCACGTGTGTGATTGAATATTGCCACGAGTGTAGCTTACGTAGATAATGAAACCACCTTCAGCTGCATTACGTAAGTTTTGGTAGGTGTGACGTCTGTGAAAGGGGTCTGAGTCTTTCTGGCTTTGGGTATGAACTCACTACCACTGATCTGTTGAGAAGAATCTCCCTTTAGGGAGAAGTCTCCTTTCCCCCCACTCCTTTATTTTTCTTTTCTGCTAATAACTTCCGCTCTAGTGTAATTTTTTTTTTTTTTTGCTTTTCCTATAAAAGCTGATCCCTGCTTGTTTCACACTCAGGAGCCACATGGGTAGTGGTGGCTCTGCTTTAAGGTACAGGAATTGCTTTCCATGCAGTCGGATAACATTGCAGGATGTTGACTGACAGGTTGAAGCACGGGAGAGCAACCATGTGATACTTACAAAGGAGATGCAGCGTGCTTGGCTTTACTGGCTCTGGTGTGCTGCTTTACCATACAAATGAGCTCACTCTCTTAATCAAATTTTCACAGGGTGAGTGTGGAACAGGCTGGTACAGATGGTGGAAGAAATCAAGGGGGATGGGGAGAGAGGGAGAAGAAAAGAGAAAAAAGTAGGAAAATGTTGTCAGGCTTGATAGTATTAATGAAAACATAAAGAAAGAAAGGAGGAAACCAATGTTTGGAGAGCAAAGAGTGACCTGACAAATGTGACCTCTGTTTTTCCCAAGGGCTTCTGACTTTGAAACCAAAGCTGCCTTTAATGTTCACCAGGTGCTATCAGGGTGTTTTGATTGCCTGTATGGAAGAATTAGCCTCATAGCTTCAGCATCTGCACTTCAGTGAACTTCAGGGACAGGGTGTATTCTTGTTCAGATCATAACCCCTATGGTTCAAAGGCCATGAGCAGCTCAATAATTAATTCTGTTACTTCCACAGGAGGCAATGAACACAGTCCTATACTTCACACTGGTTTTATCACATGAGTCTTTCCAGTCCCTGCTCAAACTGGTTTTGCCTTAGCATCTCTGAGCAGCCTACCAGAGCAACTGGAAAGCGAGGCAGACACAGCACAGAAGCAAAGCTGGCAGTAAGATTATTCCTCATGCTAAAATAATACTCTGAAGTTTGTAATTTGTCAGCTGAGATTATAGTTCAATTTCGTGGAAGAAGTGAGATGCTATTTTGCTCAAGATGTATGGCTCTCTGTCCCCTGTTGTTATATAAGCAAATTGTTGGTACTTATTATCCTCTTTCTGGCTGCTTCCTCTCCGTGGGTAATTGTGCCTCTGATATTACCTAGATATCTCAGCCTTGCTTGTGACCTGAGAGTAGATTTTAGCTCTTCAGGTGATTGTCTTGTCCTGCAGATGATGGTTTTATAGGAATATTGCATATTGTCATGAAGAGCAAACAACTGACTGATTGGTGCGGTTTTTACTCCTCCTCCCCCTTTCCTCTGAGAGACCCAAGAGCCAGCCATTTCTGGACAGCTCCCCCTCCCCTTGTGAAGCTCAGGGAATTCAAGCAGCTCATCTAAGCCCGTGGTGCAGAGGCTGTGTTGCAGCAGAGAGGAAGATAGGGTAGGCAACATATCCTCAACAGGAGAGTTTTTATGGGAGGAGAACCTAGGGCTACCCAAGGGCCAACTTGGGATTGTTGAATTGTGGGTCGCTGGAGTAGTGGGGTGAGTAAGATTGCCTTGAGAGGTCCTGTCAAGCGATGACTTTTCAGTATCTTTGGTTTTCTCAGCCTTAGTACTGTAGCAAATATGTGCTTTCAGAAGAGAATATAGTAGTATCTCTAACACATCTAGTTGTACTGCAGGACCTCCAGATGTGCAACAGGATGACCACTCTTCAGCTCATCAGTGAGCTTCTACACCCAATATCTGTGCATTCTACTGTCACCTCCCATACCCATCTGTTTTACAGTCCATTAATATCAAAGTATAGGACCAGAGTAACTTCAACAAAAGACAGGGAAGGAGTTTAAAAGGACCTGAAAAAATGGCAAATGTGCAAACAAATTATTGCAAATTATCACAAATTATGATATTTGAAAAGTCATGGCAGTCCAGCGAAGTTGTCACTGATTGGAAAAGGGGAAACTTAAAAGGGAAAAAAGGAGGACTTGGGGAACTACTACACAGTCAGTCTCACCTTGGTGCCTGGCAAGATCATGGGAAAGATCCTTCTGGAAACTGTGCTAAGTCATGTGGAAAATAAAGAGGTGATTGGTGACAGCCACCATGGCTTGACTAAGGACAAATCATGCCAGACAAATTTGGTGGTCTTTTGTGACGGGGTTGCCAAATACGGTCAGAGGGCTGGAACACCTATGAAGACAGGCTGAGAGGGTTGGCGTTGTTCAGCCTGGAGCAGGCTCTGGGGACACCTTAGAGCAGCTTTCCAGTACATAAAAGGAGTCTGCAAGAGAACTGGAGAGGGACTTTGTACAATAGCCTGTAGTGATTGAACAAGAGTGAATGGCTTCAAGGTGAAGGAGGGTGGGTTTAGATTACGTATTAAGGAAGAAATTTTTTCATGAGAATGATGAGACACTGGAACAAGTTGGCCAGAGAGGTGGTAGATGCCTCACCTCCGTCAGCATTCATGATGAATGGGTCTTTGAGTGACCTGGTCTAGTGGAAGGTGTCCTTGCCCATGGCAGGGGTTTTGGAACTAGATGATCTTTAGGGACCCTTACAACCACAACTGCTTTATGATTCTGCGATCTGGAATGCTGATGTGCCCCAAAGATCCAAGAGATCCATTCGCTGAACTGTACATGGTGATGTTAGTACTTGCATTTCATATTGTGGTACAAATTGCATCTTGTCTTTACCTTTGGGTAAAAGTGCTGAATTTATACTGCAGTAGTGCTTCTTATTTTAAGTGAAAAATGACTGCATAAAGTTGTATTTGAATCCAGAGGGAGCATTTTGTTAATTAGTAAATAATGATACGATGAAATCAAAGCATAGTGCTTTTTCCAATTTTTCTTTGAGCAGTGCATGGTATAAAAGTGTGTGCACAAATAAATTGTTTCCTTATGTCTCTAAAAACATGTTGTAAATGTTTAATTTCATTTTAATGACAATGACAGTTTAGAAAGGAAATTCTATTCAAAGACAAGAAGTATAGCAGTAAGATTTTAATTCTATGAGTTTTAAATAGAATATTAGAAACATATTCTGGAGTCACAATATTAGCGTGCAGATATATATAGATATATATTTTTGTCTTGTTAACATGAAAATATGTTTGGACATTTTCTTGAAAATTTCCAATCCAGGTGCAAACTCTACGTACCTGTTCTTTTTACTTCATGTTAGAATAAAAAGCTTGCAGTTGGTGAGTGGGATTTAGCAATTCTACGAGTGTAGCTGTGCGCTTTAGGGCCGATTATAATCACTGGGGAGATTGAACTGTATTGAAAACCAGAAAATCTCGACAAGCCTTTTAAATGAATTGTTGAAGTCCTCTAAGAGGATTTCAGAATAAAGGTATCTGAATGCATTCACATGTGTGGGGAAACCTGAGCTCACATGTGCATTCCTGGACCCTGGAGTAATTTCATGTAATACTAGCACGATCTCAGCCTGTGTTGCTGTGAAGTGCATGTCGACTTTGATAGTGCCTTCCAAATCCATTCAGAGCCCTTATTAGTGTAAGGACACTTCTGCTGGAGAACATGGACCTTCTTCAATTGCACTGAGTGATTTTTAAGGATGCTTCAACATTGGGGACTGAATATTTGAGCCTGAAGGAGAGTGTTTCAAAGTAGATTTGAAAAGGATAAGAACAACTGGTCCATCTTGGAAATAATACTGTCATGGTTTTTTGTATTTAAGTTGTTTCTCATGTAATTAAAAATAATATTCTAGTATTTCTAAAGTTGTCTCTAGTTTGTGTTCAAGAGGAAGCTACTTCAATATTTGCAGCTGAAAGGTTCTCCTGCATCATTCCCAAATTTAACCTTCAGCTTCAGTTCCTTGTAGCATAGTTCTGGTTGCATTGTGAAATGAACAACAACTGATATAATCTTTACTACCTTTATTTCTTTTTGCACAAAGACTTTTGTTTCTCTGGTAGAGGAAAAATGAAGGTACAGCTAGAAAAAAAAACCAGAAGGCAGAAAACAATTCTCATTATTTGCATTAAGAAAGTATCAAATAATTCAAATAAACACATGGGGAAAAATTTTCTAAAATTTTGACTTAGCTTCTAAATGTCGGTCTTACTAGTTATTGGTGATGGATCTCTCTATGTTTATAAGAGTGGACACAGGAAAGCTTACACTCAGATATCCTGAAGTTAGTGTTCTGTATTTGCTTTGAGTGGTTGTTTTTACATTTTACTACTCTTACAAATCAGCCCACAAAGTTATGAAGATGTAAGTAAGCCAATGACTTTATGAGTTTGAGATCCTACTCCTATAGATGTGTACACAATTTTTTCACATTGTAAAGTGGATATGAAATGGAATCACAGAATGTTAAGGGTTGGAAGGGACCTTAAAGCTCATCTAGTCCCAACCCCCCTGCCATGGGCAGGAACTCCTTTTGCTAGTCCAGGTTGCTCAGGGCCTCATCCAACCTGGCCTTGAACACTTCCATGGATTGGGCAGCTTCTCCAGGCAGCCTGTTCCAGTGCCTCACCATCCTCACAGCAAAGAATTTCTTCCTAATATTTAATTAAACCTGTCCTCTTTCAGTTTGAAATCATTGTTCCTTTTTCCGTCACTGTCTGCCTGTGTAAAAAGTCCCTCTCCCTCCTTTTCATAAGCTCCCTTAACGTATTGGAAGGGTGCAAAAAGATTTCCCTGGAGCCTCCTCTTCTCTGGGCTGAACAACCCCAACTCTCAGCCTTTCCTCATAGGAGAGGTGTTCCAGCAGTCTGAGCATCTGGCAGTTCATCAATATGAATTGCCAATGAGTGTTAGAATAGATCAAGTTTGCACAATCAATTATTTTGTGTCTTTGAGATATCGTGGATTTAACGTATTTAATATACATAAAGCATTACATTTGAAGAGATCTGTGGTGATTTTCTGTGCACATATCTGATACGGAAACTTTGTTTGAAAACTACAGCTCTTTTTTTCTTATTGTCCAGATATCCACAAATAAAAAACAAAATGAGAGAGGGTGTTGATAATTACTATCTGTGTTTGCTCTATATACCTAATTTGTTCAAGTTGCCAATTTAGTTCTAGTGACAACCTGCTCCCTGACCAGTAGTTCAGCCTACAGTCTTACGTGTGAAAAAGAGGATACCAGGATAGATGTAATTAAACTTCTGGAAGAGTTGTTCATTTTAGTAGCTGCTTCCTTTGAAAATTCCTTTAAGATTAGTGGGACTTGAGGACCCATAAAAGTGAAAATGCATTTGATGACAAGAGAACAGAGGCATGGTACTGCAGCGCTTACAGCAAAGAAGGCTGATGTGGGAGATGACAGATTTCTTGGGGAGATACCTATGCCATAATTGCTGTGTTCCTGGTGCAGCAGCTCAAGAAAAGAAATCTCTGGATCATCCCTTAAAAAAAATAATTAAAAAAAATTGTGGTGTTGAAGCACGGTGTTTGTGGTGTTGAAGCACAGTGTGATTTTTTTTTTTAACTCAGCTATTGACCTCAGAGTTCCTTGGGGAGGGAGAATAAAAAGAGGTTGGATTGTGAAACAGTGGCACACCTTTGGCTACTGCGTGCAGATGGGTGCAAATGTAATAATGTTATAGCCATATGAAGAAGGGGCAGAGTAGATGGGTACATCTGCTGACAATCTTTCTTTTTAATTTGGAGCCACCTGAAGGCAATAAGTAGCTGGATAATAACTCGATCCCCATACGGCTTCCGATCTTGCAGATTAATAGTGTGCAGCAGGGGAAGGGAAAAAGGAGTCTACTTATAACTCTGGCTTCTGTTTGCCTTTTTGTGAGCCTGAGAACATTTCCTGTCTGCTTGGTGATGGGAAATGTAACCAAAACGGGCACTGATGAGTGACATTTCTCATGGCTGGCTTTCGACACTGGGTTATCTGTACCACCTCAGAGATGCTGCAACTTGCATGAAGGGGGAAGGAGGCCAGATCTTTACCATGCTTTGCAGTTAACTTACTTTAATATTTTACCTAGTTGGATTCTGAGTATATATTGCATCATATCTAAAAAACATTTCCTAGTTATAATTCCTTAGAGTCCAGTATTACAAAGAGCAGGCGAATATTGTCCAATAAAATACATGTACTTCTGTGAGAGGTGTATTTTGAAATAAGGAGTTTTACTTTGGTCTAGAATTTATATATAGACTCTATGCTTATAGTTTACATATTTTTGCCTCTGTAGCTTCCCATGCTTTCCTTCCTGTCTGTGTTCTCATATTTCCTTTTTAAATTATAGATATGAGGGAACAACCATTTTTCTTGAAAAAGGTTTCACTTTTGGGGATAATCTGTGGCAATTTTAAGAAAAGTCAGCAGTTCACAAGGGTGTTGCCGAACATGGGATTATAAGAAATGGGGTTTTAGGAAAAACAAACCAAAATCAGTCTTCAGAACCCTGCCATCTTGAGATGGACAGTACTAGGAAAAAATGCCCATCCTGCTTGTTTTTCTAGGAGTGTTTTGTGTCAGATTATAGCTCTTGCCCTGTCTCTGTCAAAATAAGTTTTGCAATGCACATTCACCTGCCATGTGAAGGGCGAGGAAAGGAAAGGGGGATGACTGAGTGAAGAAAGGAGCAACAGTGAGATAATTTGTGCTTTGGCTGTGTTTAGTATTGATGCTACACTAAATCACTATAAACACAGGTTAGGAGTGTGGACTGGCATGTAATATTGATATTGGCACCTTTACTAGAATCTGTTGCCCTATAGAATTGTTTAATTACTTTAATGAGAGAATGAGTAGATATGTAACTCTTTAGGAAGAATTTGGGAAGGAGACAGTCAAGTCACCTCTTCTGACCTGTAAAAAAGATACCCTTCTATTTGTTGGAGATGAGAATTCAAAGGTTCAGTTTTGAAGGGACACGGGCATGGACAAGTGAAAGCTGGATTTCTGTGAAAAATTGCACTAAGGCTTTTTTGACTGGGAAAAATGTGACATACTGAGACATACTTCACTCTCCATTTTTCACTCCTTTTGCTTGCATCCAGAATATAAAGCCTAGGCTGTTCTTTGTTGACTTTCTGTAATTTTTGTCTCCAGTTTACTTTGTATTCTAGTTCAGCAGTGCATGGTAGATACGGTTGCACAGTAAAATTCTGGCTTCTTCTCATGGGTGTTAGGGAGAATGTGCAGCACAGGTGAACAGGTTCCAGAAATCCCAGTGAAAACAGCTGGGAACTCCATCCTCTGGACTCTGCTTTAGGACCTTAACAATTATCTTCCTTTTCCTCAGTGGGATTTTAGGCCCTGCAGAAGTACATTACCTGTCCCTAAAGGACATTACCTGTCCGTACATAGGCAGTGTGCTCTTAACACACAACAGCTCAGAAGTTTCTATGATGTTGTGAGTTGGATGTGTGTATATATGCTTGTCTATCCATAATTATTTTTAAAAGAGAAGGCTTGGTATTGTACTTTTGACATCTTTCTGTTCCTCTAGATGTTGTTTCCAGGGTCAGTTTCTCTTATTACTTCATCTTTGGAGAATGCTGGGTAAGGATTACATTTGATGTGGCAAATGTAATCTCACTGTTCTGCATATTGTTCTGTTAAATGTTCTTCACAGGGCTATATGATGAAGCTAAGGCATAGCTTGTTTCACCAGATAGGGAAAGTAATGAAATTCGAGTCTGAAATAATGATACTATGATGTTATTCCATGTTTGAGAGAGATTTGGTACCTGTATTAAACCAAGGCTCTGCTTTGATAGTGGACAGGAAAACTGTGTCTGAACTAAGAAGTTAAACTTGCCTGGGAGTATCCTCTGGCTCTGAGGATAGGAACAGCCCATGATGAAATCATACAACTCTTACTCTCCAAAACAAGGTGACCACATCCAATCTTATGGGATTTATCTCTGGGCTGTGTTTTTCCCCCGTGGTGCTGGGGAATTGGCCAAACCTGTGCCAAGAACTTGTCTAATAACTGAATTGCAGAGACAATTAAAGTCTACTGTCTGGGTTTGCTTCTTGGCACTGTTTAATTTGCTGATGTAGAAGAGGCCAAAGAGGAATGTTTGACTGTTTATCTCTGGTTATGTTTATTGAGGATCAGCACTCCAACTGATCCATCTCCTGCATTTGGAAACTCATTTTGTCTCATCACCGCTGAAGGCTTTGTTAGGTCTTCCATTAAAATGACACACATGCTACTTCTGCTTATCTCTTGGAGGGAAAAAAAAAAAAAACAACCTGAAAAAGCAGCCTTATATCACTGGCAGTTGTACATAAGGGTCTGGGATGATTGAATTGAAAGAACTTGCCTTTTCCGTGAAGTACCTTTTTCCCTTCCTGTAAGATTTCAGGGGGTGATTTCAGCATAAGATATAGGAAGCTCTTCTGTGTGCTTTGAGAGCATGCCTGGTGTGTGTGTGTGAGCACATATTCACACACATGCATGCATTGCCCATGTATAGAGGAGCTCTGTAGGATCTGTGTATGATTTTTGTGGTTAGCATTAAGTGACAGTGACAGGTCACGTACATGCTGGGGCTTGGGCCCAGCAGGAGGTGGTGCATGTGCACCTTCAGCATTAACACAATCGGCATCCGCTCAAGAGAAGGGTGGCTGGGCCTTTCCTTAGGAAACATATGCCAAAACTATTATCAGAGTCTACGTCATGGCCTGCAGCAAACTGGACAGGATGTTAATGAGGAGGGAATTGTGGAAGGAATCTGAATGCATCCCATATTATTGAAACAGAATGCTGAATAAACAGATTATTTCCATTACGGTGCCCTGTCAGCAATCTCAGTATTTTGATCTTTATCAGGTTTATGCTGATAAAGGTTTATTTTTCATTACTTAGTTGATACAGGTTTGGGAGTATTTTAAATTCAATAAATAAATAAATCAATGCAAACATCTGGGAGGCTATAAAAGACTGTGGACCCAGGATAGCTCATTATTTCTCCTTGACGAAGAAATCTCTGGTGCGTCCTTTGATGTCTGTGACAGTGCGTAATGAGGCACTCCACTATGTCAAACCCAGAGTCATAATTCTGCCTTACCTGCTGCAATAATGAGACTTTTTGAACTACTGAACTCAGCAGAAGTTATAGGTGTAAAGAAAACGGCATGTGTTTTGCAGCTATTTACAACAGGTGGGGGCCAAGGAATTCAAATTGATTGGTTTTTTCATTCAGGGACCTTGCTTCAGAACCTAGCTTGGAATTTAAGTTGTGTTGATGATTCAAACAGTGCCTGGCACTAATTTAATTTCATATTTGGCAATTTTCTCCTGTAGACCTTGTTTGGCGGTTCAATGTTTTATTTCTTACTTTGTTTCTATTTGTTCCTCCTTTATCTTTTTCTTCCTGTCCCTCTCCCCCTCCCTGAGGGTTTGCTTGAGTAGCAAGAGTGAGATACCTAAAATAAATACCATTGGTGACAACAGCTGTCCCTTTAAAGCAGTTTTTAAGATGTGTTTTAGAAAGCAAAATACCAAAGCAATATCAAAACACTTTTTTGTTTTCCAAGATGCCAGCTGTTAAGTGTGTGCATTCTTGTGGATTGATCATAAGTTCAACATTAACATTAGTTTGATGTCCCTTGAAACATTAGACTGTTTATTCTTAGAATTAATGAAATATGGCCAATGTCCTAGCAAGTTAATTTTATCATTAATTTTCAGCTTCCTTGTCTTACCTGGACAATGGATGTATTTTTTCCTACCTCTTAGCTAATGTGCAGTAACTATCATGAGGTAAGCTGTAGTTGCACTATGAGTTAGCAGGGTGACGTGGCTCTTGGCCTCTTGGCAAAGTATTCACATACTCCCTTGTCTTTGTTGCGGTTACCAAATGTCAGCTCATGTGTGCTAAGAATAGGTCATGCTGCTCTCCGCCTCCACAGGAATGACCTCAGCCCTGACCTGCAGCTCCCCTGGCTTGGGTAGAGATGGTTCATGAGCCAAAGCCATTCCAGCTGCAGCCCCTTAGACCCCTGAGGTGGAGATCTGTGCCCTGGTCTGCTAGAAAAGAGAGCTTTGGTGATGCAAACCTATTGAACAGCCCTCGACTGGCAGTCACTGTCACATATTGTCAACCTTAGCATGATTTGAGGAATCAGCTTCTGGTAAAGGACTATTGAAAACGTTTTTGTTTATTCTTAAATTTTCATTTTCAGGGAAGGCACCTGTAAATATCAGGTACTTAAGAGTTGGACCTGATCTATTTGTTTATGTGCCATACCATCATTCCAGGTGACCTAGTTTAGGATTGTGATGAGATCTGAATAGGAGAGTATTGAAAATATTTGTGAGAGCCTGTGTGCCAGAACAGTACGGGGTAAAATCATCTTAATGAGATGCTAGATCATCTGTAGAATGCATCTCTCAGTAAATACAGTGGATTTATTTTCCTTAAGAAGAACACAAAGAGCTTCTCACAGAAATGCACTTTCATAAGGCTGAAAAAAAAACAGTAGATGCTTTAGTTCTTTCTAAGCAGAAGCAATTTTCTGTAGTATCCCACAGTTGCAGCTGTCATGGCAGTTGTTATTGTCAGCCTGCTCTAGATTCACATCTAGTGATGGAACATTGGATAAGCTTCTGTGTAAATTTCTCCATAAATAAAATAACATTTTTAGTTTGTTTGAAAAAAGTAATCATGGAGATGTTGTTTTATTATTGTAAATCAAGATCCAGAACCTGAGAGTCCAAAATACTTCTGTAGCTTCCATCTGCAAATCAAGGCCTGTCAGGTGGTATCACATCCACTCCCTTTCCAGCTTTATTTCACCCAAGAGGAAATTCGTTGAAATGCTTGCTAACCTTTACTGAGCAAGAGGAGTGACTTAATAAGCATGATTTTCCCCTGGGGAGTTTTACTGCCTGGCCTAGGTTTAGGTTTCCCTCTTGACATTTTTCTGCCCATGTTCTGATTCTTCCAAAGAACACAGCAACAAGACTAGTTGCATTGATGCTCCCCTGGAAGAAACACAATATTTGTTGACCAGAGCCTTAGCCAAACAATTACACTACGCATAAGCCAATAAGAAGGGCAGATTTTACTGTTCTGATTTTGCTAGGGGAATGCCATAAACCATATGAGTTTTCATTATCTCATTCTTTATAGGGAAAAGGTGAAGTATGGGCAGTGACAAGGAAACAGAATGTTTTTTACTTTTCCTTAATGCATCCTGCTAGTAAATTTGTACTGACTGCAGGTCATGTTATAAAATGAATGAATAAAAAATGAATAAGGGTTATTTACAGAAGGGAAGTTTTGAGCTTTATGTTTTCCCATCCTGACTCTGGTTGATGACATCCTCTAGTTAATTAGTTAATTTCCATGAGCAAAACTCATATTAATCTATTACTGTTTTTCAAACTATTTTAAAAAAAATTAAAATCTGTTTCCCACTTTCTGTCCTTGCTTAGAGTAGAATCTACATCTCTCAAATGGAATACATGCATGACTCTATTGATTTTTCTTTTCTTAGTCTACATCCATTAACCACAATAAATTCCACATTGAAATAATAAATGTATCTTTCCACCAGAAGAAAAGCATTTCTTTCCTTCTCACTTCCAGAACTAAGGAATTACTTGTGCTTGCTTGTTTGCTGTGTTAGCATTTCTTTGCAACTCGTGTGTCACAAAAAGACCTCCCTTGATAGAAGTCCTCCACTTTTTAATTGTCCCACTACTGCCTGAGTCACTGTAGGTGAACATCTCAGTCCAAGGGTATACACTAGAACACTAGAAATAGAGCTGATAGCCTGTTTCACAGACTTGCAGGCTGAAGTAAATAACACAACTGCATCAATAGGAGGTGAAAATTCAGACGCAATTTTATGGATGGATTGGTCTGGCTGCTGCTAACATTCTTCTTGTTTTTAAAGCCTGGGTTTTGAGACACATATCAATACATATACATATGCATATGCATGGATAGGCTTGTTTAGTAAAACAGAAATTTTTTTGACTGGTTGAATACCTAGTTCTCTACAGAAAACAATAGTAATGAGCAGGAAGCCATCATTTGTCAAATCATTTTACTTAGTTTTGCATTATACCATGATTTATCTCTGCCTTCTGATCTATATACTACATTATGTTACACATTACTTCTAAACAATCATGCAAACAGTACTCATCCCTCTACCACTATTGAACAGGAAATTTATAGTGCAGTTATCCAAATAACATCAGTGTTGTGATTTTAGTAAAGAAAAGTGAAATGTGGTTAATATGGCATGTTACGGTGTTTTTAAATTATTTGTTTGGCTTTCAAAGAGCATAGTTCAGTTTTCTGGGCCAAAGGACTTACTTCATTCTTAATGTTTCATACTTCATTTTTTAAAGTGTTATCAAACTTGGAAAGAACTTTTTTGGTTTTCTTGACTTAATATGCTTTAACTTAATATATGACTTTTCTTCCTATTATTCTTTCTTGGTAGGGTTACTTTAGAGATAATTGGGAACATTGTAGCTGAAGTTAACACTACATGGGGTGATGCCTTATTGCTTTAACTTTGATGTAAACAAAATTGAGGATTCTAGCTGATCATTTGCATAAATAGTACTTAACTTTCTTCTCCATAGCTTTTTCTAGTCAATGACTTGGAGGTCGACACAGAAAAAAATGTCAGCTGTCAAGCTCTGACTAATGCATTTTAGAATTCTGGTTTGCATCCCCTAGTGTACATCTTCTTCCCTTGATTAAGATTCATTTCCCATCATGCTACATTTTGATCAGCTTAAGGTGCATCGAAGTGTAGATATACAATAATAAAAGACTTCTAACATGTTTTAGCTAAGGCATGTTAACAGCTCACTTTTAAATCTTCGTCTAGATAAAGCCTATGGCGTCATTCCATGTTGGCTTGTGTATAAATATGGGAAGACCTTTAACTCCATCCTTGGATGCTCGGCCAGGCATCTGTCATTTTTTATGATTCATAGTCTAATGAATAATTTTGTGCCCTATGTGTTAACCAGAAGAACTGAGGCTTTTCTTTTAGAACTGTATGAGTAAGTGGAAAGTCACAAAACTGAGACTTTTGCAGGTGAATTACTGCTGATAATAAATTAAGGTTTAAATCAAAACATAAATTTACTTGCTTGCAAAAGATAGAGTTCTAAAATTTTCCTAGCAAATTGTTCTGTGCTTATTGTGTCTCAGTTCCTGTACTGTTCACAATGCACACTCTGTTTTCATTAATTATACATACCCAGTGTGCACATGATTTTTACTGTGGAACAGCATACATACTACACACAGATTTTGTATTTCCAAAATTCACATGGCAATGGTGTATTCTTCAGTATTTTGTGGCAATTTTATATCAGTACAAAATAATCCTACTGCAACCTGGAATTCATTTCTTGCAAAGGATATTTCTGTCCCCCTCCCTGTTCATTTGAATGATTTTAAGGGCCTCTATAATTATCTGAAGATACAAAACATTTAGAAGAGAAAATGAAGCAGGAGATGACACTGGCTCTTACCAAGGGCGGATTATGCTTCTGAGAGATGGGTCTTTGCAGTAAAGTACCTCAAGCCCTGAGGAAAGTTTCATAACTGTTGTTTTATGGTATTTGATACACTGAAAAGAAGGAATTCTGCCTTAGTGTAACTCATGCCAATCATGCTTTACAAATCAAAATATAATGTATGTTAAAATCTGAGAACTGGGATAATTTGATCAAAACCAATGCAAATGCATTGTTATTGAATAGCAGTAATGAACAAAATATGCATAAGAACAGCTAAAGAAAAAGTCTTTTTTTTTCCCCCCACAAAGAGCAATATTTGAATACACTTGCTGCTCATAGAGCATTATTGATATGACTTTTATTAACAGTGATAATTACTTCCTGCTCCGGTCCTAAAGGACCATGCATTTAAAAGCCATCTCCCAGATTCCTGAAGTAGGAAGGGATTCATAGAAGGTGGGTGACCCTGGAAATATTCTTTTTTATAGGGCCGAAGAAGATCTCTTTTACACTCAAATAACCTGTTACACTGGGTAAGAGGTTTTGGTCAGTTAAATTGCTTTAGAGTTTTCCATCACACTGTTAGTTAGTTAGTTAACATTATGTGAGAAAAGAAATGAGATACAATGGTGACAAGCAGCAAGTAAAATACTTATTTAGTCTGCTGTAATTGGAGAATATTGCAGAAATTGTGAAAGGGAAGCATATAGGGATTTTTCCATTGAACAAAAATATTAAAATCTTACAGGAGCAAACCCAAAGGATATATGAGTCAATGATAAACCGTATGGTTGACCACATGTCTGAGATACTGTCCTGTCCCTTGAGGAGATCCAGTAATTTGAACTAAGCCCAAATACCTAATAACAATATATTTCTAAGTGACTCATCAGCGCTCTGAGAAAATGCAGGATATACATGTCACAGCAAGAGAAAACAAGGCAGTAAACTTATATAATATTCTTAAGCCTTCAGATAAGTTTTGAGTCAAATACTCCATTCTGTCACGTTCTGTTCTCTATTACCAGGCTTGGTTTATTTCTTCTTTTATTGTATTGACAGGATTAAGGAATAAATTTCGACTTGTTTTTACACACATTTTGAAATAATGTGATTATAACAAATCTTTAAGTAAAATGCTGAGAAAATGTTTTTGTATGTGCTTAAGAAAAGACAGAAAATAGAGTTTATGACTCCTCTGTCATGCACATGATATGTTCATGTCATGAACACGTCTTGATATTATTGTCTTCATTATTGAGACTTACCCTAAAACCTTTGAACAATGCAAATGGATATCTGATTCCAATGCTAATTCCAATGCTGGAATTAAGGCTGGACTGATATATCTCACTGTGAAAAGAAAGAAGACAAATCAGCATTCTGATAGAGTGGGAGGTGAGTGGAGATGGTTGGAGAAATCTTTGCCTTCCTCAGTTTGGTAGCTCTCCAGCCTGTGATGGGTGCTACAACTTACGGCTGGAGCTGCTTGTGAGCAGGACATAAACAAAAAGGGCAAGAAGGAGCTACTGGCCAGTCAGCGTTACCTAAATCCCTGGAAAGGTGGTGAAGCACCTCATTCTGGAGGACATATGGAGGACAAGAAGGTGATTGGGAATGGTCAGCATGGATACACTAAAGGTAGATCATGTTTGACCAGTCTGATTGCCTTCTACGATGAAAGAACTACCTGGATGGATGAAGGGCGAGCAGTGGATATTGTTTACCTTGACTTCAGCAAGGCTTTTCACAGTCTCTCACAATTTGCTCATTGGCAAACTTTGGAAGTGCGGACTTGATGAGTGGACAGTGGGATGGATTAAGAAGTGGCTGAGCAGCAGGTCCCAGAGGATCATGATCAATGACAGGGTCTAGTTGGAGGCCTGTCACTAGTGGTATCCCCCAGGGTTCTATACTGGGCCCAGTATTGTTTAACTTATCCATCAGTGGATATCCTTATCCACTAACTCATCCAAGGAGCAGATGCCTCCTCAGCAAGTTCCCTGATGACACAAAGCTGGGAGGAGCAGCCAATGCCCCAGAGAACTGTGCAGCCCTTCAGAAGGACCTCAACAGGTTGGAGAGATGGGCATAGAGGAACCTTCTGAAATTCAACAAGGGCAAATGCAGGCTCCTGCACCTGGGAAAGAATAAGCACAGCACAGGCAGGTGACCGACGTGCTGGAAAGCGGCTCTGTGGAGAAGGACCTGGGGGTCCTGGTGGACAAGAAGCTGTCCATGAGCCAGCGGTGCCCTTGTGGCCAAGAAGGCCAATGGGATCCTGGGGGCATTAAGAAGAGCATTGCAGCAGGTCGAGGGAGGTGATCCTGCCCCTCTGCTCAGCCCTGGTGAGGCCACACCTGGAGTGCTCTGTCCAGTTCTGGGCTCCTCAGGACAAGAGAGGTGTGGAGCTCTTGGAGCAGGTCCAGTGGAGGGTAACAAAGATGATTAATGGACTGGAGCATCTCTTACAAGGAAAAACTGAGGGAGCTGGGCCTGCTCAGCCTTGAGAAGAGGTGACTGAGAGGGGATCTCATCAATGTCCAGGAGTATCTGAAGGGAGGGTGCCAAGAAGATGGATCCGGGCTCTTCTTAGTGTCAAACAACAGGACAGGAAGAAATGGGCAGAAACTGATGCCCAGGAAGTTACATCTGAATATAAGGAAGAACTTCTTTACTGTGCAGTAACCGAATACTGGAACAGATTGCCCAGAGAGGCTGTGGAGTCTCACTGACTGGAGAAATTCCAGAACCATCAGGACATGATCCTGTGCCATGTATTCTAGGATGACCCTGCTTGAGCCAGGAGGTTGGACCAGGTGACCCACTGTGGTCCCTTCCAACATGACCCATTCTGTGATTCTTTGAAACACAAAATTTATAAATATAGTAATTGTAGAGTGGAAAAAATAGTCTTAACTTTAGAGTAATGTTAAACTGAATGCTGTGCTATTAGTGGGCATCTAGGAACTGTACATTAAATACCTAACCAATGTATTTCTTCTCAACTTTCAGTTAAAATGAAAGATTTTGCCTCACTCTCAATTATTTTTACACTGCAGATTAATCAACTGTAATAGGGAGAAACAGTTGTAGAGCAACTGAAAACCTCACTGTGGTGTAAAGCAAACAAAATCTCACTTCTTGATAACCTGCACACCACATCTGTAGAGTTTTGTGTGGTATTTTGGGAAACACTTTTGTGTCCCTAAGCTTCTTTGCTGTGTGTTTTTTACTCCAACATGACTTTGTGAGCTGGTGAAAGATACTACTGCCTGATTAGTTATGCAGTTATTCTCAGTCACAACAGCACAGTATATTTTGAAATTCTAATGCTGGTAATCCAGAGCCCTATTAACAGTGCTATGCACTGTTATTTATTTATGCCATAAACTTTATCTTAGAGAAGGATAAGTTTTATGTTTTGGTTTTTTTTTCTTTTTCCTCTCCACTTTGAATTGGATGTTGGTGTCCTTAGAAGTCAAGACCCTGTGACCCTGAGGGAAGACCTGTGGATTAGAGTATTAGCACATGCACTCTGTTGTATCTCTGCCTCTGATGGTCCTCAGCCTGGGGTTCGCAGAACTTGGTCTCCTTTACACTGTATGCCCTATTTTTCATAATAAACCTCCCTGATATCTTCATTAGTGCCTTCCAGGTTTCCTCAGTGCTCTGGAGGATTTCTTTCAATAGTACTGGCATGTGCACATGTGCTGGCAGTCCACTAGTCCCAATAACACAAATTTTAAAATTGAAGCATTGTGCTCTGTCCTGCATGGTATTTTCCTGTAGGCTTTTTTCAAGCCACAACTAAAGTGTTTGCTGTTTTTAAAAACAATTTACAGCTGTTCATATTAGCTAATTTTAAAAAAAAGCAAGAGATGAGTGCTTACAAGATTAATTTCTTAGTCACACTAATAAATTGTTCACAGACAGTTTTTGAACTTTATTGGACATCTAGCAGGCCAGAGATTAAATGTTCAAAATCACATGCATCATGTTGGGTGATGGGTATCAAATTAAAAGTCGATGGAATTGAGTCCCTTTAGGAATGGGTCTTCAGGTTCTTTTGACAGTTTCACCTTTAATGATTCAACATGGCTGAAAACTTGGGTGTAGTTTAGTGTCACTGAGACTTGTTTTTAAATACAGCTATTTAACCTTAGGCAATCACAGAGAACTTTACAGTTCTTGGCTTCATGAAGGATGATGATCTGCTGGGGAATGACTGTTTTATCAGTGAAAATGCAAAAGTGGCTCTAGTTCTGTTTGTCTGCCCAGTCTCTTTTAAATCTTCAGTCCTGTGGGTGATACATTATCAGGCCCATTCCAGTTTCCTGTTTATATAGGGTCTGGCTTTGATGCGAGTACAGCAGATTAAGAAGCAGAAGCAGAGTTCCTGTTTTAGTACTTTCTCATCAAGATGTATATAAGTCCAATGACACTGTGCTGACAATTATTAAAAACATCAGACTGGCGAGCACATACTTTTACATCAGCACCAAAGATTTAAAGGCATACAACCTCAGCAGCAGCCCCACTACTTCGTCTTTGATCAAAGCTACAGATTAGGAAGAAATTTTGCATTTTGTTTTACATGTGTTTTAAGCTAAGGAAAGTCGCTCTGAAAAGGCTGATTTGTCTATACAAGAGAATTTAAATAAATAATTCCTGCATTAAATTAAATCCACAGTTTTTGTCTGAAGTTCATTTATCAACCAAAAGGATCTGGAAACTGTTGTTTGGCTTTTCTGGCAATTTCTTAGTTGCATTTTGCATTACAAAGTCCTGCTTTACTTGCAGTTTCAATGTCTTTGGCAAAGTTTCTTGCCATTATCTCTTAATATGCTTTTTTTTCTGATACATTATAGTTCTCCTCCGTATAGAGCTCCTCCTCCCTGGTATTGGGATAGAGTAACCTGTTGCCTTGACTCTTACCACTATGCAAATTATTTTTTTGGTAGCCCAAAATTTTGGTTTCAGCATGGAATCTGGCTGTTCCTTGTGTAATGTTCTGTCCATGTGTTGCCTGGTACAGCAGTAGTACACCTCTGCTAGAGTGGCCTGCAAACCACGTGCTCTTCTTATTCAAAGACAGACAACAGAAAAACACTTATGGTGAAATAATAACAATAATCATCATCATCATCATCATCATTATATAATTGCATTTGTAAATAAATCTAATTTAAGTGGTAAGTGTTAAGCCTCTTGTCACAAAAGATGTGTAGTAATTCAGAGTAAGCCTGTGAAAAATTCTGCAAGAAAGTGAGTTCTAAAGGAGGTCCCAGCTACTTGGAAGCTCCTGCAGGAAGGCCAGGACACTTTTTTCCCTTGGTCTATGGCTTCTGTTGGGAAAAGCTTTGTGATGACCCTGCTCTGCATTTCCTTTTCCTGAGTTAAATTTCCAAGTTGAGTATAAATACCAGAGTGTGAGGTGTAACACAACTTTTTTTGTACTGTCTATCCCAGGTAACTGTGGAAAACTCAGTTCTTTCCCCCAGTAATACTGGCTGTAAGACTCAGGTGCTTAGAATACTCTTTCCAAGCTGCACTTTGTGTTAGCAAGTCTGCTCAAGTCTTCTTGTTTAATTGGTACATGAACTTAACACACCATTTTCTCTTTATGAGTTGGTGATGTCTTACAAACTCCTGTTATATTCTAGTTGTCTTATTTGGGAGTTTCATTAAGAAATGCTAAATATATCTATGGATATGAATTCCATAATATACAATATAATCTAGTAGCAATACCTATGATAGCTATAGCATGTTACCAAGAAGAGAAAGCTTATACTTACAGCTCTTTGAATAATCACTTTTCTCTCTACTTACATTTAAAATATAGAACTGGCTATATTTAATTTATGCTCTGGTATTTATGCTTTTAATGACTGTGTTCCTTTCTGCTACTTATGGCTGTGTAACTTACATTTACTTAATGATCCAGAATGTTTAGAAAATAGAAAAAGCATAGTCTGGTGTAAAAGTACTCCCATCAGAAAATGTGTAGTTGTCAAATGTTAAAACTAAATAAGAACTAATTGTGCATAATTAAACCAGGTCTTGAACTTGCAAAGGTACATACATGAGCATTGAAACTGCTGAACCCAGAGGTGGACTGGGTTATTCTTATATTAGTTTTGAAGTTATTAGCTCCTGAAAGAAAAAAAACAAACTTAAAATGAAGAGAGTTTATTAAGCTGAGTTTGCTATCTTTACTGAGGCACCATGACACTTCTTTCAAGGAACCTTCCTTCTCCTCACCCATCCCCAGTAAAATCAGTGTAATTTAGCTTTTTTTATAAAGGGCTCCCAACTGATTTTTGTTTAAAAACCATGCTTACTGCATGTGCTTGTGGAACAATAGACCTTGAGTAGAGTTTTTCTAGGTATGTGATGTGAAAACTGATCTCATCAGAGTACATTCAGGTGATATGTCTATTTTATAATCTCCCTACCAATGAAAACCACATAAGGAATCTCTGTGAACACATGATATTGTGGTGTTTATGTGTTCTCAGTCAATAGACCTGAGAAAACAGTATATTGGTCAGTATAATTGCTAAAGTTATTACTGCTCAAATACCAGGATTTTGATTTTACTTTGTATGTCAAATTGCTGATCTGACATGTAGGGAACTTGCAAGGTGACTGAAGAACCAAATTCTTCTCCAGACAAATCCTTATACCTTCCGTGCATTACACAAGTATATTCATGGGGATAAATGCCTTAGAGGGGCTTTAAACTGTATAAGGGAGCCTAATAGGATTTAAAAGCTGTAAAGTTGGTTAGCAGAGTTTATAGCCTACTTGGATGGCTATGGTCTGTATTTTTTTTCAGGCCAAGGTCAATGGCATAAATGGTGCTGTAAAAACTGCCTGTGAAAAACTGAAAAGCTTACCACTGACTGAGACAAGGCACTTTCAACAAATATTTGTGTTTGCAAAGTAAACTTTTAGAGCTGGAGCAGAAAGGTGGAAGACAACTTTTGCCAGATCTAGACTATAACTCTTGAGTTTGGGTTGAAATTTCAGGGTTTTTTAAAATTTCTTTCTCATGTCACTCTTGAGAATTTTTCTTTACCTGTCTAGGAGCTATAGTTGGTGATGAAAAGATAACATTTGCTTTCTTGAATTGTTTGAGCTAATGTCTCTGGGTGCAAAATTAGACTTCTTTTTCTGAAGTGATTGTATAAAAATTTCTACTTGTTGCCACTTACTGCCATAGTCACAAGGCCACTTAACACACAGCTTGTGACCAACTGCTTCCAAAAGGAATGGAAATGTCACAAGCCAATTATTGCAACATATAAATGACAGAGTGAAACAAGACCATACCTGTATTCCATGAGTGTAATGAGGTGGGGGCTTTACTTTGAAACCCTGTGGTTTTCTTCCTTAATTATTTGTTGTCTGTCTTCCACAAGAGGGGCCAGGGGGCTTGGCTGGTCCTTGTGTGATGCCCGTGGGCAGCCACTGGCAGCAGCATTGCCAGCACATTGCAGCCAGTGTTTAGACATTCTAGTGCCACCACTTGGGACTGGGTAAACTGAACCTTCAGCTGTGTATCTGAACACTGCAGCCATCTAACCCCGCTTTTTAGGTCCTCTTCATCCTCTTGACACACGTGCATGTTGAATTTCAGTCAGGCAAGAAATGCAGACGTGTGAAGCTGGGCCTGTGCCAAGGCTTGTGTGGCATGCTCTAGGGTCAGGCTGTTACAGGGGTGCCCTCAGCCAGTAGGGAGTGGCTGGAATGGTAAGTAAATACAGTCAGCCTACAGGTAGTGTTTATACCTGGTTTTATTTATTCCAATTTTTATTTCCACCATGGCAGTGTTTTATTCTGCTTTAAACCCAACCCGGTCTCCACGAGAGTCTCCAATATTACTTCTCTCCCTAATATCTGTGAGAGACTTCACAAAGAGAATGTGGTGATTCCGAGGCTATCATAGTCCTTACAAGAGGTGAGTAATACAGTGGCCTTTCCCTAACCAGAGGTGAACTTCTGCTCCTAACTTATGACTGCTTATCACATTTGCTGTTCTCCCTCTTTTCATGCAGAGTGTAAATATCATGGCAATGTGCATGTAATAAAACTTACAGATCTCTTAATAGTTCACATGGCATTAGATACACAGAAGTGGAGCAGCCAGCAGATAAGAAACATAAGTATATCATAACTGTGCCATCACTACCAGAATGCTGTTGCTTAAATGGATTTAGCAGCATGTAACACAAGTTCTTCCTGTACTAATCAGGCATTGTATCTTGAACACAACAATACAAAAATAAATAAAATAAAAATTTAGAAAGCCCTACCACAACAGCATATCACCTCTCTTTTTAACAGTGAGATAGAAAAAGCTTTTCGAGTTGGCTGTTCTAGTTACTCAATAAGACTTTCAAGAAATTACAATTTTATTGTTTTAAGCAGGAGATAAAAACCAACAAAACAAGTAGTCCCAACAAACTGCCTATAGAAGAAGAAGAAAAAAATGAAGTTTAAAATAGCATTTTGAAAAAGAAAAACAAATCCCAAAGCTTATCAATCCCTTGCAACATATCTCTAGGCAGAGCTAAGGTCTTTTTCCCCCCCCCATAAGCCTTTTTCCAAGTAGGGAGGGGCAGAGTGGCCAGCAGAGTTTGGCAAGCTGTCCCATTGTTTTGGAACACATATAACCCTCAGTTTCATAAGCATCATGAGCAGCTTCAGTTTTAAGCTTCAGGCTTTTGTACATGTAATTGGTATTTTAAAAATAAATATGACAAATAAGATATATTTTATTAGCAATAAGTTACTGAAGTTTGTTATTGTGCAAAGGTATAGATGTAGAGTTTTGCTTACTATTAAATATTCAAATGGCCTGAATTACATGGGATAGTTGGGCTTTAAAGCATGGGGTTTTTTTTCTTTCCTCTTTGCTGGCTTTTACTGTAGGCCAGTGAAAGAATTTGGCAGTGTTTGTTTATCGTTTCTGGAATATGTCTAAACTTCCTAAAGCACATGTTTTCCAGATGCTAAAATGAAGACACCTAGGGTTTGGGATTTTTATTTTTATCCAGCAGTGATGGTGTTGGAACGAGTGACATTCAATCAGTAAGCTACATTTTCTTTTTTTTTTAGTTAGCTGTAGGAGTATTATATAAGGAGGAGACCTGCAAATGTGTGGACTGCAATTCATGAGAAACAATAGTCACAGCTCCTAATGCCAAATGCAAGGGACTAGAATAAGCAGAGCTGGAAGGAAACAAAAATTAAGAAGGAAAAAAAAAGAAATAGTGGACTTTGCCTTTAAATCAGTTAGCAGTACTGTGACCCTTGTAAGTATGAAATAACCCATGAAAGAGCTCGCGTTGCAACAACTATTTGGACAACTACATGGAATTAAGGTATTTGCATATCTCAAGAGGCTGTTAATTTCTAAAATGTATGTTTTGCTCTGCTTGGAGGCATATATGCTGTCTTCAGCTGAATGTCACTGTGCTGCATAATATTTGTCATGTTTGTTGGAAACGTTTAATTGAGCAAGTTTTAGCCATGGATAAATATCAAATGTATTCTGTGATTAAGTTTGGAGTTTGTAGATACCAGCATTTCAAGTTCTAGACATAAAACTATGTAAAGCTCTCTAATGGCTCTTAAAGGAAACCACAGACTGTTTCTCGAGTTGGTTATACAAGGAGCCGCTCCAAGGGACTTGGTGCTGCAGTCCTTGAAGTCAATAGCTGAGCTCCCATAGATTTTTGTGGTGCAGGCACGGCGCGCTCTGCCTTGCACAGGAGCCAGCTGAAGTCAGCCCTCGTGCTCCGTCAGACAGTTCAAAGGGAGCAAAGCTGTCATCATCGCTGGCAAGCCCGAGGGGTAACACGAGGACAGGGCGAGGCTGCCAGAGCAGTTCCCGGCGCTGAACTCTCCCAGGTCACTCCTCCAGCGCTCACTGCAGGAGGCACAGGCAGCGGCTGGGATGAGCGCCCGTCCGGCTCCTGGGGCTCTGGCTGGTGGGCTCAGAACAGCCCTGGCCTTCAGGGCTTGTGTGCTGGGGACTGTGGGGTGTGTTTCCAAAGACCAGATTCTCTTACGTGCTTATTCCATCTGAACTTTGGAAGTTTCAAGCCTGTGCTTATGTGTTGGGATGGGTAGACACTGTGGAACTGTTGTTGGCCAAAGAGTGCTTGTGGTGCAGATGTGGGGATGGTGATACCATTTCCGCAAGGTCTTGTACCTGCATTTGAGGTGAAAGCTCACCGCATGCTCTGTGCACACGCATCACCTTAAAAGAAGCCCTGCTGAAAATTTACCTTTACTGCTGTCACACAAAGTGACTGAAAACCCAGCTCATGCATTTTCATTTAAATATAAGTCTTCCTAGCCCATGTATTATTCAAAGGAATGTTATCTTATGGAGAGTATTATTCAACTGATTGCATTAAATGTGGCCATAAACTTTTAAGTTAAAGAAGTAGTTATTCTCCTCCACCATGCCTGTGCTGTCTAATAATTTATGAAAAAATGTGTGTGTGTGTGTGCACACGTGCCTGTGTGGGAATATGTGATCTCAAGGCCCACGATAAATCTTGAAGCATTCACTAGTGGTTCTGTGATAGGCAGGCTCACTCAAGATATGCTTTTTCTTTGACAGTGCCATGTAGCAGTGCCTTGATTAATGTTATTACTCTAAGGAATATAATAAAAAAATCCAGCGGAGCAAGAAAATTATTGTTACAATAAAAGCCATTCAAATGAACATGCTTATTAACATACCTCTCAATTGCACAGAGACTAAAAGACACAGAGTGTGTTCTCCTCTTCCACGTTGCTCTGCATATTTTGTCATTATGCTGCAGAGCTGTCGCGACTGCTGTCTCCTGGTTATGATTTTCAAATCCCAGTTGATGATTAATACCTTTGGCTCAGACAATTGTAAAAGGCCGGTGTTGTACCTGCATACATTTTCATGCTGCTCTGACAGCAGTGATGTGCATTGCAATGTGGAGGGGCATGGAGGGTGGAAGGGAACTGGGAGAGAGGAAGAAAGAGGGTGTCATGCAAGAAATAATTTTTTCCATACGTTTTCCTGGTTTGTCAGGTCAGCACTCAAAGCACACTAGAAAGCACACAGGCTAGAAAGCACATCACATGAATGCCTTGCATTTCTCCAAGGCCTCTTATGCTGCCCCCTTGTACTTAGAAGCATCCTAAAGCCTCCTGTGAGGAGATAAAAAAATCTAGGATTCATGGATAGAGGACATTCAGTGACCTTAGGTAAAAAGGAAGAGTGGACAAGGTGCAGGATTTCATCCAGATTCTGCTGTAAACTGTATCTTTGCCAGGAAGAGATTGTTCCTGGGCTGACTGTGTAGGGTAACACAAAAGATGAAGAGAATGTAGTATATATGCCTTGTGGCAATGACAAAGTTAAATCTGCAAAACAACTGTTTTGTTACATAAATGTGAACACAAGTAGAACATGAGTATGAAATTAATGAAGGTGTTACAGGATCCCTGATACTCCTCATTCTGTTTTCTATCACTGCTCTGGCTATCTCTTCTTTCTCCCATCTTCACCTGCTCTCCGCATAGTCACCTTTCCTTTTTGTATTTTCTGTTCCACTGTTGCATCCCATATCTTCACAAGTTCCCTTTTCCCTCAGTCCCAGTGCCTCTCACCTGGCTATTTGGGTCCTGCTCTCAAAGCAAAAGCATTTTCAAAGTTTTAGTTCATAGATGATTGTCCAAAACAAGCATAATGCCTACAAAAATCAGTCTGTAGAACTTGGATATGCAATGTTGTGCATACTGGTGAACATGCAATACCTGCTGCTTGTATTATGTATCACGTAAATGTATCTGTGGAAAACACAATGTCAACCCCTTCTGGACTGGGATGCTGAGTGAGCTGGGTATTTGTGAGCAATGCTGCTGAGCCGTACCCTTCCCCTTTGTCACTGAGGATGTTTGCTCAGATTGAAGTATTGTTTGGGTTTTGGCAGAGGCCGAAAGCGGGGAGCAGGAAGCGGCTGCACCCTGACGGCTGTCATTTCCCCTGCGCATGACTCCTGTTTACTGCCAGCTGCTTTCTTACGGACACACCACAGCACGGGCTTTGATACGGTCAGCTCTGGCGCTGACTCAGAGCCACTGAACTTTCTGTGGCTACCTGCTCATTTGTGCTGTTCTCCACAAATGATAAGGTCGTGGTAATTTAAAAAAAAAATAAAAAATGTAGGCTCTTTCACAATCCTCTGCTCGGATTAGGGGATGTGTGTTCCCACTGAGCTGGTAAACGACGGCAGCCGGGAATGTCTCAAGTGGACGGTGGGGAGCTGGGCAGACCTCTGATGCAGAAGCTGCTTTTTCAGCAGGATGCAAAGGAGATCCTGGTAGACAGATGGCTGGCTGCCCGGTTTGCAGTATGTCCTTTCAGACCTCAGTCTCAGTTCCTCCCCCTGTAAAAGCATTCATTATGTTTTGTCACTCGATACATTAGTTTGTTTTAATGCACTGCAACCCCACATACATTTAGCAGCCTCTTTCTGCTTGTTTATGGGGCTCCACTGTGTTTGGAAATGAATTAAAGCATCTGAAAGGCTTGGCAGTTTCATTAGAGAAGGACGGTCCAATCCAAATTAGTGTAACTCATTTAAAATTGAAGTAAAATGTTTTAAGGAGAGTGATCTGATAAATATTGGCTTTAACTAATTGGATTTTCAATAGACAAATTACTGCATTTTTCTCATTACTTAGTGCTCTGTAAGTCTTTCAGATAGTGTGTGAGAGTTCAGTTCCCTTCTATGGGCCTGAGAAGGATGAGTGAAATCCCTGACTGAAGATTCTTTCCAGGTCTTTGGAGGCTGGATGGCTCAGAGACACTGTGTGGCTCAGCCCTCCAGGCAGCTCAGCCTGTTAGTGAAGGGGTGCTGCCGTTTTCTGGTGATTTTCACACAGGCTTGCTGATCCTCATGCCCATTGCACATGTGAGATGATCTGCCGGCTGTCACTGACCTCGCCAAAAGAGGTGCTCACCAGGATAAGCACAGCATAAAGCCTCTCACGTTACTTGTAGAGTAGTCTGGAGTTTGTTTGTTTCCATGGGGTTTTTTGTGTGCTTTGGTTTTAGTTTGTGCTTTTGTTCTGTTGTGTTGGTTGGTTTTGTTTTTTTTAAATAAGCAAAAGCAATGCTTATTTCTACTTAATTTCCAAAGTCAGCTTCCAAAGCTTCCACAGCTGTTACTTACAATGAAATATTGATCTAAATAAATATGCAGTTGTTACATTTTTTTCTTTAAAAAGTATTATTATCCCCACTTGAATAACAGAAAATAGAAAAATAGAAGAAAAGCAGGGATTCTTAAAACCTTATCTGATGTCAGGAGCACCATCATTTGATTCCTTCCAAAACATGCTTTCTGAAAAGAACTGGCATGCATTTGATTCCCGGTACTCATTCAAGAATTCTCCTTTAATGAACATCAAAGCCAGTGTCCTATAGAGAAAGGAGCTCCTCCTCAGAAAGGTGCTCAGTAAGGTACAAGAACATGGGGCCTGAGAAGTGAAACACCTTCTTGTTCCAAGTATGGAAATGTTTGTATGAGCAGCAGCAGTGACAATGTATTTTAGTGTCTATGTAGTACGAAATTGCATGTGGATGCAATTAGATAATATTGACAGTCACAATGGTGGATATGCAAATAATACCATGATATTCTTCTGTCTAACTTCCTCTCAGGGGAAAAAGTAGAGATGGAAAATGGAGTGGTGCTGTGAGGACCAGTGCTCCATTTATTTTTCTAATGCAAAATAGATGCATGCCCTACAGCAGGGCATGTCTATGGGATATGTGTTCTCATTTCAGGAGCCAGTATCTGTCTGCATGGCTAAGGCATACAGGTATCTGCTTCTACAGGGCAGATTTGATGTATCTCATATGCAGGCCTGACCACCCCAGGTCCAGTATCCCGGCTGAAAATGGTTTCACTCAGTGCACTGCATTTCCATGTGATTATGCTGGTGTGCTTATTTTTTGTTACCTTTTGAATAGATAATTTAAAATTGCTCTCTGTAGGGATGTTCTCTCTGCCTATCTGCCTATCAATCTTTCTATCTGAATGCAGAAGTATTTGATTAGTGTATTTAAAGTAATAAAGATGTCAACAGTAGTGTCATATTGATTGATGTTAATTATAAGTCTTTAATGGCTCCTCTGGTTTGGCCACTCTCCTTGCAGATTGTGATTTTATGGTTAAAATAATGCCCTGCTGTCCACACACTCGGTCATAAATTGTGGTCTATCTTTCTTTAATGACTTCGCATGCAGTGGTGTAATCCCAATAACATACATTATCTTTGGTAAAAGGAAGGCAGTGACTTTCATAGAGGTGATGGATGGATTTATAAGGACTAGCTAACAGACTGGCTGGGATCACACCACAGGCAAACCTGATTGTTCTGTTTGTGCATTGCCATAAGCAGAAACAGTAGGCAGGCAGTCTTGGATAAATGATGATTTTCATTCAGTTCCTCCCTTTCCACTCCATATCATCAGAAAAAGTTAAAGAAAAGGCTGAGATGTGAATCAGTCTCATATCAAAAAGCTAACTCCTTAGTAATTATGTAAAAAATCTGTAGGCATCTGTTGGCTAGGCTATACTGAACAAAAAAGGTAATTCAAATTCTTGCTTTGTGGGCATTCTCTTTAAAGTAAAGAATGAATGCGTGTTTTCCCTTACAGAGGTGTATTGCTTCAGTGAGGAAAATGCTACAGCTCTGAGAGAGGTCTCACCATTTCTGGGGGAGTTGAATCATTTTACATGCATGTGAAAAGTGAAATATCAGGGCACCATGCAGGGATGTGTTCAGGGATGCCCACATACATATGGATGTGTGCCATGTTGCACGTGTCATGTTTAAATAGATTCACTATAGTGATTCTGAAACACCACCTTATTGCTTCTATATCCATAATTGGCTCCGTGGAGCTCCAGCACAGCATGGAGAATCCCATCATGCTGTGTTCATACAGATAGGTGTGCACAGAAGCTTTCAGAGTGATCTGTGCCCTACGGGGCCTGGGATATAGCTAGTGAACCAGGCTAAAAAGCTGGATGTTTCCTTGCTGCTGAAAAGTTGGGAATAGAAGTTAATTTGGAAAAGATATGGTTACAGAAAGTAATTTATTGGAATCCTAATCCTGGCCTTTACTGCTTGGTAGCTCACTGTATTTCTACTGTGGTATGTGATCGACAGCAATGAAGTTCAAGGAAATTAGTAGTAGGGAATGGGGGTTGTTTTGTTTGGTTTTGTTATTTTTGATAGATTAAGATGGGACTCATAAAATTAGTTCTGAGCAGAACCGTAGCACAAACAATAGTAAAATATACAACAAAATTTTGAAGCACTTGGGCTCTATTGCAGACTGCAGTTGCAGCGCTGCCTTCTGTGAGCAGATGCCTTATACAGCTGCTGCTTGATGAAGTTGCTTTCTAAATAAACCTGATTACTATTTGTTTATTAAGGTAGAAAGCTGTATCACTTTTCCACAGAACAACAATATGGATATGCTTAATTGTAGCAGGAAAGCCAACAAATTAAAAAATACTCCCCCAAGCTCAGGACAGAGCAGGAAAGCAGCATTTGCCTAAAGGGCTTTTAGTCACTTGCCATCTAATTTTACTAGTATTAATTTTTCTGTCTCTAACAAAGCAGTGGTATTCCTTTGCCATAATGTGAAGTGTATACTTCCAGAAGTCACATCAGCTGGACAGCATCTGGGTGGCTGATGAGCTGGGCAGGCAGCTCTACTTGCAGCTTTGGAGTTACTTTTTGTTCCATCATCAGGAATCCTGTTGATGGGTGTCTGCAGCACATTGCCCATATGAATCTTTAGAGCTGCTTTTGTTTTAGGGTGGTGGTGTGTTTAAGTTGGGAGTTTTTTGGTGTTGGTTTTTGTTTGTTTAGTTTGTTTGTTGTTTTAGTTTTTTATTTATTCTGTAATTGATCAGAATTTTTACCTCTGCAGTGTATGCTGGAGTTCAGCCATGTCAAGCTTTTCCCCAGGTCCTCAAAGTGCAGTGTTCCCTTGTCCCAGACCCTGCTCTTTTTTGTTTACAATAAATTAGCAGTAGTTCCTGTGTTGGAGATGAAATCAGAAAAAAAAACAAAAAAAACCCAAAAAACAAAAAACCAAAACACCACAAAAAACCCAACCCCAAGGCTTCAGTTTAAAAATGCAGGTTAATCCTCCACAGCTTTCAGAAGCATTTCTGTAGCATGCTACTAATTAAGATAAGGTTATCATTTTAAGTTATACCAGGAATGCAATTAGAGCTCTTACTAAGAACTGTAGCAATCAATTTTATACAAATTATTCAGACCTGGTAAGGTAGAACGCAGTTTTAATAGGACAAGAGAACACACTGTGGTTTTATTAAATATAATATAGATTTAAATTACTGCTGAATGTTGTACTGCTGTGCATTCAGCAGGAATCCATGTATCCCTTTCTAAAATCTTTTCTTAGGTAGGATTAAGTCAAACATATTTTTCTGTCTTTTTCCATGTACAGTTTCTACCAGTTTTTGATTCTGAAAAAGAGACATTTAAATGGATGTACTGTAGAAATTGGTGTAAAAGAGTATTTGGTATGCTTACCAAATGATAAAAAGTTGACATGGACAAATGGGTACAAGTCAGTGTCAGATGGCAATTTATGACCTATGTCATTTGTAGATGTATGTATTTTCTGAAGATGCTGTACACAGGGGGATCAAACTCATCACCAGTTCAGGTAAGGCAGGGAAACAGTGGGCAGGTAAGTGGGCTCTATTTCCACCAAGCCCCCTGTGCACTAAACAGGCTGGGATGTTTCTTTATCTTTGAACTTTGGACCAAACCTCAAAGAAAAAAATAAAAGATAGTATGTATAGTATGTTAATGGAAGAACTAAACGTACTTATTTTCACCTTTGTTTTTATCATTAAGATATAACCGTTTCTGAGAAATAGTGTACACCATAGACGTGCAAACTGTAAAAGTATGCTGTTGTGGAAGGATTTCACAGTGTTGTGCAAACAATGTGGTGTTTTTATCTCTGCACAGTGTCCTTTGGGCTCTGTTTTCCAAGCAGAGAATGCTTGTTCTTAATGTTTTCCTGAAACATTTTCGTCTTTAAAATGTTCATCTTTAAAATGTATCATTTCATCATGTAGTGACTTCTTCTTATCTTGCTCTGGTTGCCTTTTCTTTTGTAGCTGTGTGACTTGTACTCCTTGAGTTATACTCGTGTTTTATAGATGTCCTTTCCAACATTTGTAAAAGTGGACAGCACTAAACTGCAGTTAATCCTGAGTGTCTGTGTGGGCTTAATCAATAATTTAAAAGTTCAAACATTAAAACTATGACTGTTTCTCAAGCGAGCTTAAATACTCAGCAAATTCAGAAGAAAGCTTTATCTAGAAGGAAACAGAACATATGAAATGTGGGTGAATTTACACTCCACCAGCCTTAATTCTCTGATATAACAACTTGGTGAATAAAATTGTCTGTAAATAAAGTATTTATAGAAATGCATTGGATTATTTCTTGTTTCACCTTTTTTTTCAAAGAGATGTTAAGATGGTTATTTTTCTATTTTTAGATGGCTTTTATAAAAGAAAATTTTCCTTAGAATTTGTCACTTTGTTTAATCTTTAGTGCATGCTAGAATATTTTTCAGTGAGAATTGTAGAGTGTTCTACAGGGTGGGAAAATAAAAGCTCCAACTTCTGCCTCCAGCAGTTTTGCATGAGGCTGTCCATTTCAAATTAATTCTTTGCTAAAACCTTCAGCATGTGGGCCAAGAAGAAACATATTCAGCTGTCTGTGTTTGTTTGAGTCACAGTACTGTGCTTTCCAGAGCCCCTGTTACCTACAATTTTTTATTATCTGAGCTGTACTTACCAGCTCCACTGACCTGGAGATGAGGCATCTCTTGATTTCATATTAGCATGGATGATGCAGATGGTACCCCTTAGTTTTGGGGATGGTTTTCCTTTCAAATACAACAAAGATTTCTTTTTAATCAGAAATCATGTTAGGTTTGGAGGAATCATGTAAGAAAACAATAGTCGTGATTTTGCATTTAATTTGTTTATTGCTGTGTGTCTTGGTATAACCTGAGTGGGAACTAAACATCACATCCTTCTCCTCTGGAGAAGGGGGTATGTGGTACTGCTACTCTTTTTATGAGGAAAACCTTTGTTTTCATTTTGCTTGCACGGGAAGCTGGGACAGGAAGGTAGAACTCTTTGGGGCTGAAAAGGTGTCACTGGTGAAGCAAAGGCCACTGAAAGAACACAGGTAAAAATCTGTGGTACCTGCATCCTTATGCATCTATATGTGAGTATATATGTTTGACAGTTAGTATTGCAGCTTCTGGCCAGCCTCCGTAACAGAAATACTCATTTTAATTTGGTTATCCTAACAAAAAGAATTGGTGTTAGGGAGCCATGGTCCAGCTGAGAGCTGAGCTGCAGGATGGCCTGTTGAAGGCACAGCAGATGCAAACGTGTCTTTCATTCTCCACATTTGTTTAAAAATAGCAGGGGTTTGGTTTTGTTTTCTTTTCAGGACAGTTTTTTTTGTTGTTGCTGTTGTTTGTGGGGGATTTTTGTTGTTTTGGTTTGGGTTAATTTTGGGTTTTAAATGCTTTAAAAATGTAATTCTAGGAAATAAAAGAATGTGTCATTGTTACTCATTTTGAGACTAGTCTGTCTGCTGTCTGACTGGTAACTCTGTCAAGAATTTAATGTTTGGAAAATATTTTCATGTTGCAGGCAAATGCCCTTTCATTTCCAAAACGTTGGGAAAAGGTAGTATTTTTCTCTCAAAAGAAATTGGGTTTGCACATAGTGCATCAACAGCTTTGCAGTTACTCTCAGTATAAATGAAAAGGCTGTAGTATTACACATATCAAGATGTTTTGATACTGTATGTGAAATTCAAACACATTCAAGCCTGAAGACATTTTTTGTTGGTTTAAGGAGGGCAAAGGCAGCAGGTAACTTGAGTATTCTTTGTTGGAGAAGTACATGAAGAAATTGGTGTCTTTTTTATTTAGGTAATGGAGTGAAGGTAGTTGGATTAAAAAGACATAGTTTAGAGAAAAATCCCAGCCCTGCTTTCATGGAGATGATCCTCTGTAAGTTGAGGGCAGAAAGATGTAATTTAGGATTTGTGGCAATTAAATAATCATTGACATTAGTAGAAAATAAAGCAAAGGTGCTTTATGTTGTTTTTATTTCATTCTTAGGCTTGTTCAGCCTTATCAAGAGAAGGTTCATTAGCAGTGGTCATAGGCCTTGTTAGTGCAACTGTAAACTTACAGGTGAAGGTTATTTTGGCATGCACAGAGGTAAAAGTCTTGTGTTTACAGAAAGAATTCCTCTCTGCTAAATTGGAGGAGGGTTGGCCTTCATTAGCAATAAAACTTATGTGGGCTGATAGCATGGGTGGGTGTCAACTTCATTTATTGTTAACAGTAAACTTAGGTTGGTTAAAATGTCTTTAACAATATCTCTAAATATTTAACATTGTAAGTACTTAACAATGTCAGTGAAGCACAGCCTGTTTGTTGGGTCCCAATATGATGAATAGCAAGTTTTTCTAGTCTGGAGTCATGTTTTCATGGATCATGTTTTGCTGTCAATAGGTTTTGTTTTGAGATATTTTGAAATGCTTGAAAGCACAGGATGGGATGCTGATGATGAGCGAAAAGAAATATTCCAAAGCTGAATCTAGTAATGGTTGTCAGAGTCAGAAGGACTAAATCAACTTTTAGTTGTCAGTTAAGTGCAGAGAAATTATCAAATGATTTCTTGGGGTCGGATGTAAGATGAGAAAATACTCAACCTGTTTGCCATAATTATTTTTAGCGCTCCTCAAAGTTTTTCACAATTTGTATAGAGTTAAACATGTCTGCAGTTCACAAATTAAAAACATACATCTGAGGCTTTTGTGTTGCTCAGTCAGAATAACATCTGTAGTCCTGACTCAGAAAAGGGTCTTTCCCACCAAAGACCAGTGAAGAATGTGCTTCTGTCATACTGAGAAGAGTAGAATGTAAGCAAGGCCTGGCTATGTGACCTTAAATAGATCTAATTTTAGGGCTTTTGAATAAATTTGCTTTTCTTCAATTTGTTCTTTGGACTTTGTTTTAATTTCTTATAATAATCAAGCTTCTAACCTTTTTTCCTAAGTTCTGCTGTTACTTTGCTTTTAATTTTTTTTCCATGCCCCTGCCACAAGGCTACAGTCCTGTCATGAATACTGCTTGGTTGGTACCATAGCAGATGAAATGGGCTGAAAACATTTGTTAAGGTAATCGAAAGATTAAGCTTTATAGGTCAACAGAAATATGCACCCAGTTACTTGTGTGTCCCAAATAATGACCTAGATTACACCATTTATGATATTGCAAACACAGTTAAGTTAGAAGAACCTTTATAAGGTTTTGGGCACAAATACTTAAATGTGACAAACACCAGCAGTGAAATTGTTCCTCAGTAATGTGGACATTTGTTCAGAGTCTCCACCTGTTTACAGTATTCAGTTTGGGATGAACTATGTTGTATTAACACAACAGTTTTTACAGGCTTGCATTGTGATTGCAAATACTCCTCTCAGAACCAGAGCTTGGGGGCCTGGAGATGAAAATGAACATAGAACTTGTGTATAGATAGGTAATATTATTAACCTCACACAGAGGCAGAAGGGGGTGAATTATGATCACTAAAATAATATTTAGAGCAAAAAACATCAGCCTGATGAACAAAATATATGGTTATAAAGTCATAAATTCTGGCAACAATTCTTGGAAGTGGTAATGTTTTACAATGAAAATATCAATAGAAATGTTATGGTTTGAGGAGAAGGACTTTTCTTAGAAATGTCTAATGTTATTTTACTCTACATTTATAAAATGAGGTAAAATAAAACCAAGTAGAGATGGGAATGAGGCTTGAAAGAGAGAAAAGTAACTGTTAAAAAGTGAGTGGAAGACAATGTTAACATCAAGTAATGCTACTGGCTCTTCTCCCTACATCTTTACTCACCATTTCAGCCAGATACACACATTTCACTTATATATATTGTGAAGAATGGGGCTTCACTTTTAAAAATTTTAAAAGATTTATTAAGGAAAAAATTAACAATAGGGGAGGCCCACAACACAAAGCACAGCACTGGGTGCATGGCTAGTCTGACCAGAGGCACCCCCGCTGGAGCCCCTGCAGCCGCTTTTATGCTCCCTTGGTATCAATCAAGGGTCCTGGATACATTTGTCCAATCCGGGATTTGGCCATCCCCTTCCTGCCCCTCTGCCCTCCTGTTTGGGGTGGTCTGCCCTAGCTCCCCTCCCGTATGGGGCGTGGGTGTCTTTGGACTGGCACCTTGATTGATGCCTGGAGAGATCTTTCTGGAAAGGTTCTGGGTGGCCCCTGCCAGCCATCTTTCACCTCTGTCTAACAGTTTATTCTTTTCAAACATTACAAACATTTAAGAAAACAAACCAAATGTACAACCAGCAGGACCTTATATACGATAACAGTTGTCACTATCAGTAATTTATATAATGGGGGGGGGTACAAGGAAGAGGGTCACGATAACAATATTATAACTTATTAAAATAATGAACCAATCAACTTATTAACAGTTATAACGAGTAATTACACAACCAATTAACTCATTAACTCCTTTTTAACACACCAAAGTCAACCTCACCCTTGGCTGTTTATAACATGTATTTATAGCTGTGGGTTGTATGTAAAAGTATATATGAAAACACATATATATATGTATGCAAAGTTTATATATTTATATATATATATATGTATTAAAAAGCAGTATTGTATTTGCATGTATTCGTTGTACTGCCCAAATAGCTAAATGACGAGAGCATCAGCCAGGGTTTGAATGTGTGGTTGTTCTCACTTCAGTGTTATGCTTTTGGTTTCTGGAAGCAGTCTGCCGCACTTGCAGTTTGGTCCTTGACCTTCTATCACTTTTGGAGATGTGCCATACAATCTTTGTTTACAGTAACAAGCATGGAAAAACTGACTTCCTGACAGTAATGCTGAAGTCTAGGTTGAAGCCACTCACAGGTGAAAAAACATAGTTCTTCCACTTTGAACTTGTAATGTGTTTGATGTAAAATACCCATCTAAAACTGGGCAGCCAAGGAAAGGAAACCAGTTTTTTACCCAAGACCAAATATTAACTGCCTTGCCAGAAGTTTCACTAAGGAGTTGGTCATAATGTGTTTCTGTGTGTTTTTCCTGGAGGAGCACAAAATTTATAATTAACCTCATGGCAGAAAATTGGTTATTTATTTTTTATATAGGTATAATATTAATTGCCTGAGCAGGTCATTGACTTGTAACTATTGTATGTGTGACTGATCTCCACATAAATTCTTCACCACACAGCTTTCTCACAGGCAGGTAAAATACATTAGGGTTTGTAGGTTGGTTTGTATGGATCATTGACTGGCTTGGGTAGGAAGGGATCTTAAAGATCATCTGGTTCCAACCCCCTGTGCCATGGGCAGGGACACCTTCCACTACACTGGGCCACTCAGGGCCCCATCTAACCTGGTCTCGAACATCTTCAGGGGTGAGACATCCACAGCTTCTCTGGCCAACTGGTTCCAGTGCCTCACCACCCTAGCAGTGAAGAACTGATAGACTGCAAAACTTCCTCCTTGCCTGAAATTTGCATCACTTTCCTAGTGTTCTTTGTTCATTCACCCATTACTAATGACTATGAGACTTTTTCAGGAAATTAGGGTATTTGCATGAGGAATTTTTGTGTTCAGACTGGATTTTCTTCTTGAAGTGCTGGTTTACTAAACAAAGCAGCATTCGAGTTTTGGAGTCAAAATCAAGGTCATGATGCAAAATGAATGCAAATCTAATGGAAGATTTATGGCACAGTTCTTTGGTCATGTTTTTGGTGATGTAGCTTAAGTGATGTGTTTTGTAGCAATTAAATATTCTAGAATTTTCTCATAGTGGGGTTATTTTACACTTTCAGGAAAAAAAAAGGGAGTTATATGTTCACTGGAAATTCAATGACAAGTGAGTTCGTAAATCATTCCTATTTTCCTACAAGTTGTATATTTTAACACATGCTTCCAAATACTTTGTTCAAATTTTATTTTCTTTTTTACATGATTACAATAACTACAGTCCTCTGCATTAACTTATGACTCGACCCATTTTACACTGCCAAGTGAGAGGAGCTTGGCCCCAGGACTAACTTATCTATTGGAAAGAGTTTTTAGTAAGTTAGAAGAATAATGGAAATTTTAACCGTAGGAAACTTCCACAAATGCAGAGAAAATTATATCTATTTCAGCATTGTTTATCATTTGGTTGATTTTACATCAATGTATCACATTCTGCTGTGATATCTGTACCTTCTACTCAGTAAAATGCCCTATTTCTGCTCCTGTCCAGTAGTCTTCTTTCTCACAGTTTGCAGAGTTCCAGCAGGAAAAGGCTTAAGTTATGTAGACTCAGTCCTTTAAAGTACATAGGCATCTTCTAGCATACAACAATCAAACGTGGGTGAATACTGAGAAAATATCACTCAAATTTTAAAGACACCATTTGTACTCACACTGGAAACAGATTCTCAAATATGATTAAAGAGCTGGCAAATAGAAGCATGTGTGGCCACTGCTGAAATACCTGAAACTCTGAGAGCGTAATTGCAATAAACTCTATCACACATCCATAGAAAATCGAATAAATATGGGAAATTTTTCCAAGAGTACTATTGAATAATCAGTGAAATACAAGAAATTGTACTGGTTTCAGGTGACTGCAAGAGAAAAGTGCCGAATGGTGGCGCATTACCAGTTTTTTGTCATGAAGGTCTCTGTGCTGAAAATACAGAAACATTTCCATTTTTTTTTTTTTTTACATGCATTCACTTAGATGGTCTAGAGAGATTCTGGTGTACTCTACTGAAAGTTCTACTGAAAATGTGGAATCGTGGTTATTTTTTAACTGTTTGGACAAGTAAAGCATATCTCTTTTTATGAGGAGGTAGTTAGATGTCCATTCCAGGCACCATACAATTTAGCAAGGATGTGCCAGGCGATGGCTTTGAAGCCCATCAAGTAGCAAAGGAGTTTAGCTGTGGTCACACAAAACTCCTCAGAGGACATCTTACCTTACCAAAGAGGTACAATGTAGAGAAACTGATTTTGGGACCTGAGCTCTCAGATGGCATTAGCCTGAGTGTCTCTGAACTATGGCAGTGTGTGTCTAGCCATACCCTGTGGCACTGAACTTCTGCTGGTATTTTCTGTGATGTGCAGGGCTCTTCATGCCTTGGCCAGTAGCCAGTATGGCTCAGTACTTAGACCCATGTGCAGCTCTGTGGTTTTTGCTCACTGACATATGTTTGTTTTGATTTGAGTCCATAAGGTTTGCACGCTTGAGGTTCACTTTGAGGTTTCAAGTTCAGTGAAACGTCAAGTTTTGCCTGGCTTTTGGGTTGAAACCTCAAACCTAATGACAATTCTTTTTCCATCTGCAGATTACAGAGTGAAAGGTCATTGAAAATTGAACCCCAAAGCCTGATACTTGCTGAGAACCATCAAGTATCCAGGTGGACCCTTCCTTGCAATTATATATTCCAATCAAATTAGCAACTCTTCATTTTACTGATACACACAAGTGTGCTGGTGGCATTCTGCTTTGATTGAAATGATAGTATTTCTCCAAGTTTCTGCTATTTTTCAGTTCCTGTTTCCTAGGTGGCACTGTTTAGTGCTACACAGGTGGCAGCTTTTGGTTATAAGAAGGAAAAGTTAAATTTATGGTTGGTTCTGTTTTTTTGTCCAGTCTATGCAGTGCCTGTGCTGTGTTTAACCAATGGGAAGTTCTGCTTCCTTTGACTTCAGGGAGTAAGACCCAAAGTGGGCTTTTACCCAGAGGAAAAGCTGATGCCCTAAAGGTTTCATTTTGCAAACACAAAGTTTTGTTTTCAGTGACATTCAATACATCACACTTGCCAGGATCCATGTTTCATTGGAATACTGTACCAAGCAGAAAATTAGCCATGCAAAGAAGTATTTGGTTCAAAAGCTTCTGAAAATTACTCCACAAAATTCAGCAGCCTTTAAGTACTCATGAATTAAGACTATTTTGGGCTCTCTGTATATTGCTGTAATTCTTCATGTTCATCTAGAGTCTACTCAGCTGCTGAATCTTTGCTCCAAAGCCTGTCCCCTGTGGACAGTTACATCAAATCCAAGGTAGCTAGTGTATCCCTAAGACAGAACAAAGCTGCACTAATATGGAGCAGGATTTGAGGCCAAATGTTTGGGAACAGGTCTTCAAATCCTGGCACCAAATTGGTCTTGGGAAAATTTTATTGATGACTTGTCAAGGCAGCATCCAAAATAGTCCCAGGTCTTTCCATGAGTTTCAGCCTAAAAGCTTTCGTGTGAATACAGGCAGTAGTGATCTCAGCCCAAACTTCTTACCTGTACCCTCAGCTGTTCTGTTTGGACAATTTCCTAGTTCTCCATTCTCTGGAGGGGGAGAAAATATGTGCTGGAGCTAAACTGAGAAAGTAATTTTAGACAGGTTAATTTAGAGTCTGCTAGTGCATTACTTTGGGAGGTTACAGTATTTAACAGAGGAAAGTACCTATGTTAGAAATTTGAAGAGGGAAGAAGGGCAGTTAGATACCCATACTGTTAACAAAGAACTTAGTGGGGAGTTTATCTGAAGTGTAAGAATTAAATTTGCAAGCACTCTGTGCATGAGGCTGTCTCTCATATAAAACCTTTCTTCATCTAAGTCTTTTTACATTTCTGAGGGAATTATGACTGGTCTTTCTCTTTGTAATTCTTGCTTGTTCCCTTCTGTTCCTCTTCATTGACACCTAACATGGCTGGCTATCCCTGGATCTTACTAGAAGGTACATGCATTGTATACTTGCATAGAAGATTTTTCACAAGATTGTGGATATATATTTATGGATAATTTAAGGACCATTTTTCAGGTCTGTGAAAAATATGTCTTTTTTATTCTGAATAAACCAGCATCCTCCAGATACCACGTTGGTTCAACCCTAATTCCAACTTCTGAATGTAGTTCGGGTTCCATATGCAAATATTTTTGGGTTTTCTCCTGTTTCTCAAGGGTAACACATGGTAGAACACTGGAATTGTTATCAGGGTGTTCCCTAGCATTTTAATGGTTTGGTTATATAGTTGAAAGGGAAGCATCTGGAGATTAAATGATAATCAGGTGGTAACAATTTGGAGGTGCTACTGAATTGAGCTGAACTTGGTTAAATTCATATGAAAAGTCTCTTCATTCCTTGGTGCCTTCCCTGTTCTTTCAGTGGCAGATCTAGGAAAATGTATTCAATTCAGCAGTGCAGTGAAGGCTGCCTATGTAAGAAATGCAGAAAGAACATTTATTTCCCACACAGAAAGAATATCTTTTTCCTAGGGAGGGAGGTCAGCACTGGAAGAGGTTATGGAATCTCCGTCTCTGAGAGTTTTCAGGCTGAAGTTGCATCTGACCTGATGTAGTGCTGATGATATCCAGGGGTTTCACTAAGTTACCTCCAGATGACCCTTCCAACCAACATATCTCTGACTCTAAGTCAGAACAGTCAGATAAATGAGCTTCTGGTGTCAAGTGGGAAAGATCATCAGCTCACAGAGTCAAGAACTGCAGCTCTGCCTTAGAAACTAATGAGAAGAGACTGGAAGCCATTCAGAGCCATGCTATTACAATTGTAGTTTAGAAACAATGGGAGTGATCACCAGGACAGCTCCTCTCATTTTATAATCCAAAGACCTGAAGATATGTATTTTGATGCACTCAGTTCCTGCCTCAGTGATGTTTATATTTTGGACTGAGGAAGTAATCGGTAACCTGGATTCTTCATATTAGCTGACATTGCATCTGAAAATACAGTATTGTATTGATTTGCTACAGTCAGAGTTTGGGCATGCCTCTACTGTTTTCCATAAAAGACTTGCCAGTGCTGAAATTATCAACCCCACATGTGAAAATGCCCTCAGATGACTGTGGTAATCCTGTGATCTGTACATGCAGTCCTGCACCTCTCCTGAACACTATCAGCGTGCTGAGGCTGAATGCTACTACTGGATTTTACGTGGAATTTAGGCAACTCCTAGGTGCAGCCCATTGCAAAACCTCTTTCTGAGAGGAGCCAATGAGAACAAGCTACAACTGCCTTGTGCAAATTTTTGCAATCTGCTCTTGCGTGAACAGTTGGGAAGGTTGAAATCAGCACAAAAGAGCACTCGGGTTTTGCTCTGATTGCGCTTCCCTGTGTAAGGGCTAAGCATGTCTCTTCTGGGGGAAGTCTGTGCTTGATCTCCATTATGTAACTTCAGAGATTGCAATGGGATCCTGTGCAAAGCAGCTGTGGGGATTCACGGCAGCTCTCTTCCTACATTTCCCCGACACCGTGTACAGTTTCAGTGTAAAGAGCCAGGGAGCGCAGCGTTGCAATGTGGTGCCCTGCTTTTGCAAACAAAGGGAACGGAAGACTCTGTGCCACCTGCTCTGTCACTTGAACAAATGTTAGGCATAAAACAAGCTACAGACCGCTAACTGTTTGTTGGATGATAACTTTGTGACCAGCAACTCCATCGACCATCAAGGTCAGCTTTTTTCCTTTTGTTTCTCGAGTGAACCAGTCCCTCGGGCCCATGCTCCTATGGGCAAGATGGAAAAGCAGCCAAGGATGTTAACTGCTTGGTGCCCTGAGAGTAAACAGCATTGCGGAGCTGCACGCTCTCATTCGGGGGCTGCCAGAGGTGTCCAGATGTTTCTGCGTTAAACAGGGTAGCACAACACCTCTGCAAGAACTGGCAGGGAAGAATGTTTGCTTCTTGGCTTGAGATGAAAGCTTTTGAGTTGGCAATATCAGGAACAGGTTGCCACCATCCGCAAACCAGAGAGAGCCCTGTTGTGTCCATACATGTGGATAAAGCTCTTCTGCTCATTTTTTCCTGATTATTTTGTGGACAGTGCATTTACTGAAATTACCAGTTAAGGAAACGGTGAATGCCTCTGTGTTCCTTGCTGTAGTCGTTCATTGAGTGTGGGGCTGAGTGGGAAAAGGAGTGGTCTCGGCAAACAGCTTGTTAGTTTCAAATAAATTATTCAGAACACAGGTTTAGATACAGATTGCAAGGAACAATAATGGAGATGGTTTTCTGAGTCTGTTCATGTTAGGGAGACATGGATTATGCTTTTCAGGAATTCACTTAAGTGCAATCAGTTTAGAATAACGTAGCCTGGAAGTAATATTGCTGCCATCCAGCTAGTGTCTGTGGAACAGCATTCTCCTGCCTCCTGAAGCATTGGCATTGAAGATGGAGAGATATGGAGATATTTATATTTTGGGCTGCCTCTTTTTTTTTTCCTTTTTTTTTTTTTTTTTTTNTTTTTTTTTTTTTTTTTTTTAAGGGAAATTCATTCTAACTGCTAGAGAGGGGCATGTTTCAGTTGAAATATTTCCCCCCGCCAGTGAAATAGTGGACCACATCAGCATCCGATTTGGGTGCGTCATGTGGTTTCTCATGTGATGCTGGTCTCACTGCGCTTTGGAGAGTGAGCCTTTGTGACTCCGCACTCTTGGACAGTAGCAACCAGCAACACAGGATACTTTGGGGAGGGAAAGGAAAAGAGACAGCCTCCCAGAAAACCCCGAAAGCCCAGAAAAATAAAGTTACAACAATTTGTTATACTTATTGTTTCTTCTTAACTGTTTTGGCTTTTATTTTTAATTCTGGGTCTTCCCTTTTCTCCGTTCCTGCAGGCATAAAGCTGCACCATTTGGAAGAAGCAAGACAGTCTTTCCTCACAGCTACGATGCTGCACCGCTTTCGACACAGCCTGCTTTTTCCCCCATTTACCTGGGTGGCTGCTGCTTTTTCTGCTGCTGCTGGGGCTGCTGCAGTCTTGCTGCCTGCGCTTCACCCTGGCTTGGCTGACTCGAAACTCTCTCGTCTGCGCATTGCTAAGGAAGAAGAGCAATGGAGCCACGTATTTTTTTTATTGGTTCTGGAAGCAAAGGGTTGCGATATGTGATGATTTTGGGGTTTTCTTTGGCGGGGGGGAGGGAGGAGAAAGGAAGGGTGTTAATCTAGGATAGGGTGGGTGAAAGCTTAAAGAAATATTATGTAAAGTAATCCAGTGCTCGACAAGGGCATCAGCAACAAGAATCCAGCCTCTGCTGCTCCAGAGGATTAACATGGGGAAGTCACAGTGCTGCAGTCGGGTTTCACCTCAGTGTTGTGCTGGAGATGGATAAATAAGGTATCGGTTGCATCTGCCTGTTAAGGCAAAGCCAAGGGAGAAGGAGAGAGCGAGCGAATGCAAATGCGAAGGAAGAAAAAACGCTACGTGCCGTTTGTCTGATTCTGTGGATTCTCATTGCAGAGAGGATGGCTTGATTAACAAAGCAATGTATGGACGGAGGGACTGTAAATCTTAGCTTGAACACTCCTGGTGCTGTCAGAGAGTGAACTGATGAGTTAGGTGGCTGCAGGAATATCCCCAGGGAAAACAGCAGCCTCGCACTCTGTGTGTATATCTGTGTACGTACGTGCTTTTGTGTGTGTGTGTGAACATGTACAGAAATGAAAGAAGGACATTTCTGACCAATTTACGGAGGACGTTTGTCAGTTTGCTGGGTCAGACTTGATTGCAGCTTGTATTTTCAGCTCTAGCTCTACACCCATTTCCTGACTGAGGTGGCACTTTGTGAAAACAGATGGTAGGCAGTATTCTTTTAAGAAATGTGAAAGCAGATCCTTTCCGCTTAACACCTTGAAGCACTGAGTCTTCTGCACTGTGCTGAGAGAAACGGTGGGGTTTCGTTTTCTCCATCTTAGAATCTCTATAAACACAGCTGTATTCAGTATGGTGAAAAATTCTATACTGTAAATAGAAATGTGATCAATCTAATCAAAATAAATGCATCCCAGATGACTTCTAGACCAGCTGGCTACCACAGTCATCAGATGACTAAATCCTCAACTGAGCATTTACATTCAGTGTTATACTTGCATCTTTTTCTTTTTCCTTTTTTCCTTTTTTTTTTTCCTTTTAAATTAGATTTTCAAAATCAGCCTCTAATTGAAAAGGATTCTTCATATATTGAGAAAAGGCAATGCTTGCATTTGGCAATTGATTTCTGTGAAATGTACGTGGGTGTATTTTCTATCGCGGAACCTGCTTACCGTGGTTTTAGAGCAGGTAGACTTGTCACAGTACAGGCATATTTCATTTGGTAGGTAGCTCAGCTTGGCCAGATCTGAACAATGCAGAAATAGGGAAAACAAGCACTGCACACAGCTAGCAGGGCTTGGCATGGATTCTAGCAGCTGCCTACTGAGAAAGAAGGGGTTTTTTCCTTTCCTTTTTTTCCCTTTCATACGAAACCATAGACCATAATGTCATCCTAAAATGTGTATGAGGGGATTTCCCAATAGTCATGGTGAGCTACCCTGCAAGACACCTGTCTGGTCCTTCCACTGTTTGTTCCCCAGCCTACAAAGGCAGCCCTGTGTGTTGAATTGTATTTAGCCAGCTGTTGGATAACATTCTTGTGCTGGGGGCTAAGGAGTCTTATTACTCCCAAGCTGTAGTTTTCTTTTTGCTTAAAGAAAAAGAACTTTGGCAATACGGCAGGCTCTGCAAGGGAGTTTATGCCACTCCTATACCTTTCTGAATCTGTTGTATGCTTCTGACTCGGTCATTTTAAAGCAAGCAAGGAGGGAGGAGGAGAGACTCTTAACTCACAGCTTCAAAGCTGCACAGACGAGCAAAATGTCAGCAGCTTGTAATTAGGAACCCACGGTTACGTCAGTGACCGTATCTCTCCAAGAATAGCTATGTGATGTGTACCACAAAGCGAAGGAAGACTCTCGTAACCTGGTTAACAAGGCTGGCTCAAATAAGAAAGAGCAAGATGGATTAATGAATATGTTGTGTTCCTAAGTCAGATGTGGATGGATTGCATGCACAAGGTGTACTGAATTCTGCAGCAGTGAAGACTGAATTATGGCACGCATTTACCAAAAGTGCAAATCCTTCAGAAAAAAATGCAGATGAACAGTCTATCCTTGAAAATGTCTTTCCTAGGTCCGTCCTGTACAGGCAGCTGCATGACATGGAGGCATGCTCTGAAGGAAGAGACCGGCGAGCTGCACAAAGGTGCTTAAAAGGAAGGGTGCAATTAAACACAAAGCAAGCCTGGCGAAATTCTGTTCTGGCATTGCAGATTTGATACTGAAATACCACCCCAGAGGAGACCGGCTGGGCTCTGGTGTGGTTTATATTAAGGCTTCTCTGGTTAAGAGTGAGGGGGGAGGGACAGCGCTTCCTGCAGCATCTTGCAGCCATGCAGAAGTCCCCAGGGCTGTGGGAAACAGGAGGGATGGACACAGCTATGTGCTCTTAAAGACACATGCCCAGATCTCGCCAAGGGGTTTTCTGACCTCTGCAATTATTTTTAGGTCTGCGATGGCAACTCGGCAGTGCTTAAGCAGTGAGATTGCAGGGGGTGTTTAATCCGCTGCGACTGGCCTTTCTCTGTGTCATGGCTGGGAGATGACTATAGGGCTTTTATCAATACCCCTCCACCACATCCAGTGTGCATGTGTGTCACTGTTCCCAAAGACCAGTTACTTGGAGGTTTGGTGTGATTCCCTGCTCCCAGCAGAAGTCACTTGCAGTTCAGCTTTGTTGTAGTCACTCTTTAATTTACCAGGATAGGTAGATTGTATTACGTGAACAGTGGGGGTGGGTGGTTTTTGGTTTGGTTTTGGTTTTGGGCTTTTTTTTTTTTTTTGACTGTGAACACAAATTTGTAGGAGGAGGTGACTCTGTATATTAAACCAATAGCTCTTTGAATTGTGTGTAGTATAATTTAAATATACTTACTTTAATTAATAGAATGTTACAAAAGCTGGCATTGTCTGGGGCTGTTTAATTTACATTTTAGGTTTAGTCAATGAGCATAACCTGCCTGATTAGAATAGTGTATTCTGCACAGCCAACAGGGTGGAAGGCATTATTTTGTTTGTGTTAGTTCAAACAGCTGGTCATTAATGCAGGCCCCATCTCCAGAGTGAAGTGCTAGTGGACATGAATGGCTGCCTGATTAATGCTGCCCCTCAACGGGTCCTTCATCCAGCAGCGATGCTTGCAGCAGAATAATGCAGCGGGATTTGATTGCGCTCTAACAGGGTAGTATGTCATTGTGTCACCCAGCGATCGAGGTTATTATGGGGTAGGGCAGACAGACGGGACAGTGGGGTTACTAGACCGTGGCATTTTTAGAAATGCAGGGCTGACCTACTTAGAGTTATTCTTGCTGGCTGGCAGCTGCCTGGTGCGGGGCTCCCCCGGATAGGCTGCGGCTGTTGCTAGGGGGAATTAGCATGAATTTTTCCACATACAGACTCAGTGATTGAATGATAAAAGCTGATTGGAATTAAAGAGATTCGGTTCAGTATTATGCAGATTTATCTCCCTCTTTTTTTTTTCTCTCTCTGTCAAATGCATAAGAAGGAGCAGAAAACAGTTTGTTTCCATTTATTTTTGACCTATTTTTTTCCAGGGAAGGGCAGAAGTGTTGTGAATTTTTGGTCATAATTTAATATTTAGGCCATTGAAATGATATGATAGTGGGCAAGCATCTTTAATGTATGGAAGATTAAAATGCTGCCTCTCTGGAAGGGAATGAAATGAATATATTTTGTGTTCTGGTCAGCATGCCACCTCTTTCTATTTGAAGCCATGTCAGATTCCTTCATCTGGAAAGGGGAAACGTATACCAGGTTTTATTGCATAACATTAGTCTTAGCTATTTTTAGCTATCTGTTCTTAAAAAAATTAGTCCTGTTTATGCTAGTGGATGAAATTAATCCCCAGGCTGTGCTTCATGTATGTGGAGACAGATGCCCAGGGTAGCTGTAGTGTTGTGTGTCATGTTCATCTGAAAAGGTGTTTACATACTGCAGGCTTATCAGCACTGCATACCTGGCAGAGTACTGATGTAATGTAATCAGATCAATTTCAGAGTATTTTTCAGGCTCTGGTTTGAAGTTGGATTCTCTAGATGGCCTTCTTTTATTTATCTACATCTGCCTAAAACAGTGTTATCTTTTCAGAGAACTCCATGCTCCCTTAGGAAGCAAATAAAAACAATAATCAGTGAAGAATCCTTTGATGCAATTATGAATATTTCCTTTGTTATTATCACTAATTATAGAAGATCTTTGTTTAAACCACTGTTTCCCTCTGTGTGATCTTTTACTATGAAAAAAGTTCCAATTTAGTGCTTATAATTTTAAGTTAAATTTTCATGGCAATGCATCACAACATGGCACTCGATGATGTGGGAATTTTCAAAATAAGGGACAGTGGGGGATGGGAGAGGACTCACATGTCTTTGGAATTGCAAAATAAAGAATGTGACTCGGTGCTGAAAATTAGTGAACTCATTTTTGTCTGAAACAGTTTAATTTGAAATATTTGGATGAATGAGATACCTTTTAGATGGGTGTGAGCAGCTTGCACATCTGAGGTACCTTTTAGAGGAGTGTGAACTGCCTGTGCATCTGTCTGGACAGCCAGCTGCCTCCCTGGAACCAGAGCTGTCCTGTCTTGGCCCCTGGAATTTATTGGAAAGGTATAAAGAAAAAGAAATGGGAAATAGAGACGTGAATTTGAATGCATTTTGTGGCTGAGGCAAAGCATTTAGTTCCTACAGAGTTGAATTTCCTATGTCTCTTTCCTGGCATTGATTCATTACTGAAACTCACACCACTTCCTTCTCTGCTCCTTCCTGACAGTCTCATGGAGTGACAGATTTTTAGGGAAGTGAAAGTGAGGAGGTGCACTGTTTGATGCCCAGTAATTGTGTTTGCCTTGTCTTTCCTTGGAGGTGACTTCAGAAAGTTTTGGTCCCTCTTCCCTCAGCAATATTCTCTTGATCAAAATCTGATGTCCTGCTCCACTTTCCTGCAGGATGCTAGGCAACAGACACCCTTTGCCTGCAATTGTCTCTTGAGGTTCTTGCCCTTGTTGGTTGTAGCCAGTTGTCGTTTCATCCAGTTCACCTGGGATATTACCTGACTTGGGCTTCAGCAAATCAAAATAACTGTGTAATACTACATTAATGCAGAACCCAATTTTCTAGAAAAAAAAATTTGAGTGTTATCTTATTTTGGTATATTCATGCTAAAAAAGAGTGAGTTCAAAGAAAAGCAACAAACAAGACAAAGCATATAGTCAGTGGAAAAGAGTTGTGTCCTTGCTGTTTATCAGGGATTTCAACACAGTGACTGTTTATAACAAATGTCAAATCAGACAGGTTTAACAAGCCATCAAGTGACATATTAAATATAAAAAATTTAGTGCACCAGAAATTGTATTCAGCATAAAGTTAACCCACTGAAAGTCTCTTCAATTAAAATTATTCCAAACAAATGAATTTGTGAATAATGTGATCATAATACTTTGAGTAATTATGAGTAGCAGAATATGGAGGTAATGAAACAAACCCAAAATGTGAGCTCTGTGTTTGTGTATAATGCATAAGAAACAGGACACCAGAGGAGTTTGAAATATATATGTCGGCGTTGAAAATATTGTCAATTGTGCACATTCTTTTGAAAAAACATGTTAATTACTTTCTGATGATCTCTGAGGTTTCTATTCTTTCTAGAACTTACACCTCCTACCTTGAAGTTTCTTACCTACAAAGGATTGTGTTGTATTTTTCAACATTCTTGTACCATGACCTCTCCTGTGAGCTATGAAAGATCTATTATGCTGAGTTTCATGCTCTAGGGTGACAAAGTGAATGCTGATTTACTGGGAGCATATGCAGGCAATATTTTTTTTCCCCATCAAAATACCCAGAATCCTGCTTCCATTTGCAGCTGTGAGGTGGCTGTACTGCTCTGTGTATTCCTGACTTCAAAGTCTTGGCCAGTCATGGATTTGCTGAGCATTTTGTGATTTTATGGCAACTTTCTGTTTTCTGAAAATGATCAGAGGATATGGGATATAGAGCAACCCATATAGATTCCCATGCCACAAGGAGTGAGTTGACTCCCAGCCTTTACCTCCTGCAGGGCCATACAGATCAGTTCTGCAAAAAATGTGTTTCAATTCCAATTTCAAACCAAAAGTACAAGGAATTGTCTCATATTTTTTAAAAGACTGGCAGTTAGCACATTCCTTTTATTGCAATTCAGTAGGGAATACAAATGTTTTACAAATTAAAATAATCCTTACAAGATTTTTTTTCTGTGATCCATTAACATGGAAACAAATTCTGTAACAAATGCTCCTGTAACAGCCAGGAGCAGCATTATTGTGGTTCCCACATTCCTGCTTTTCTTGCATCCATGCATGTGTGTGCCTGTGCACTCAGAATTGCTGCATCCATGTAGTGTGTGGGTGTGTATATAAGACATAAGCATAACTTACACAAACACAGCACTGAAGCATATAGCATGTAATCACAGTTGTCTCAGTGTAGCACCAAAACCTGTGCCTCTAGATATATGATGCTGATTTGTTTGTCGTGAAAAGTGGCTTGACATGAAATGTAGGCAGTTCTGGTGTGTAGCATCAGCCATTGTGTTAATGCTCTCATCCCATTCAACACTAGCAATGACCAGAAAAAAATTGTGATAATGTGTGATATAGAAGTATAACAAAAAGGATAGTGTAGTGAAAAATGGGGTGTACCTAGATAGCCATGTTTCATAACCACTCGTGCCTTTTGTAGCCATGTAAAATGAAATGTATTATGGGCTGTTTAAGACAGAGAGAGATACTTTGTATTATCGCTAATTCTTCCCTCCTGCTCTTAGGCCACACCTACTTCAAAAGTGAATCCAGACTCAGATCTTGACAGAGATCATGACCCTGTTGAAACCAATGGCTGTTTTATCCTGGAATTCAGTTGGGCCAGGCTTTCATCTCTGGTATTTTCCCCTGAACATGTCTTTTTTCTATACTCTTCCTCCAAAGTGTGGAGTTTCTATTTCTACTTTTTTCCCCCCTCTGTTCCTCTGAAAATGCTTTGAAAGCTTACTTTTTTTGTTGAGCAATATACTGTAAATTTGCTCTTGAGTAGGAGAAAATGTGGAGAAATATCACTTCATTGCTGAGCTAGTAAGGTTGAGTTGCAGTGTCTATATAATTACGTTTTTCTGAATACTTCTGCTTTCATCATAAAATGTCTTTAGTTTTTAATGAAATTGAACAGTCAGTGAACAAAACAAATATTCCAAGGAGAACCTGGTGTCTTAACAGGCTGCAGAAACTCAGGTAATGAGATGGCTGGTGTCTTGACCTACAAAGCTAGGGCTCTTAGAAATGTCAAGGGAGGCAGAACGCAACAATTTCAAACAAGAAATGCTTTCTAGCTCTCTAGCCACTTGTGCTGTTATCATCATTAAGGTTAACAGTGAATTCATTTATCTTTTTTTTTCTTTTTGACACTTTTGTGTTGCATAAACAGTACTCACACCAATATTCAAAGTTATTCATTTGGAGGTAGGTGTACCACAGTTATGTCTGGGTTTGCCATGTTTTTCTTTGTTATATACAGACACAGTAATTAGGCTCTTTTGAGGTCAAAATGTTTTTGATATTTCACAGCTGGAGATATTTGGAATAATGGCACTTAGCAGAGGACATTGGAGATAGATTTTGTGCAATTTTTTATCTGCAGAAAACATGCAGAATGGAGGAGGTGGTGCATGGTACCGCAGACTTGGTTTGGTTATGACTGAAACAAATGGTTGATGAATCTTGATGTAAATGTGCTCATGGCCTCTACAGATGGCAATGTATTTTAGATCTCAGCTGCAATTCCTGCGTGTATGCTCTAGCACACATATACACTGTTTCAGCTGAACTAAATTTGCTGGTGTGTCATCTCCAGCGGCTCTTCATATTACTCCTTTAAAACTAAAACCTACAATTCTTTACAACTGCAGATGAGATTATGGGTTCCAGTCTTTTTTCTTCCCCTTGCAATGGCTGGTAAGATTTGTGAGTTTTATGAATACGTCGTTTTTATAATGAAACTGAAGTTCCAGTGCACTTCAGTGCCATATTTACTGTGTCACAGTCAGTGGATTTTCTTCCCATTATGTGTTTTAAGAGCCAGGGAATCACACACTTGCCTTCAAATTTGACTTTGGCTCCTTCACATGATACTCACCAAGATTTTTGTGATTTTTGTGATTGTAAAGAGATACTTGCAATCGTTTAAAATTACCTCCTCTGGTGCCTATATTTGTATTATCTTTTCATAGTTGATATGAGTTTAGTTAAACATGAGACATGAAATTAAGCACCGCCCTCTGAAATGTTTTCCCTTGTTTTATGAGAGTAATCCCATTTCTTACAGAAGCAAGTGAATGGCAGGCCAAGGAGCCCAAATGAACAGATGATGTTTGATTTCACAAACCAGGTATCCATGTTATGATGCATTCCAAAAAAAGCAGGACTGGGCACTAATGCTGTGCAGATCAGCTTTGTTGTGTGTTTTCAAACAGTAGAACATGTGAAATCAGAGTTTTAAGGCCGAGTGAAATCCTGCCCATGGTGGAACCATTGGAGAGCTGGGTTGACTGGGGCACTCCCACTTTAAAGGGAGTCTCCAAAGTTTCAAGTGCTTGCCAGCATTTTGTTCCTTTCTTTGCTCAGCCCAACTGGGGCTGTTTTCAGCTACATGGCAACAGTAAAGAGAGGTAATGTCCTTTGTTTAAATCAGCTCTCCCCCATAAACCTTGGCTTCTTGTTACACCCTTAGGTAATCCTGGGTGTCTCGTACTAGTGTGGACATTAGTAAGGAGTTTGAAGCATGCAAAAAAAGATCAGAAGGCGGCCAGGATTTTGGAACAGTTAGGATGTGTAGTTGAAGATTTCTGGACAAATTTGACATTTCTGTTACAGAGAACGTTAAAAGAAATGCAAGGCAGTCAGAAGTTTTGGCTGTATTCCTGTGTTGCATAATGATGGAGACCAATAAATTCAGTTAAAGCTCTGAAATTTTCTTACTCCATGGGTCTACAACCAGAAAAAACCCCACCCCTCTGTTCATCCACTAGATTCAGTTCTGCACAGGCCCCTCAGAGTTTACATCTTTGGTTGTCACACCTATTGCATGCAAATATTTTTAAACATTTGGTTCATCTTGTCATTGAGCCATAAGGACTTAACATCCATGCTGACTTTTATGAGGTCTCTGATTATTGCTGGATTCTAGATGGTACCCATGCCTTCCTTATAGCCACTAGTTTATAATTTAATGTAAGCCTGCACATATGCATTTTCTTAGAAAGGATGAAATGGCTTTCTGTCACTCCTTAATCCTATGTCAAAGGGTAGAAAATGTAAGGTTTTTTTCTCTGTGAGCTGGATGGATATCAGAGACTCTTCTCTCTCTTTGGGTCTCACAGTCCTGCTTTGAAATCTTTTAAAGAGATGAAAAGGGTGTAGTTGCAGCTTTAAAACCATGAACTTTGCACATTACTGAAACAAATAATTCTCCCTTTTATTTTGGGGTCCATGTTGAGATAATACACAGAAGCAAAAAAAATATGGGTGTCTTCTATTTCATTGTTTCCTTACGTCCCTCTCCACCCACCCCCTTAACTTATTTTTGGGGTCTGGAAAGGAAAGCACGCTGAAAAGCCCCAGTGTATTGATGTGTGAAATTGAAGGAGCTGCTTATTCTTATGATCCAGCCACTGTGCCCTTTGACAGGGTTAACATTAAATGAAATATACTGGAAAACATGCACCTAAGTATGAAAAATTCCTTAAATTCAGGGTGTGTTCATACAAAGTGAAGTTTCTACAGTGTGGGAATCATTAAACCTGATCCAGAAAAAATGTGAGGTGCCCCAGCCATTGAGATGTGAATCTCTTTAATCCACACAAGCATTAGAAAAATCTGAAACATGTGAAAGTTCAAAAGCTGCAAAGCCATTACATGACTTCTTATTCATTTCTCAAATATTGTAACTTTCTACTGAACTGTGAAAAGAGTTTTTCTTGGTTTTTTTTCTTTTCATAAGCAATAGATCAGTCACTCACTAATATGTTACTGCACATTGTGTATCTGAAAGTTTCACTTGGTTATATCTACTTGAATATAAATTTTTGATTTATTTTTGAGCATTTTATGTAGCATTTCAATGGTTGGTAACTTGCAGATTTGTTAGGGAGGGGAAAAAGGGCAAGACTGAGTTCAATTTTTAATTTTTTTTTAACATGCCAAACAATTTCACAGTACATTTAGAGGTAACTTTAATGACTACATCTAACTTTGTATGATATGTATGTGTGCTAATTAAAAACCAAACCAAATGCAAGTCTAACAAAACCAAAGCAACACAAAATACTTTCTTTTCATCTTAACTTTACATCTCTGAAGTACACCAAAAGGACCTTCAAATCTGGTGAAACATTACTTCAGAGAAAACAGTAAATTACTGTTTGCAAAAGGACAGACTTGGCTGGTAACAGAAATGCTTAGCCCAAGGATTTCCCACTACCAACAACCTTCTAAAGTGCACATATGTCTAATTCCAAGAGCCAGAGTATTCATGCCTGGTCCCAGGCTGTCGCCCTGCTGCTGTGGTATCCAAACATCCTGCAGAGGCTTGGGCAGCCTGACAGATCTGGCTTTCCCTCTATGGGAGTATTAATTTGTTTTGCATCTGCAGTTGTAACATTAGGCTCATTTTTTATCCTTTTGCCCTTTCTGTGGTCAGTTATACAGCCCTAAAGTTTTCAAATAGTTGTCTCTCACTGGGGTATGAGTCGTGCTGTAGGCTGTTTGCTTAAATGGAGTACTTGGTGAGATAAAGCTGCTGGGGAAGGAGGGAGTCCCATATGTCTAATGGTTTTGTTCTAGGAGCTGTCAGGGATGTCCTATTACACTACAATGTCTGAAACAATGATAAATCTTCACATATAGGATAGCAGGCTTTTTTTAGGGTAAAAAAGAGGAGAAAGTGTCACATTGAGTCACCAGTTTAAAATCAGCCACAAATTTTTGTCAGTGAAACTCCTGCAAGAAGAGAGTGTAATTGTTAAAACCAGTTGGAGTTGGATTTTAAGATGGCAGGCAACTGTAGAATCTGACAAAGACTTTTTGAGTCCTCTGCCCACAAAAAAACTTACAGAGACAGGGAGAGGCCTGTTTTCCACACAAAAATAGTTGGCAACCTGACTTTCATTGACTTGCCAAAAGATGTATCAGAGGGGCTGAGGTAATCCACTAATTTCTGAGGTGGTGAAGCAGAAAGGTGCAAGTGGGCTAGAGATGGGGGCAACTGCAGGAGCAGAGGGAAAGGTCAGCTGAGAACTCTGGGATCTCTGGAGGAGACCACATTCTCAAGCAATATTCATCATTTAGAATTATAAAACCTAACTAAAACAAATGTCTCAAACCTGTGCCAAGACTCAAATAGTTTGAAGGTAAACATTAGATAAGAATTAGCTGTATTCATTCTGTCCTTTGCTGCCAAGGCCTCACAGAACAACAAAGGACTATTGATCAAAAAGGTCATGTAGAAGAGGGCAGGGTTTGAAGAAACTGAATTAAAAAAAAAAAAAATCCCAAATGAGACAAATGCAAAAATAGTAACTCAGAGATGAATGGAGTTCTGTACATCAGGCATTTCTCACATGCATTCGTCTGCACAGATACAGTGAATATCTGTCATTTTCTGGGTTTGCAGTGACATCCCCCTGTAGTGTCCAGAGCTTGAATTGGTAAGTAATTACATTAATCCCTCCAAATAAAGTGGGAAAAGCAAAACATGGGGTTGCACTTGGGTTTTCCACTTGGTGCTGTTCTACTCTACACATCTTACACAGATACTTAAGGCTGCTCACATGTAAAATGGTAGCCAGTGGTGACTGATCTCTTATTGAAGTATTTAGGATTCACATGGTAGCAGCAGCAGCTGCTAAGGGATATTATATGAAAAAGCTGCTGTTTTCTTGATCTTCTTGACCAGAAAGGTTTTTTTCCTTTCCTGGAGGTTACATGGTAAAGAGGAATAATTCCTTGTATCTGGAATGTCCAACTTGTCAGACTCTCATATCCTGAAAAATATTAATAAAGGACAATTTACTTATATGAGTGCTGATGGAAAAAAGGCTTTTAAATACAGGAGATTCTGTTGTCATCTGCAGACATCAATCTGCTAAGTGTGTTTGTGTTTTGGGGGGCAAGCGGAAAAAGAGCATTCCGTGAATGACATGTGCCAATCTCATAATGTCATATTACCATTGTGGATGAATAAAGAAAAAGGCCCATTATATTATATCTAACTAGAAAGCAACTTAACAAAGAAATACACTGTGTTTTTAGTGAGAGGAAGGATAGTCTTGAGGTTAGGGCATAGGAGTTGCTGATTCAGATTTTGGCTCTGCAAGAGACTTCCTTGGTGGCCGTGGGCGACTCACATACTGTCCCCGCTCAAAATGGGAGTGGCACCCAAACTGGAGAGAGAGATTTCCTGGAGGGATACCTTCCCATTTCAGCACTCAAATGGGTAGCAAAGTGGACAGATCTTCAAGATGTTGCAAAAAGAGCTTTTGAAAATGTGCAATAGAAGTAGTAACTACAGGGTTTGGACACTTTTTTCTTGTTTCTTTTCGATTTTCCCCCTTCCCCCCATCCACCTTCCCCCCCCAACTTTTTTTTTTCTTCTTCTTTTTTTCCTATGAAAGTCTGGCTCTGATGCTGGTTATTGAGCATTTGAGAATCTGATCCTTGACCTCCCTTGGGATTCTGACTCTTAGTCATTTTAAGGCCTGGTTTCCCAGCTGAAAATGGAGATAACAATGCTTGCTTTATTTTACTGCTTGCCCGTTTTGCCTGTTTAGACACTGAAACACGGGAGAGGGATTGCCTTCTACAACATACAGGTATTTTCACTCAAATCTTTGAAGGGGATTGAAAGAAATGGGAACTTTAGGCATTAGTGTTATGAAAAGAAGCACACAAATGTTGGTAGAAGCAGCCATTTTGACTTTTAATAAGTGATGAGCTCAATTCAGTAGTATTAAAGACTGGCTTTTTGTTATAGAAAGAGAAGACAATCTGGGTCAGAGTCAGGATTTCTTCAAGACTTGGGAATGTTGAGATTGAAAGTTGTGGGTTGAGCACATCTCTAACCAGAGTTAGATTAGAATCTGTGTTGAAGTATGTTTTCAATTATATTCTGTTAGAAAAGTAATGCTGAAATTTATCTTAAGTTGTCACAGTGCTTCAAAGCACAGGCTTTTCCTCTCTCTAAGTCCTCGAACAGACACAGGATGTGTTGAGGCAAAACTGTTTCCAATTAAGTTGATGCATTCTGTGCTTTAATGTTTCAGGATTTAAGTTAAAGAAAAATCCTGTAGCCAGAGTTCAGAAGGATGATTCAGATAAAATTGCCTGGAAAGCAGTCATTGGCCTGAGTTTCTGTGGCTGTACCGTGTCGGGTCATCAGGGTGACACATAGCCATGAACTTCACTGACATTCTGCTGACTAACATTGGCTGGGGATCCAGCTCTTCTCTGTGGCAGGTCACTGAATGTGAAAGAGGCACTTGAAGCATCTGGGTTAAGGGAAATAAGTTATTCTAGCAAATTTCTCTGTTGCTTGAGTCTGCTGTAAATTTTTACTGCAGTAAGTGTGACTTGTCTAGCTGAACGAGTTTTTGGAGTTCCAAGGGTTTTCCCCCGACTATCTGAAGCATTGCTCTTCATTTCCCATCGTTTTGTGGAGTGCTATGCTGAAAACTTCCATCGTGCTGAAGATTAAAAAGGGATTAAGGGGGTTTTTCAGGTAAATGTATGTACACACACAGCACATTAATTGTTCAGGTTCAGTTCTCCAACTCAAGACAAATAGTTGCACGTGAACACTTCACATTCTTATTTGTCAATTCTTGGAGCTGCCTCTGCAGGTATCCCTGAACAACCTACTCTAGCAGCCTTCTGTATGCTCTCTCTCATGCATGCTGCCTCCATTCCTGCAGCCTGCTGGGCAAATACTTCCCTGCTGAACCCTAGCTAGCCAGGTTATGCCAGAACTTCATTTGACTCACTGATGTCCACTGCTTTGCAGTGACTGGCTTGCTCAGTTCTGCTTTCCCTCCAGGAAAAATTTAGGACCACTCAGAACACACACTCAAGATGACTTTGGTAAAGGTTAAATATATGTGGATATGATGATGAAAATAAATCCCTGCATTTTCATGTACTAAATGAAGAATGAAACTGTTGTGGCATATGAAAAACTGGTCAGTTTCTTACTTTGGTCATTGTCCTGCTGTAGGAGTATGTGTGACTGGCAGTCAGTGCTGAGTGAGTTTTGGATTTTTTAAGTTTTAATGAAAAGCTTTTGTTTTGTTGTTTTTGTTTTTACTCTTTAAGAATGAGGTGTATTGTGGATAAAGATGTTACTGAAGAAATTCTCCTAATGTTGTCCCCTTAGTTGGAAGAAGTTTGTGCAGATATTCAGTAAGGTGTTAACCATCCGTAGGGAGATATAATGAAAAGTCTTCATAAATTACTGAGTAGTTTTGTTGAAGATCAGAAAGTTTCTTCAGCTTCTCTTCACAAATATAATCTTATCTGTGTGACCCTGCAAAGTCTTTTCACCATTACTGCAATCTGTCAGTGTGTGCAGTGACAGGGCTTGTAAGAAGATAAAAGCTTGGATTTCAGTTTCCTACTTGTTTTTGATGTGTTTAGTATATGTATTAAAAAAATCAGGTAACTTAGAAGTTTAAGTATCAAGTTGGTATTAACTGTGAAACTGCTTACACTTGATTCTCTTAAAACTAGATCCACTTACTTGGGATTCTTAAAAGATCAATTTGGAATCTGGTACCTGAAAGTATAAGAAAATATCTAACATAACATTAAGCCGCACCATAATTCAGAATGGTTTCCTTCTCTAGTCTTGAAAAGGCAGGTCAAACCTCTCTTCCATCTAAAATTTTAGTTGCAAGCTATTTTAAATAAACTTCCTGGACACAGAAGATACTGGAACTTTGATGTATTTTGATATATGCACCATGGGATAATTGTACCATTTCTGAATGATATTTGGTTGTATTATCCATGACAAGTATGCTGTTTCCCTTGTCTGTGTTTATAATCTTAGCAGTGTGTTTTTATCATAGAAAGACGATATGCTTTTCTCTTAGTATAAACAAGAAAACCCAAGAAAAATAACCCCAATTTGACATGGGTCCCCTTAGAACTTGGGGAAATACTATGCATGCCCTCTTAATGAGGGGTAAAAAAAGACATTTATTTTGCTTAGGGGAAATGTGGAATATTAGATCTTGTTCTTGAAATCTGGGCTCTGGACTGTGATGCCTAGGAAGGTGCAAATTTTGTGTTCTGTGTAGAGCTGTATACTGGTCACCACCTTGAATTAATTGTTGACTGGCTAGGTGTGTCTTGTCCACTTTATAAACCGTAGCAGGAATCTGTTTCCATGTGGTGTCAAGCTGGGTGTGTTTGAATGACCAGATTTTAAAAAAGAAAGAAAAGAAAACCAACTTATTAAATGACAGAGTAGCAAAATCATTTGGTATAAATAAATGAGTGCCCATCTTAAAAAGAATGAAGGAATATTCCAAACCAATGAAACGAAGATATTTTTATTTAAAGTCTAGCATATATTAAAGAGTTTAATGGACATGCCTTATTACTGACTCTGAGAATCTATTCTGAAATTACTGTGTTGCTCCTGTCAATGTACTAGTTTCCTCCAGACAAAGGACTTTATGACTTTCACAACAAACATTATGCATTACCCGATAGATGCTTCATGGAGGAGTGCAACATGTTTATATCATCCTTTCCTGCCTGCAGGCCTTGAAACTTATTTAGAGGAGAAACCACAGCTGCTTTTTTTCCCAAAGAGCATCAGTGTTTTTGTGCCTGGTGACGTGACTCAGCTCTAACACCAGTGACCCAGATCCTGCCATAATGGGCATTATCTCAGCAGTCACAGCACAGTCATTCAAATGCTTCAGTTTTGCACAACTGAGACCAAATACAGAGAGATTATACAATAGCAGGCAGATTCCTAATAGTCAGAACTGCTGTGCTGTATTGATGTATGGCTTGTGAGAGACAGTTCAAATATTATCAGTGACTTTTCAAGTTTTGAGTAAATAGGGCATAATGTAAGTGGTAGGGATGAGATAGTGAAGTTGTGGATTTTACAATTGCTTAGCTTAAATGAGACTATTTCCATCAACAATTGACATTTATTTGTAATAAGAAAAAAGACAGCTAAAACATGACAGACACACTGCCTGGTCTGTCTTTTAACATTTTGATCCATTTGTTGTTGACTTGCATCATACACTTTTCCTCACCTGCTGATTGCTGCTTACAGTACTAATATGATCTCAAGTTTATTTTGACAGAAAAGTATGCCTGTTGTGACAAAAGCACACTTGCACAAGGCATTTGTGGCCAACACAATATTAGCATGAGTGTGCAGATTGCCTGATGACTTCAGGTGTAGCCAGAAAACACTGACCGGCATGTTGTCCCTCAGTGAGCTATTCAGGTTCCTAAAGTTACACATGCACCAGAAAAACTTTGATGGCTTGGGGATTAAATCACTTTCTTTTCTTTATTTCATCCTTTCTTTCTTCTCTTTCCCTCGCCACCCCCCATCTGGCTTTCCAAGGAATGTATATTGACTTTTTGCCCTAGGTTGTCACTGAGACAATGATAAACAGAGTTTCAGTGTGGCATTGTTTTGTAAAGGTCAGGTTTTTTTATATCTTTTTTCTGACTGCTGCTCTCAGGTTTTGATCATTTAGGCTAAACACTTTCAGAGGTAGCATCTCAACATTTTAAGGTGCTTGAATAGTTGCATTAATTTAATTAATTTATAAATAATTATTATATCGCATTAAAAAATACCTACCTTCTGACTGACTTAGGACTGCATCTAAAGGACTAAAAATAGATCCAGCAGTGCCTAAGGGCTTTAAGTTGAGTCTTTACATGAATTCATGGATGAGTTTACTTGGAAAACATTGACTGGCACTGAAAAACAGAAGCTGGACAAAATTAACAGCAAATCCTCTCAGCAAAGTAGATCTGTTGACTGTCAGCTGCCCTAGATTTTAGAGTGCAAAACCGCTCAGACGGATGCTGAGCATCAGTGGCTCAGAGAGTTGGGGAAATTAGCCTCTGGTTGTGAGCATAATTGGATTCCATTTGGAGAACTTTCAAACTTTTAATATTTTAAATATTTGAGTGAAGGAAAAGTGGTTTGTTTTCACTTCTGTCTCTGACTGGCTGGAGGGTATTTTCATTTTCTGGTTTTAATGCCTAATTCTCCTCAGAGGATCTTAGCATACATGCTGTTTTATAAAGGCCACATTTTGTTGTCCTTACTGAAGCACCTACTTCCATCCACCCCTTTCCTTTTTGGAACACCCTGTAAGTTGGGCAATAAACACTGGTACAATGAGAGCAGTGACTCCAAATGTAGAAACAGATATCACCTCCAAACATGCCAAAAGCACATGTTCTGCTTCAATAGCCCTCTTTTTTATCATAGGTAAGGTTTCAGTAAGGTTTGAGTATCAGAAAAGTAAAACCAGGATTGTTAAAAAAAACCCATAAAAACTCCCACTACTTCCTCTTGAGGTTCTTTAATGTTTCCTACATGTCTATAGAGTGCTTGTATTTGCAGCAGTAAGTCTATTTTTATCTCAGATATAGGGATAAAAAAGGTTTTATTTTTTTGTTTTTAACCTTCTGAAGTGAGTTAGTGGGAGATCTCTCTTCTATACCCCAAACCAACATAGATAATAATTCTTATCCTCTTTGATTGTTATTTCCAGTACTTCAAGAATAGCTGTTAACAATCCTTCAATCCTATATTTGCATGGACCACTACCCATTCCCCATAAACTCCAAACGATGTCTGTCAGGACATACATATTAATTAGGCAGAATCTTGTAAGCTTTCTTTCCAGAATCACCAGGGCCAGTTAGTCATATGATATTACATAACTAAATTGTATAAGTTAAAAAGAATATTCACAATCATTTATGCTCAGAAAAAGAGAGGGTTTAAATACAAAGGAAAATTAGATTTCCTGAGATTCAGAACCAAAACATTCCACTTAGAAGTAACACAAATTCCTTCAATTAATTTAGCTGGAAAATCTCACATACATGTGGATGTGCATGCATGTGTATGCATCTTTATCTATCTCTGCGTTTCCTAGAAGTTGGTTTAGGAGTTTAGACTGGAACAAATCTGACTGTTAGAGAGAGCTCCTCTGTGTTTAGTGAGGCATTGCATGGCCACAAATTATAATCAACAAAGGTAAGACAAATCGACACTTCAGTGATCACAAAAGAATTCAGATTTGGAGTGACAATTAGAGGTAGAAAAGCTGTATCTGTATGGGTGTCAGTGAAGCTATAAAATCCAGAGCACAATGTACTGCAAGGGAGAAGGAACAAAAACCCACTTGCATGCACAATGTTCACAAGGACATGTGAGGGATCCAGAAAGAAATATGAAGGAGAGAACTATGGAAAAGGTTTATGACCCTGAAAAAAGGATTTAAATGAATGTTCAGAATAATACATTTTTCTAGTTACACAATATAAACAGCAGAGGGAATTTTGAAAATTGGGTTTTAGGTATGTGGAAACTATCCCTGATTACTTTGATATAACTCATACTATGTGGCTTAAATGAGGCTGTGATAGATATGCAGCCTGTGTCACAAAGAGAGCATTTAATTATGTAAATCTGATTAAAAGCTACTGCATTATAACAATGAAAATAACTAAAACATCAGTTTAAAAATGTAATGAATAATGTTTAAGTGGTGAAGATGTCAGGGTTAATTATTTGATTTTAAGGTCGAATTACAAGTACACTCTATCATTCATCTTTCTTTTTTATGGAGAGTTTGTTGAAAAAAATCAGAGATGGGAGGAAATATGAGGGGAGAAAATTGGTGTTTCCAGCAGATCCCATAAAATTGTGCATTTTTTTTCTACTTGAAATTAATCTTCCTTGATGTATAAGAGGTATTAAATTTTATTTCTGGACTTATCACTCTATACTTCCAGTGGAAGATTTTACATTCAGTATTCTCTCCAGACCTACATAAATGCATTTCTCTTTACCCATCTCCATACATTTAATTAATGATTAGATTGACAGGTCATCACTGTTTGCTTAGCAACAACACATGTTCACCCCAAACCCTTTCTTTTCTTTGTATCATCTTCCCTCTTGTACAGGATAGTACCCTTTTCTAAAAGCAGATAAGTTCTGTGAACAGTTTTGAGGAGAGTTTTGCTTCAATTTAGAATTTTGAATTGAAATTAAAGGAGGTTTCTTCAGTCAAATTTCTTTTTCTTTGGGAGAACAGATGAAGATTCCTCTGATCAATATTTGGGAGGCAGATTGACTTAGTGATGAAGATGCTGCTTATAAAAAGTGCCTGTTGGCAGAAATGCACCAAAGCAATTCTTTCAAAAGTCTACAGGCACCTTAACTTCTGTAGGTAAAACCAAGCTTTTCCAATGGTACTAGATTTAAGAGAAATTAGGTGATTTTATTTCTTTTTGGTCAAATAAATGGAATATGCTCTTATGCATATTTCAGTGAATGTAAGTTGCTGTTTCTAGCAAAGATTTCACTCATATTAGTAGAAACCTAAAGAGGAATTGGTGCTATTTATAACGTTGAGCCAAATTCCTCTCTGTCTGTCCTCTGGAATAATTTTTGACGCTTTTGACCCTCATTCCCTATTCCTGATTGCTATCAGAGAAACAGTTCCTCTTTTTTTTCCCTTCATACTCTTTAATTGTTACCAACACAACTTAAAGCCCTTTTTAGCAGAGTTTTCTTTCTGATTCTTCCAGCCAAGGAAGGATCTAAGGTAAAAAAAAAAAAGAAATCATTGTCACACAACAAGTTGTGGAATTCACTGCAGCTGGCAATTTTGAAAAACCAAAGTTTAAGCATTTTAAAGTAAGAATATCCAGGTTTGTCCAGAACAGGCCCACAGTAATGTTCAATGTGATGGTTGCATTCACTATTCACTCCACAATGTTCAACACTTCTTACCTGCAGAGGACCTGAGAATAAATAAGAGAGCTGCCTGTCTCTAATGGCTTTTTCCTGATCGTCTCTCACTTGCCAATCTTAGCAATATGAAAATGGACCAGACAATTGTTTAGAGTAGACCAATACTTCAGTTCCTATGTAAAGCTTTCCTTCTGCCCTCAAGATCCAAACTTGCCTGCTCAAATACATATTTGAGATGTGTTGCCAATGTCCAGTTTGGACTAGAAGTTTTTTATGGCAGAGGTAGTATCTTCTTTTTAATGTACCTTGTATGTAAAGTTGAGGGCACAGATAATCATAACACTAGATACAAGGAAAAGAACAGTTCTGGCCTTTTGTAAGTGAGAAACAGGATACATTGTCTGACATTTGTTTGTGGTTTACATCAGTGGTTGCCTATGATAAATATTTTTTGAGTGATTTCCAATTTTTCCAAAGTAGACAGAAGTGGAAGAACTTCTTGTGATAGTCTGAGATGCTTTTCTTATGTAGATGACGTTTTCAAATCTAATGGTTAATTCTGGAATGGGAAATGGTTTCTGCAGCTTAGATAATACCAAGTGGAACATGGGAAATTTTTTTGCCTTTAACTTATGCTTAGATGGATATGTGCAGGACAGTGTCTCAAAAATACAGAGGAAAGAAAGGATCTGGCATCAACAAACTCAAGGACTGCCACCTGGAAAATTCTTATTTTTAATGTGTTCCATTGATAACAGAATGTCTTACCAGTAGAGAGCAAAAGCAAAGTGATGAACACTTCTTTTACTGGAATACTTTTAAAGAAACAAATCTAGTATTAATCTGTCTAAACATTAATTATTATATGTTAGCACAGATATTAGAATATGTATGCATTTCAGGATGACCACTCATGGACATTATCTGAAGGGCTGACAGGTTAATATTGCAGAGTGTCTGAACTGAGAATGTTTTTATTATAGTTGGTAAAACTCAGTGTACAGAACTGGCTTTGGATCCAGGCAGAGGACAGGTGGAAGACAACTTTGTAAAGTGCACATTAGACAACTGATATATAAAGGATATACAGGAGGGCAACCAGCCAGGAAAACTGCTGAAATTAGCCTTCAGACAGGGACCCCTTAAATGTCGGGGGAAGTTTTGAACATGGGTATTAGTGGTATTAGTACAGCATTTTTGTCTGTCTCCAGCTCATGATGGTAGTGTCTTACCTGTGAGACGTGGAAAATGACTCCACCACCCACGTGCTTGTAGCGCAGTGACTTGCAACGCACAGAGCTGCCACTCTTTTGTAAGTGAGAAGCATCATTAAATGTGGTGAGCCAATTTTCCTCCTATAGATTCTTGGAGCAGCAGCTACAAATTCTGTACTTGTGTAGCGTGGGTTTGCAAAGGGGAGTGACACTCTTTGACACCAAATGTATCTGTGCTTACCAGAGCCCGTATAAGGATTTGGTTCTTTTGACTTAGAAGTCATTTGCAGAACTTCAACCTGGATTAGTTGAAAGAATAGAGCTGTCACTAATGAAATATTTTGTAAAAGCAAGTGCAAATTGCACCCTGTTGCAAGAGCCTGCTGGGTAATGGCAGAAACAGAACAATAGAAATGAGGCAGACCAGTGAGAGGAAGCAAACATAAATCTAAGATGCTGAATTCTAGTGAGACAAGAGTAGCTTGCAGTATGAATGCTTCTCCTAATTTATTTCCTGTCTCATTCCCCCAGTTTTTCCATTATTCTATAGGGAATGCCATTACTGATTTAGATCAATAGCAGACTTCCCAAGGTATTTGTGCTCCTATGTAACATCTTTGTTAGCAACATGGATGATGGATTGAGTGCATCCTCTGCAAGTGTGCTGATTGACATTCCGTGGAGAAGGGATGCCATCCAGAGGGACCTTGGCAGGCTTTTGAGTGGAGGGTCTTTGCAAACCTCATTAAGTGCAACAAGGCCAAGGAATAGCTCTCAAAGTGTTTGCAAGGTCCTTGGGTTGGGGCAATCCCAAGTACAAGTACAGGCTGGGTGGAGAATGGATTGAGAGCATCCCTGAGGAGAAGGACTTGGGTGTGTTGGTTGATGAGAAGCTCAAGATGACCTGAGTTTGCACCTCAGAAAGCAAAGCAAAGCCTGGGCTACACCAAAAGCAGTGTGGCCAGCAGATCAAGGGAGATGATCCTCCCACAACACTCTGCTCTTGTGGACCCTACCTGGACTCCTCTTTGGCCCCCAAAGGACCTGTTGGAGTGAGTCCAGAGGAGGGCCACAAGGATAATTTGTGGTCTGGAACACCTCTCCTAGAAGACAGGCTAAGAAATTTGGGGGCCTTCAGCCTGGAGAAGAGAAGGCTCCAGGGAGACCTTATAGGAGCTTCCCAGTGCCTAAAACAAACGGGCCTCCAAGAAAGCTGGAGAGGGACTTTTTACAAGAGCATGTAGTGACGGGACAAGTAAATGAAGGAATAGCTCTCAAGATGTTCACAAGCTTTAGAAAAACTGTATATGATTTTGCACATGGCTTGAGGAATTACTGGTAGGTTTTCAGACAATGTTAGTTCACAATTCCACTGCTGTAAAGTCTGATTTTTGCTGCTTAGAATTATTTTGAAACAAAGATGCTGTTAGGAATACTTTTTGTACAAGAGTCCTGAAGAAGAATGAAATTCATCCATTCTAATTGTCATAAAACATCAGTTTCTGTCTTTTTTCTGCCCTCAAAAATTCCTGGTTTCTGGTAACTCTTAAGTTTACTCTTTTAATCACTTCACAGCATGTAAAGCTGATGGGTAGGGGTCTAGAATATTTCCCCATCCCCATAGGCACTTTCACAGTACAGCTGTTGATCATGTGAAGATATTCATTTTTCCTTCACAGCTGACACCCTGCAAATGTCTGGCGTGCCTGGAGATGGCAAACGTGTTCAGAGCAAAAGGAGCTTTCTTCTTATAGGGATGGCAAGTCAGTTCTTGCAGGGCTAGGGAATTTGAAGTGAAAATAAGGATTTCCTCAATTGCATAAAGACAATACAGTCTGTCAATGAATAAAAAGAAATGGCTTTGTGCTAAGGTATGGATCTAGGAATACAGACAACAGAAAACCAAATTACTTTTTTATTTTTATTTCCTTAGAAGTAAAGGATTCCATAGCAATAAAGCTAAATGTTTCACAGATTTAAGATTTTTGTCTTGTCTCACCTCACCTTTTTTTTTTTTTTATATATTTTTTTTTGGTAAGAGATGCCTCTTTAAAACTCTCTTTTGCTGTGAAGTTTAATAAATTTTTGACAGCTGTCAGACTATGGATGTGCTGAGAATGCTGCCTATCACACTGACCAACTGTGTCACTGCTTCTTTGTTCTTCCATCTGTCTGTCTTTTTCTGTTTGTCATTTTCTGTCCCACTCTATTACTATAAGTGCTTTTCAGACAAACATCATTTTTGCAAGGTGTTTTGTACAACACCTACATAATTGGTCCTGATGCATGTCATCCACTTGTATTTTTTTTATTTATTCAGTTCCCTTTTCTAGCTAAAAAAAAATCCTACAAGGTAAAAAGAGATCAACCCCCTGCAAAACCAAATATATGAAATCTCATATGAATGCAATTATAATTTTGACAAGATTCTAAATTGTTTAAAGCAGAATCTCTGAGGCATTAACTTCTGTCAGTGCTTGCTTCTTCACTTAAGCAGAGCTCATGCCTTTATGCAAGGATTGAACAACCCAGTCAACTAATTAACAATGCCTTCTGTCATTTTTTTGAACCCTTTCATTTGAGGGTGCATGAATGTTTCCCTCTGTAACCTAGTGAACCTAATATATGACAGTGAATTGTCATTTGAGCTAATCTAACCATATTATTTTCTCTGTTTAAGGAAATAAGGCTACAAGGACACATTTATTGCATATCAAATTATTCAGGTCTTTTGTCTTCAGTGAAGCTCATTTTAACAAAAATCTGATAAGGGAATAAATATATAATGATAAGTAAAATAATGTGTACTGGATATAGATGACATTTCTAATTCTAATGTTAATGGACTTAGTACCAGAAGACAGACAGTTATGCTTCTGTATTCTACATTGCATAAAGCACCTGACAGAATATATTAGGCTTATATGCCAGCAAAGTGGACATCTGTGTTTGAAGTTAAACCTTAGAACATCTATCTGGTCCCACAATCTTCTTTTCATTTGATAATACATGATCCATAACCATCACTGAACTAGCGATTTTTCTCAATCTTTTTTTTTCAACAGGAAGAATCAGTCTACTGTTGGCTTTCTGTTTTGCTGAAGCCCATCTTTTTTGGTACTTCTCACACCAGTCCTCTCCTGCTGCTCCAGACAGTGAGACAACTGACTGCTTCGTAATTGCACCATCTACCTCCTTGACTTGTGAAGATGTGTCATCCTTCCTACTGCTGCTCTGTGGATCCTGCTCTAATTAGGCTATTAAAGATGAGATGAGCCTTAATATTTGGGAATAGTGTTTTCCAGAGTCATATCAGGCACATAAGTACTTGGACAAGTGGATTGCCTCTCCAGTGGATATCTTGTCCTCAGAGCTATTGTCTTGGAAATAGTCCTGGATCTTTCAAGCACTATTTCCCCATTTCATAGATATATTCTTTTCCAGATACAACCCAACTTCAGACTGGCCAGTTTCTAAGCATTCTGGCATGATGTAGGACCCTAAAGATGTCATGAAATGGATCTTCACCATTTGCAAAAGTTTGTATTTTGCTAAAATATTTTTTAAAAAACCCACACCAAGCCCAAAGATAAAGAACCCAAACCCTACCAGTCCCAGCTCCCACCAACTTTCAGTATTAGAAACAAACTACAATTCTTCTCTTAAACCATGGGAGATTTTACATTTCTTGCAGGTTGCAGTTTTAGAGAGGGAGGGAAAGGAATGGTGGAGAGATGTCAGTCTCAGAGTAAAAAATCCTCTCTCATATATAAAAATTCCTTGAGAATGAAACTGGTACATTTTACAAAGTCACTATGAAGCAGAAAGAACAATTGCAAAGTAGCTCTGTAGAATATTAATAGTGATTGTTTTGTTTCATTTTGATTATTTTTTTTTTTTAATCAACAGCATGATGGAAGTATAAGAAAAAGGTTTTACTGTAAATACTAACATGTTAGGACTGATCTATCTATTGCTTGTCAGAGTGTATAAACCCAAATGTATAATTTGGTATTTCACTGTGAAATACATACATACCTTCTTATATATTTTTACAAGAAAATATATATTTATACCAATATGTATATATATATTTATATGCATACATATGAGGCATGAGACCTGGCCTACATAAACTCTAGTTTGCATGTCCAATCCCACTTTTCTTAAATCATGTCATAGCTTTGAGGGAAAAAATGTAGACAACTGAGAGTTTGGAGGTTTGAACAAGTCAGCAAAAATAACACAGTTTAATATTGTGCATTAATGAACTAGAATGAAAATAAATGTCCACCGAATAATAAAATATAAATATAAATAAAAAATAAGAATAAAAATTAAACATCGGCTAGTCCCACCCACGCACCAGTGCATGAAAGTGAATGAAGCAGAGAGGACAGCAGTGCTCACAATGACGTCCAGTAAGATGGTACTGCTTCACACCACATTCTGTCTCTGAGAAGTCATCTGATAACATTATGATTCAGTGTCATAGTCATTCCTTTCTGTACATTACCATAGCATGATCTGCTAAGCTTTAAATGCAATTCTTTTGTGTTTCTTTTTGTCCACTTCTTACTATATGTTCAATTTTGTATCAACGAGGATAGAACTTTTTATAGATTCATCAGGGAAAGGGCTGTTTTTCATTAAGGGGGTGGTCAGGTTGTCCAGGATTTTTTGTGCTCACAGAAATAGGATTTCTCAGCTTGTGTCTACACGAGATGAACTACATTGTGCATCACTATCTTCACCTTCATGTAGGGTTGTTACCTTCACCTCCCTCTGCACTACCCTCAAGGCACACGTCTCATACCCTCATTCATTCTGTCGTGTCTCGTTCTTTGAATAAAACCCATATTTAGAAGATGGGAAGTGAAGGGCTGGACTGAATTCTGTAGACACGCATAGGGGAGGCAGTCTTTATGCAGATTCCCCCCTTCCTGCATTCGAATAGTGTTATAGGAAGCAGCTGCCTTGAATTCTTCCATTTGGTGCAAGTCCGTGTTTACAGATAAAATCTGGGAGGCAGTACCACATTCAGCTCTAACTTTATGGGAGCAGATTCTGTCTACTGCAGCAGGTGTAACATGGGTTCAGCAACAGGACCATGAAGCAGCTTGGATGGACTGCTCTTGGGTACACCAAAATTAGTAACACTGTATGAGATGTAACTTTGCCTCCAAAATTTTTCCACTTTCCCTCTGGGTCTACTGTGGCGAGATTTGCTGCTCTCTGGAAGAATTTGAATTAATCTCAGGGCATGGTGCTTTTGTTTATGTGTCCTCTCTTTGGAAAAGGCCATTAAACTCTCCTAATGAAATGAGTGCATATCAGTATTTTCACAGAAAGACATTTCCAGAAGAGGTGTGTTTGCCATTTGAACTACTGTGTAGGAAACCTCTTCAGTATCTATTAGCAACTGTACAGACACATATGCAGTCATGAACTGAATTTTCACTATTTGAACCTGGAGTTTCTTGATTAAAATGTATTTCAATATAAAAGAAATCTGCAGTGACTGACCCTCAATGACTCTGTTTTTCAAGGCTCGATTTGAAGATCACCTAAACTTGCTTTTGCCTTGGCTTGCTCTTACGTGTGAGAATGGTTACCTTTGCACTATGGTTCTGCAATTCCTTTATAGACTGCTCTTGTGTGACAAGTTAATATCGTTGCCACTAGCCCAAAGGAGTGGCACAAGTTGAATCCAGTGCTAGTGTCTGGTGGATATCAAGATGGAGGAGAATCTCTGTGAAGAACTTCATATAGGTAATGCATCCAGTCCTAGGAACCATATACATCAGATTTCTTTATAACTTTGCTGTGAGCCTGCAGGGGAGCTACACAATATTTGGGTTATCTGTAGAGTACATTGAAAGACAGAATATTAACTATTCTGAGGGAGGAATTCTGATCCCCACCTTGGCTGCATTGGCAAAGTGCTTTCTTCCCATGAGTCATCTACTCTATTTTACACCGATTTTTACTTAGCAGATTGTGGGCCTGGTCTCTGCTGCTGAAACCTGTGACACAGTTAGCTGGTATAAGGCAATTTGGGATGTGAAGAATAAAACTTTCCTGCTTTCTGTTTTCAAGTAAGTCAGGTGACTGTCACTGCCAATAATTTTCTCCTCTGTATTTTTTATACAAATGAATATCATGTACTTACACTGGCATTCTCTGGAATTAAAATATGGTGTTGATTGTTTATGCCATATTACTTTAGCCATCCCACTGAGGTCAACAGGAGTATTCATACAAGGAAGGAATCCGGGGCTGAGCCTTTGATTCCTGTAGCATTCTTCTTTTAACTAAATGAAAATATTACTGTGCTTAGATTATGTTCAGTTGCAGCTGAGAGATGATTGTTTGTCTTTTGGATTCCATTCACATGACTATTTTTTCATAACTGATATAGGTTAATTTATACTACATGCTCTTAGGACTATGTCATGTGAAAAGTAGTATTTCCTTAGCCAAATATCTGACACAAAAAGCCTATGACTATCGCACACACACATGCTTAAAAATCCAAGAAATCACACCTCCCTGGATGCACATATCTTTCCCTTTCACTGTTTGTGTTGGTTTACGTTCAGTAAATACAACTGCAGATCTTTGGCCTGTGTCACATGCCAAATAAGGATAAGAACCTTATCCTTACTGGATACAGGAACTCAGTTTTCAAATGGAAATGAGGCAGATACCTAAATCTCAACAGTTTCCTTATATGATATATGTCTTTGAACTGCCAGAGTATGCAGGTGTATGTTCAAAGGGGAACTTGTACATACAAGAACTGATTTATAACAATTAAACACTTTGTGTGAGGAAACTAAAATAAGTTTAGAGCATGCACTTTGGCATGTACACTTTGCCAGAGCAATTGATGAAACAAATATTGAATACCTCATCTAAGGATGTTAAAATACAGAACTGCTAAAAGTCTCTAAAACAAAGAATTTTATTTTTTTTTAACAGACAACATTTTGTTAGATTCTGACTATTTTATTCTGTGTGTTGTCTTGCTTAAACCCAATATAATAGGAAAACTAGATTTTTATAGGTTTTTTTATTACATTGGAAATGCTGGGAAAATTGTAATGAGCTAGAGTTTAGATTTGGAAGCATTTAACTACTCCATTTCCATCTGAATTAACATATAATACCATCTTTAATTCTGTATTTATCACAGGACATTTTTTGCTTGAAAGATATACTTCTGGGAATATATTAATTGTCCTGTGCCATAATATCACTTCTGAAAGGATTAAGTCTTTAAATATTAGAGTTCAGTAGGACTGTTCTTAATCTTTGCTGTAATAATAAATACTGAATGTCAGACCTTTTCAAAGATCCAAATTGGAAATGTCGTTTATCTCACTAAAATGAGTGGAAGCTCCACATGTGTACATATGAAAGTAGGGAATTGTTATCCCAAATATAGCTTGCAAAGATAATTGGAAAGGATTAATTTACTTCATGCGGCTTTCAGGGAGATGAATAGTCCACTGCGTTCCCAAGAAACAGAGAATTTGGAAGTCTTTTGCTGGTGTAGCATTGTCTTCAAAGTTTGCATTCTCAAGTATTTTTAGGTGTACCTGTCCTTGAAGAAGTGATTCAGTCCAAAACCTCAGGCTTTTCCTGTTGGAAGCTTCTTCATATGACTTCAGCCTTCTAACATGAAATTTTGAATATTAAAATTTTTTGTGACTTGGTGGAACAGAATTTCTTTCAAAAAGTTATATGTGTGTATATATATGTATATACATGTATAAATATAGATACATGTCAAGATTTGGAAGACTCCTTCAATAGAATTTGCCTGTGTTATGGTTGGTTCAGATGTGTTCTAGCAGTTTGAGTCAGAGAGGCTCAGAAAGGCTTTTTTCAGTCCCGGGTGGGAAGCTGGTTAATCGAGTTTTTGTACTCTTCATCTGCACCCACAGTTTTACCTGAGTTGCATTTCCCTTGTTTAGATCCCTCCTACTTGTGTAAAGCCTCTGGCTCAGCAGTCTAACATTGTCCTATTTGACCATGGCCATTTCCTTTCCACTGCATGGCAGTTCCATAAAGGTACGGTGCAAGCACTTCCCTTTCCAGGGAATTGCCAGCTGGAGAGCAGCTGACATGAACCTTCTAGGAAAGCTGTGATATGGTGTAATATCCACATTCACCTGCAGCCATCAATTTTAAGGTGTTATCTCTGAAAAGCAGATGGGATTGAGAGGACGTGTTGTGAAGGAATTAATGGAATATCCACTTTAATACTTTCCTGAGAATGAAGGCATGGTCTGCAGAAATCCAGTCTGACAAGTGTGCTATAACGCCGTGGTGTTTGTGTCAGCTGGACCTGAGTGGAGACTCTGCAGAGTCTCTGTGTTCTGCTGTGCGTGACTCTGGTTAGTGCCCTCTCAACAAAGAGTTTCTCTAGAAACAAAATATCCAGGACCTGTATTTAGACATGTAGCTTCAAGGGGCAAATGGAGTCCCAGAATTCCATTAGGAAGCTGTTTGTCTCTAGGGTTGCAGGGGTATCCAATGATGTGGGAACATCTATTGGTCTGGTTGATACTGAGGTGCCAGCATTCAACATTTACAGATGCAGATCAGATCTGCGTTTCTCCCTCTGTTATCGCTGCATGGGAATCTGCTTGAATGTAGACAGTAGGTTGCTTATCAGCTGATATGGTGAGACATGGAGTCAGCCTCAGCTGCAGACTCAGAAAACCGTGAAATAGAGGAATTTCATATATAATTTTGTGAGTCAGTATAAAAAAAAAGACAGTTACCCAAGAGTGACCATAGGGCTGTGAAAGAAAGACTTTCCACCTATGAAACACCTAGAAAATATCAATAGGTGATTTAAAATGTTTTTCAGTAGGAAAAGGTAATTTGAATAGTATGTTAATTTATTTAATTATTAAGTATTATTTATTAAATGCTGTGAAGTATGATATTTATTATGTTTTAGTTGTGCAGATTTCTTAGTCAATGGATTTGTGTATTGCAGAGCCCTATCTTGAGCTTGCAGCTCAAGAATTAAAAAAAGGTTTCTTTTCACTCATTGAACACAGGATGTTGTTAGGCAGTCACTTTTAAGGAAATACAGGTACCTTTGTTTAGAAAATCTTAGGTGATGCAAGGCCTATACTCGTTCACAAAACAAAAGCTTCACAGAGGATGAGAAATTCCTCAGATCCCCAGAAATCCAAATCACAAAGTTCTAGTTGTATGCCAGGCCCATGTTTTACTGTGCCATCAGCAAACCACACTATCTATTCTGTGGAAAACTGATTTTCTGCCTTGTGCTCACTGTAGGGGCTGCATCTGTTCCTTTGCTCCTGTAGCCACTCCTGGTCTTCTCCTGAGTGACGCTTTACAAGGCTGGACACTACACTTCCATGTTTGTTGTCAATGTGCATGACTAAAGTGGCATTTTCATATTTCAGTGCAGTCGAGGCCCCTTAAATCAGAGAGTTGCAAGTGTGAGAGAGAGATATGTTATTCCCTAATGGCTTATTACCATTCCATTTGCAATTCAGATCAGCTCTAAATTGACTGAAATTTTTAAACACATAGCAGGCAGTTTAAACTAATGATTGTCTGGAGGTTCACATCTGACACGAGCTAAGCTTCTGCTCAAAACAAATTGCAAATAATTCCTTCCTTAGAGTCAAAATGTCACTTTTTTACACGGTTCATTGTTGCCAGATTTTGTCAGTTACATGAAAAGAAAAGCCACACCAAACCCCACAAAAAACCTGCTGAACATTCTGAATTAGACAGCATGGTGGCACTGGGGTTGCTGCCCGCTCCCCTTATTTACAATAATCTATACGTGTGCATGGATCCCTGTAGCCTGATGGAAAATCCTTCCCCCTGCTCCAACTCCCAACACCCCTCAGCCTGCACCAAACGCCCGGAGGGCAGCGGGATGCCCGAGCTTCCAAACCCTCCCAGGGAGCCGGATGCCTTGGCTGCCAGCATCTCTGTCCCCATAGCTGCCAGGGTGAATCTCTGACTCTCCTTCATCCCAAGCATTCTATTTTGGTCCTACTCCCCACTGTCAGCTTGCCTAAGCTCACACAGTCCTCAGAGAAGGGGGGACAATGAGCACTGCGCAGAGTGGGCACTGCCTGCCCTGATGGACAGTGCTGAGCCTTGTGCTCTCCAGTGAAAAATGCCCAGTGCTGGCACAGAGCTGCAGAGACACCTTTTCTTCAGGCGATGTAGTAAAATGGGCTTAATCCTTCATTGTTTCCATTTTTCAGCATCTTGCAATACCTACTTAAAGCAGTATTTCAGGGTTTCAGTTTGATTCCATCAGGATTTTGAAGTCCATGGGTTTGATGATGATAAAAAAGGAAGCTCTTTAAAAATAGTCGGTGGGGTGGAAATGGTGTATTTATGTTGTGATTGAAATTGAGTTTCCCTTGAAAGAAATAGCTCATCTGAAGGGACTTGCTGGAGAAATCCTAATAACTTGCAACCCCATATAACTAAATGCAAATAGAGATGTATCTGCTAATTTCTAAAGAGAAAGAGCTTATCTAGAGAGAAAAATAAAATCCACTTTTCTTTGATGGAATCCTTGAGTATTTCTGTTTTGTAGATGCTAGATAAAGGGATAAGGTTTGGACAGTCTCTTTTTTTTACCCACAGTGTTACTGGATCAGTTATGTTTGTTGGACGTTACTTGAAAATCTGTGTTACTTAGCTGAATTGCCGCTATTTTTGGACTCCAGAAACAGGTTTGTTTTTCAAAAATTATGTCAATAAATCCTCTTATGTTCATCAAGCTACTTGTTCAGTTGCTATTTAGGTTTTCATCTTGAACTGTGTATTGTTACACTTTGTACAACATCACATTTCTCAAAAGCTTTTGCATAGCACATTGTCATACTTAATGTTTTCTCAGCCTCTTTTTCCACTGAGAAATATTTCTTGAACTGTTGTCCAAATGGTGGTTTGATGGAAACTTACTTGTGAGATAGAAGATACAGTGAAATGACATGCTTCTTATCTACTAAAATAGTAATTTCACTGAAATTTTTCTTTTATCTTCTGAAAAATGTGAATGCAGAATGGGTTTCAGTCTATACAGGGGAAGAAATCCTGAAACATCATTTGATTGGCTTGATTAAGAATTTCGCTGTATTTGTGAGGAAGTAAAAGTTGAGACCAAATGAAAGGACTTTGCTAAATGTCAACTCACCTACTACTTGTTTGCTGCATGTAAAAAATTACATTTCATGCTGTTTTTTTTTTTTTTTAAACTGAAAGGATATGGTAAATATTAAAAAATCCCATTTCTTAAGATGTTCTTAACTTTGTGATCTTTTTGGGAATATCTACCTGCTTGAAACTAGCTCTAGGAAAGAGGGGCATATGTGTTACATTTTCCTTATGCCTTCAGTATGTACAGTTGAAATGTGATATATTTTGCATTTAACAAAAAACAGCAACAGCAAAGAAAAAGATCAGCTTACAGATTATGTATATGATTAGTATAAAATAAGTTTCTGCTTTCAAAATAACCTTATGAGTGCCACCTCCTTCAACTACATAAATCTATTTTGTTAGAGAGTAAATTTAAATGTAGTTGTCCCAGCTGCAATTAAGTATATATAATAGAAATATTGCTGATTGATTTTAAGTTTAGAACTAAAACAAAACTATCTTTCATCTCTGAGGCATGAAAAAACATTTTTCATCTTTTGATTTGCTGGGGGGAAGGAACACCATCCAGATGGACTCTGACAGGCTTGAAGAATGAGCCTATGCAAACCTCAGGAGGTTCAGCAAGCCAAAGTGTGAGGTCCTGCTCCTGGGTCAGGGCAATCCCCAGCATCAATCCAGCCTGGGGGAAGAATGGATTTAGGGCAGTGCTGTGTAGAAGGACCTGGGGATACTTGTGGTTTAAAAAATTGAATATGAGCTGGCAATGCGCGTTTATAACCCAGGAAGTCAATCACACTCTGTATCAAAAGAAGTTTGGCCATCAGGTCGAGAGAGGTGATTCTGTCCCCTCTGCTCTTGTGAGATGCCACCTGGAGAATTGTGTCCCGTTTTTGGGTGACCAGTACAAGTACTGTTAGAGCAGATCCAAAAAGAGTGTCACAAAAATTATCTGATGGCTAGGACACCTCTCCTATGATGAAAGGCTGTGAAAGTTGGGGTTGTTTAGCCTAAAGAACAGAAGGTTCCAGGGAGAACATGTTTTGCCTTTCAGTATATAAATGGGGTGTCTTGTCCTGTAGTGACAAGGGACAACAGTTTTAGACTGAAAGATGGTAGATTTAGATTGAATAAAAGGAGGAAATTTTTCAAAAATACAGTGGTGAGATGCTGAAATGTTGCTCAGAGAAGGTGTAGATGATCCGTTATCACAAGTGATCAAGGTCGGGTTGAATGGGGCATTGAGCAACCTGATCTAGAGAATGTCCCAGTCCATTGTAGCGGGGTTTAACAAGATGATCTTTAAGGTCCCTTCCAACCCAGACCATTTAGTGATTCTATGATTCAGTGCATGCTTTGAAGGTGTTTCTCAACCACCTCTCTAAAACATGTGGTACATGTTCAAGACTGTAGCACTACAATTCTACAGCTTTCCTCTGCTCTTTGCCCCCAGTCAGATTCATGCCATGACAACAAAATATATATTACCCTTAATTTAGGCCAGGATTCATAATCCCTTTGATAAAAAGGCTATACCAGTTATGGAATGGCTTGATATTAAGGTGATGTGCACAGCATAAATAATTACACAGGTACCTTTTGTCCCTCACAGCAGTAGGGGAGCTTTTTTTTTTTTGTGAGTTATGACATGCACAACGAGGGTTTTCTAGTGGACCAAAAACATCCCGTGAAACACTGCTACTGTCTAACACCGTATTAAAAACTTCAACACTTGTTTTGGTAGGAGTCTCTTTGTGTTATATTCACCTAAACCTTACTTTCACTTAGATGGAATCTCAAGTGAAAATAAAAATAAATGTGTATCCTAACCCTCTTGAAAACCATTTCTGATGCTTTTGCTTTACATTTTTCATGGTGCCATCACTCAAAAGCTCATATCTCGGTAAACTCAGCCTAAGCACTGCACTTTCTTCCATCACATGGCCTTTGAGAGAGCATGAGAGTATTTTCTAACACCATGAAGTATTTTCTAGTACGAGGTGATAAAGAACAGAATCTTTTTTATTTTCTCCCTTTGATGCGACAGGGACACAGAAGAACAAATTCCTTGCAAATAACACAAAAAAACACTTTAAAGAAATGCTGAGCTGCTTATTATATTAGCATTGACATGAGGACCCATGATCTCTATTGCATGGGCCTCATGAAGATACCATGCAAATCCAATAAATTCAAGTACCTTTTGTCATATTAAGTTATAGTACATGTGCTGTAGATCCAGGATGTTGGAACATCCAAAAGATTCTGAGGCTTTAGTTAGGCTTGGATAATCATCAAAAGCTTGGAAAGTTTTTTGTGCTATATGAGCTATTTTTATCCATGAAATCAGGCTGGAAATCTCCCAAGAATGGGTCCTGGAGAAGATTATTGTTATTTCAATCATCTGGCTAAAGAAAGAGCCTATTGTCATGTGTGATTATTTGCCTAATCCTGCAAACCATGCACAATGCTTTCAAACATGAAGTCAGTAAAGGTAAGCATAGTAATATCTATATATATTTCAGGAGCTTTTCTACCTTAGCAATAGAGTGAAAACAACAGCAGAGTGACAAGCTAATGTTATGTACCACACTTTCCTACTTGTTTGAATTATAAATAAACAGAGCAGGACTTTGCTGGGAAGGGCTCCTTTCTTCTTCTGTCTTAGTGTACAGTAACAGTGACTTGGTTGGAGTGTGGATCTAGTAATTCTGATAATACTGTTAAATATATAGTATTCTTATTTGACACTGAAAGCTGGAGGGGCGTAGTCATCTTGATACTGAAAAATACACCATTTGTGAATGGGAATATATTTAGAGTTAGTAATTTTGTGCATGAATCAATTCCTATCCATTGAGTGCACATGCATGTTATCTATTCAGTATTTGCAAACTCCTTTGCAACATATGGTATATGGTACAAATGGTATGAGGTTTATAGCTTCTTTGATATGCTAGAGTGAGTGCTCTTGGCATTTTTGATGACTCATACTATCACTTGTGAATTAATAAGTGATCTGAACTCTTCAGTGTAATGAACCCTATCATTTATTAAAAAGGGAAAAGTGTTCCCATAATTAGTGTTTGATAAGAAAATTCTGTTTTTGAGGGACTAGTATTATTAAATATTGTTGGTAAATACTGTTCATTTTTACGCTTGGCAAAGCACTTTATGGTAGCTGACTGGATGAAATGTAGAGAAGCATTTGTTGTTAAAGTGTTCTTTAACAACTTTTGTCTACTGTTGTGTTATCATTCTTTTAAAAATTAAAATATTGAGAATATTGAAAATATAGGAATTTGCAGTAAAGGGTTCTGTCTAAGACATGTCTTCCCAAACCCTGGAATGATAGCATAGGATTTGTAGGTGATTATAAGGGCAGAAAAAAATAATTAGTGACAATGTAAGCAACATGGTTTGTTACTTCCCTCAGTGCACATTAAAATTATAGATTGGAAGGTGGGTTCTCTATCCTTCAAAACAGCCTTGCATGTTATGTATGTTCCAAAAGTCAAATGGGAGAAGTCTCTGAATTCTTACTTTTTTCACCAAAACCAAGAACAGTTTATACTGCTTTCACTGTATGGAAAAAAAATATATAATTGAGGACATTAGGCACCACTGCTTGTCTGTTTTCATTTACTCCCCATAGTTGAATACAGGAAAGGAAATGAATAATCACAATGAAAAAATGTGATTTTTTCTTAATGTTTAGTTTCAGGGGGGGATATATCTAAATACAGCCTTAAAATCCCAATAATAATAGATATTGTTAAAATGTTATTTGGTAGTCATTGAGTTGTTTGTGGGAAAAAAGTTGGAAAACCATGTGAAAAATACACCTACTGTTTTCCAAGCCTGATGTAGAATTTTGCTTCATTGCTGAAGATGGATATGAGCATGAAGAACTTCAAAAAGGTATCATTACATTTTAAAACCATCGTTTTAAAGCTTTTTTTAGTGCTTAATATAAACCTATGTGTAGTCAATCTTAAATTTCAATTGAATTGAACTTTGAGGCTCAATGTCAGTCTTCAGGATTTAGTAAAGTAATTTGCAGGCCCAAGTCATTAAGAGTTTGAGACAGAAATAGCCATATATGTTAACAGCTTTACAGATCAGCAAACCAAGTGGTTTCAGCGGGAACGTGTATGCCTGTGATGTTATTCCCATGCATGATTCTACTACCAGGTTTCTTTAGTGTATGGGCATATACATAAGTATGATTACTGAGTTTACATTTCTTACGTAATTTGTTTCTCATATAAATTTCATTTATAATAAGCGAACTCTGTTTAAAATACAGCCCTTAGAGAATTTCTGTTGTTCAGAAATTAAATTTAGAAGGTATGTGTGGTTTCTACACTGTGTATCCCTTGTTATTAGAATTGCGAATTGTCTCTTAAATAATGTAATAGAGGTCAACTTTATTGTACAGATGAGTTGCCAAGTTATAGTTAAACCATTGGAGGCTTTTTGTAGGATCTCAAATGAAAAAGAGGAAAAAAAAAGGATGATAGATTATCCCATTATTAGTTAAGCAGCTGATTCCAAATGACATATACTGTCAATAAAATCTTCCCTTATTGGCTTTAAAATTAACTTCAAAATTATTTGTGTTTGCTCCAGTGGTTACCTATTATCCTAGAGTCTAGAATAAGTCATGAATAGAAAGTCCGATTTCTATTTTGTCTATCTCTGCTGCTCTGTTGTGTTCAAATGCTCTCAGTGATGAATTGGTTTCAACTTCATATCATTTAGAATTGGTGTTACAAAGCTTTATCTTAAATTTAGTGCCATCTGTGGAAGCTTGAATACAATTTTAGAAAGGAGAAGAATGGAGCCTAAATTTCAGCTGAGTGGACCTTTCCTTTCCATTTCTGTCACTAAGCAATCTTAGATAAACAGAAGTAAAGATATGAACAGATTTTTAAATATGGCCAATTTGGGCATTGAATAAATGATTAGAAAACTAGTCATTTTGTGAAGTAGCCATAAGTTAATACAAGGAAAAAAATGCTTATTGGTACCAGTTTCTTTTGCTTTGAAAGAACATGCTTGTTTTAAGTTCAGTTTTATATAAAATGAGTTTGGCTATGCAATTCCTTGTTGGACAAAATGTCGCGTGCGGGCAATGGTGGGGTGGAATAGGTCCCTGTGTATTCCAGGCAGGTCTCTGATATTGGACCACTTGAGCCAGTACAGTCTGGTATTGTGCAAGGAGACCTTTTTTCTCACCCGTGCTGTTGGAAAGCACAAACACACACACCCGAGAGCCAGATAGCTCACGCTTCCTCAGGATAGCGAATGTCAGAGGGCTCAATCGCATAGAATTCCAATGGTTTTATTCTCGAACAAGTCCAGAGGCGGAAGAGGAGGTGCGAAGGCTGAGGGCGCACAGATACAGCCTTTTGGGCCAATAGGGTTGGAGGGAAGGTGGGGAGATACAACAATACAATGGGGAGAAGGGAGGGGAGGAGCAAGGGATCATGTTGAAACCAACCAACACAGAGGGATTAAAATACAAAGGTTACTGGGTTTTGGGACAAACCATACAAGAAGCATCCAGGGGGCTTTAACTGTCTGACCAGCATGCTTCTGCTGGCTTGGGACTTCTCGGATTCTCTGAGATGGTAGAAACCACTCCAACAACAAATGACAATAGTTGTTCAAGACTTACAAACATGCACTAGTTAATAAAATGTTAGAATCATAGAGTAATGGAATTATCCTGGTTTGGAAGGGGCCTTAAGGATCATCTTTAGGCAAAGAGCCAATTCCCTTCCTGTGGTCAGGGGCACCTTTTGCTAGACCAGGCTTCCCAGAGCCCAGCCTGGCCTTGAACGCTGCCAGGGATGGGGCATTCACAGCATCTCTGGGCAACCTGTGCCAGTGCCTCACCACCCTCACAGTAAAGAATTTCTTCCTAATACCTGTTAGTAAGATAAGTATGTATTGTTCCTACTAGCAACTCTGAAAAATACTATTTCCAATTGGCCTACACTGTGGCTTGAACATTCAGAGTCTGAAGGGTTTGTCCATGGCAGGGCACTTTGCAGGGAAGGTGTAGCTCTGAATGTGCTCATGGGCTTCTATGTCTCTCTGTCTCTGTGACAGCTGTGATGACTCAGAATATTAACCATATCATTTTTTAATACTACTTTAGCTAAGCAGCTGCAGAACAGATAGCTCTTCAGTTGTTTAGAATATTTTATTGTCATTCTCTTGTATCTTTCCTTATGAAATTAAAAAACTCATAATTGTGCTAAAATAGGCTGTAATAAAGCCAGTGCATGCAAGTTTTAAACAATTGTTTTAGCACTGTAATTTTTAAGCTGTTAATGAAAGTCATTGTTTTAGATCTAGTCATATAAGTGTAAAATTATGAATGTCTGCCCTATTAATCAAGTTGCTTTTGAATTCTAAAGAGATTCTGAAGTAGGAGTTTGCTCAGTGAGACATAATCGCTTTTCCAGCTCAATACAGGCTAGTCCCATTATTCATGTTTTCTTTTCAATAAGAACTCACACTGTAATTCTAAGCACTTATGATAATTACAAAGGACATTTTTTCTTTTCTTTTTTTTTCTTTCCTTTCCTTTAAAATGCTTTTCCCCCCTCCATTGGCATTGTAACAAAAAGTAGAATATTATAACCATTTTAAATTCTAGTTGGGACACTTGCATTTTGCCTGGCAAATTTTATCCATTTCCTTCCTTGACTGTGCTGTACAGCTGTGCGTTGTTAAACTGCTGTTGCATACGCCCCAGGTTTTGTGCATTTCAGAGCTTATGAAATATGTCAGTTGTGACTGTCCTGCAGGGAATTTGCTTACTGTAAAGGTGATTTTTAATAGATTAAAATTTGGCTTAGTGTATATTTATCCAGATGAAGCCTGAGGCAATCAATAATTGAAAACATGAGAAGATTAAAAGGCCATTATATATATACACAATTAGAAATGCAACTATCATTGTGTTCTTATAGAGGTGGCTAAAATGAGACCTTTCTAGCAGTTGGTATTATCTAATCTCTTATGTAAATACATATTATGGCTGTGCTTATTCTGTTATGGCAATGAAATGCTTAAGCCCTCAAACCTGTCTTTGGTGTTTCACTCCTCCTCTGAGCTGGCTCCAACCAAGGGCAATGCAGCTTGCTTGTCTAATGGGAAGCCAACTCCATGAGGAACTGATTGGAAATTAAGCTCCTGTCTGCTAAAACTGTGTGATGAAGCCAAGGCTGAGTTTATTTATTGCTTACAGAGACAATATATAGGTATGGTCAATGGTTTCAGCTGCAATTTGGCTTACTTGCTGTGTGACTGTAAGTCAGATCTTTTCAGAAATAGTCAGTTGTTTTGGTCTTTCCAAATTTTCAGTGTGTAACCAAAGTGTTTTGAAATGAGTGCTCTAAAAGCTTTGTGACTCAACCCAAGGTGAATGGAGACACTTTGGGTTTAGGGCAAAAGACAGCTCAGCTGGTGCCTTTTTAAAGCTTCAGAGTTCTCCAAGTAATTCACATTGCTTGTGAGGAATGAGAAAGATAGATGGATATGATATGAATGTCCATCATTTCCTTTTGAGATCTACTGAAACCAGTTGGTTCCTTTGTCCTCAGATAGTTACCTCAAATATAATGAACCTTCCCTTGGAAATGCCTTTTCCTTAAATAGTCAGTAGAGATGTAGATATATCCATATCTCTGTCCTTAAAATTCTGAATGTGTCTTCTCTCTCCATGAATTGCATGGGGAATCAATGGCTATGATAGCCAGGATGGATTTCTTAACCTTTCTCTCCCCTACTCTGACAGTTTTTGTACAGAATAAAATAACTGATCTAAGCAGATTGGATTTCAGACCATACTTTCACTTTAGGGTAGTTTAGTGTAATAGGTGATTAATCTGTTTTTTTCATATCCCTCCATTTTGTCCCCCCTCTTTTTGGAGAGGATGTAAAGACCAATGCATATCTTTTCATCAGTACCTGGAGATTGAGATCCCAAGAGAAGCTACTATTGAAGGTATAAACCATACCAGCTATTTTTTATTCACTGATACCACTCAGTGTTATATGCTTTTGGATTTGAGAACATTTTTATTTGTATCTGCATGACCTGTTTATCACTGAAATACTACTAGGGGAGGAGATTAGGCAGAAAAGTGTATTCTTGTCATACAGGTAGTTGGCAATATTTTAAAGCACCAACACATGTGGTGCTAATATTTGCAGCCAGAATTCATACAAACATGCCTGAAAGTTACTGATGTTACAGGTACTGCACAGTGTGACTTTTCATAAAGTGGCAAAGCATCCAGAACACACAATGAGTGATTTCAGTACGTGGTTAAGCCCATGAGTACTCAACAATTGTTGTCATGGATTAGGCGGCACTTCAGGACCTTGAGATAGTTGTCGATTTTGTGGGAATCTCGGCGGAGGCAGTGCAGCAGGTTGTAAAAGGCAAAGAGTCTGGAGTCCTCATCAGCAAGCTGCAGGGATGGAAGTCCATCCCACGGTGTGTAAATGTCATTTCCAACCTCCCCAGAATGAACCTAAAGACACAAAGTGATACTAATAGTAAATGATAGTGAACCTCACTGGATGTAGAAGGCAGCATTTAAAATGCTGTCTCTGAAGAATACTGGTTGCTAGTGTATGGCTTATGATGTTCTTTCTGTTGTGGCTCACGCTATTCTGTACAATGTTCTATATCCTCATTCAGATTTTGAATGAATTTGTCAGATTTTTCAGTTTATTTCCCTAAAGCATGTAAAAAGCATAACGGTCTCAGTAGTGTTTTAAGAGAACTAGTGTGTTAACCAATATTCAGGAGAATCTGACTTTGCAGAGAAATCAAACCTTCCTTCTTCATGCATGGACTCATTGGGGACATCTCACTTTGGTTCCCTCCACCTTCAGAACTTTTTTAACACTTGTTCTTAGTAGTTGTTTGAGTGCAACAAACAGATTTGTCTCAGCCCTTATCAGACAAATCTCTCAATAAAATACATATTCAGAAGTATGGGGCTTCAGATTCCATTAAAAAAAAAACGCTGAGTGATACAATGGCCTCTAATGTTAGGAACTCATGTAGTGAGTTAGCATCTGAGGTGATGATCAATTTAGGTCTCCTTTTTTCAAGACAATCATTAATCTTCTCATATCACATAAATCTGCCTTTCATAGCAGGAAGGAGGTCTGTGCCTATTGGTGCTTGCGGACCATCCTTATTTCCCACTGGCTGTGCTTTGTAAAGACACATAGGAGAGTATCTGTGGAGCTGCTATCATTCTGTTAAAGCAAAAGGCAAAAAAAAAAAAAAATAGGCCCACTATGACTCAAAAATGTGGTTTGACACTAATGAATGTGCCAGTCTTATCTCTTTCTGTAAATAATATGAATGAGAAGGTGGTGACAGGGCAACTGGAGCAGGACCTGACTTCTTACTCTTATCTTGGATCCTCACCTGTGCCCTTTTTATGCACAGATGTGTGATAGAGATGTATTTGATTACACTGATAAAGGTATTTGTAGCCTGGATGGTATAGGGTTTCTGAGTCAAGAGACACCTAACTGAAAGAGAGAGAGACCATGAGTGATCTAGTGGAAAGTGGTGGATGGAGTGACAGTGCCACTCACAGAGCTGTTCAACTGCTCAGAACACTAAAGTCAGAACCTTGTGTCAACATCTAACTCACTGACTGAATGATAAATTCAGTGACTAACAGAGGTGCCTTTAAAAATAAACAAACTAGAGATGATTTTAGTCAGGAAAGCTTTCAATCAGTTACTGATAACAAGAGCTATTCAAGTATGGGTTTCGTGAGACAGCAGACTGGTTGTTTAAACTTAAAAGTGTAGGGGAAACCAAGGCAGACACAGAGTTCAGGGGAACCAGTGTGGTGTGAAAAGAGAAATGAAAGATATCAGGATTACTTTGCTGTATGCCACATTTTTGCAATAGCCCAGAGCTGTTTTAAACAAAATACCAGTTTCCAAAAACTATGCATAAAAAAAAAAAATATATACAGATACATGTAAATATGTTAAAACACACACAAACACACACACACACTCATGCACACACGCATGCACACACACACACACACAAATATATATAAGTACATACGGAAAAAATGGAGCTGCATCCTTAAGCAATCAGGATTGCAAACTGAAAATATTCAAAGACAGAATGACCATAACCAGTCCTTCCCCTAAAGCAGGACTGGGAGTATGGTGGATTATTCTATGACAATCGCATCACATTGTCTCTTCAGAAATTGCAAGATAGCAGAAGGAAAGAAAGCTGAAAGAAGAAAGCTGAAAAGTTCTCAGACTCAACTATTTTGTCTCCCTTTTTTATCTTCACATCTTCTGTTTCCTTTCATATTCCAGGTAGGGATAGCCTATCACTGTATGAATCTTCCTTAAAGCAATAGGCTGGAAGGATGTTAAGGACCTAATACTTACTCGCCCAACTATTTTCTCCATTCCTTCTAGAAGCCGCTTGTTTTGTTCTTCAATCTCCACAGCCTTCCAGAGAATGGTTTCTGGAGCTTCTTTGATTCTTTGTACTTCAGAGGCCAGATGGATCAGGGGATCATTCCAGGAGCGCAGAACTCCCAGTATTAAATTCAGTAGGTCTTCATGCTGCTCACCCATAGTAAGGAAAGGCAGTTAAAAGAAGAAAGCTAAATTTTGGTAACATTGGACGACACTTAGAGCAATGTCCTCAGACATTGTGATTTAGGAACTTATCCCAAGACCTATCACTGAATGTACCCTATAGCCCTGTCTTAGATGCCTCTATTTTGCAATTGCAATTGCATTTTTGAATTTTGTCATTGATGTCATTGAGTTCTACAATACTTGCACAAGCAGTAATGCAGTGGATAATGTAATTGAATACTCTCAACATTAAAAACTAGCAAGCATAACTATGTCTCATTTCTGTGAAAGAAAAAACAGAACTCTTTATCTGATTTTTGATGAACATTTTAAAATCCAATTATTATTTTTATTTTTAATTTTTTTTAAGTTTAGTACTGACTGAAAGATGCACATTATGGTAAACCACTAAATAGTTTTTATTGCCTCTACACAACTCATCTGTCCTACCCTTTGAACAACAGTGATTCCAGCAGTAGCTCTCTGGTGTTAAAAATTGTCCTTTCTTGTGAGCAGTAGGAATTCATAAAGCTTATGGTTAAGGTAGTGGTAGTATTAAACCTTTTCTTCTTTGCTAGATGCACAACCCAGGGCTGTGAATTCCATTGCCCCTGACAGAATTTCTGAATGATGTACTGAGAAGCTGGCAATACTGTGGGATTGAAAAGATGCCTCCACCACCGTGAAACTGATAGAGATTTTGCTAAGGAACAGCCCCATTTATATACCTCTGCTTATTTTTTTCTCCAGAAAATTTCCAAATCGTATATGTGACCATGGGTTGAACAAGATTACCTTCATCTTCACTGAAGTTTATAATTATTATAAATAATGTATGTCTGTGGCATGTTTCTCTTTACAGATATTCTGCAGATTTTCACAGTAGTCTTTGTGTTTGGATGATGATGTGACCACTTTTATCTACTGGTAACAACAAGAATATCTATTCAACATTTCTTTAGTAATATCATAGTTACTGGAAAATTATTTGCCTCTGTCTACATACAGTGGTGTATTTCTATGTTTGTAAATATATTAATTGTTTGTAAGATGTTTCAAGATAATGTTTAAAGGTCGTAGTGTTCTCAGCACTGCACAAGCATGGTAACTGGCATTGCTCCATGAGGTAGTATTTTAATTGGAAAGAAGATGCAGTGATTAAATGCACCATACAGGAAAAGGAAGGGATGATAAGAGTCACTGGTACTTACATATGGTGTATAGTTTGTAAATTAGTATCAGCAAATGTTAAATCAGCTTTGGCTTTTTGGTGCTTTCCTCTTCCTGGCTTTTTTATTCTGATTGAGCTGATCTCCCTCTCACTCTGACTGCTGCCTCACTATTCCATAACCCTCCTTCCCTGCCTTCCCCTGCTCTGTCTTACACTGAATGACATTAGAAATGGGACTTACATGAATCTGCTGAGCCTGTTCCTTATCTTCAGGAGTGGTTAAGGCGGCAGTGTGGCAGCCATTGACAGCTTTTGCAATGAAACCCCGGCCCTGGGCATAACGTTCATCCTGCAGATCAGCACAGACAGGCATTATTGAACAGAAAGGTAAGAGCTTCAGCTCAAACACTGTGCTAGATAATTGTTGTTCCATGGCTTTTATCCCTGCTTTTATGCTATAAAGGTCAAAAGTTTCTGGTGAGTCTCTAGAGTGGAACTGTCACTCAGCAAACACAAACTTGTCCCACAGATAAAGAATGATGGGAAAATGGTATCTTTTAATGGGAGTGCTCGGGATCTTACCAATGGTCCGGACTATATACAGATTTGGTCACCACTGGGACTATCACTGTCTGTGCAGCAGTCATATTTGTTTACTTATTATATGTTAACATGTGTTTGTGATTAAAAAGTATTAAATTGCAATTTTATGTTTTCTTGCTCTCAGGAAAAGAGAGAGTACTTACGAATTCATTGAACATTTCTGAAGAGAGGAAGTGAATGTAGTGTGAAAGTTTAACTGCTCGGTCAAAAAGTTCCTCAAGGGAAAGTTGGCAATTGACAGATCCATTGGGACAGATTGGCAAAGAGGTCACTCCTTCCTTTGTCAGAAGCATGTTGGACACCAGAAGAACCACCAGCAACAAACCTGTTCAAGTTTCAAACACAGAAAAATGGGCTCGCATTGACTTGGAGGTGCATTTATAAAGGGCCGTCAGTGCCAGATGCTGGGTGATTTGGGCTGTGCTGTCACACAGCTCAGAGTACCCCCTGTGCTGGCTGCTGAGCGGCAGTGGAGGAGAGACACCCTGTAATTCCATAATTCTTTTATCCTTTCTCCCGTTTCTCATCCTGATGGTATAGTAGAGCCTGTTACAGAGTTTGAGGAGACAAGGTAACCTGTTCTGTGCTGTAGTGTACAGTGTATTCTGAAGTCTATTATTTTGTGTCTGACTTTATGACATAGTGATAAACAGAAAAAAACCAAATCAAACTTCTTCACAGTGCAAATATAGACACATACTTATATTTGCACATATATATATAAGTTTGGGAAATAGATTGGTCTTTCTTTTCTTCTTTTTTTTTTCCCCCCCTCCTCTTCTTCCTCCTCCTCCTTCTCCTCCTCCCAGAGGTCCTTTTCTTCTTTGCAAACATTTGGAGTTAAAATTAGTTTTTGTGGGAGCCTGTTAGGCCACTCTTAAGGTTGTGATTGTCCTGGGAGTTTCTTCAAAAGATTTCCAGCAGCTGTGCATCTTTGCTCTTTAGAGTTTAACCCTAAATTTCCTACTTCTAAGAAATCAGTGATAGCTTTTGTCTTTTCTCCAGAGCTTCTGAAAGTGATATAGAGAACTTCTCACTATCTAAAGCACAAAACTTTGTCTGTTTAAAACTTTTAGCTTAACAGAGTTAAGTTTTTTATTCAGTGAAATAAAATATAGTCAGAAAAGAAAATAATTAAAAGAAAATATTTGGTAAATGAATGTACTTGTTCGGACACTCTTACTTCTGGAAATTGCCCTGTTTTCTATATTGGTTCACTAGACTTATTTAAAATGCTAAATTAAAGTGTACTTCATAAATCATCAAAATTATCCCTAATGATATAATGTGATAAGTCTCTTGCTAACTACATTCAAAAACCGGGGATTTACACAATATTGAAGTAAGCCTTCCTTCTCCCCCATGAGCAAGGTACGCACTGCACACTGCAGTTAGGAAAGTACTCTGAGGAATAATTCTATGAATAAGAAAACCTGAGACTTGTTGGCTTGGAAAGCTGACAACTGCTATGAAAACAATAATTTCAAAAATATTACATCCCCTCTAGACTTGTGAATGATGACTTCTAGTCATAGCCTTCTGAGTGGTGTAGCAAACCAGTCCAGATCCAAACTTTCATGTGCAGGTGTCACATCCCTCCAGCCAATTTTCTGTGACACTGCCCAATACAAAGGTACTCTTGGAAAACAAAAGGAATCAAGCTCCCTTCTTCAAGTTTAGCCCTTTCTGGAAAACTAGGTGGCTGGAAGACCTCAGTTTCTAGAGCTGTTACATTTCAGTTGCGTCCTCATTCAATCTAAATGGAAAGAAATATAAAAATTATCAGCAAGTGAATGTCAAAATCTTACCTTTCAGTGAAGCCCCCTTGGTGCTCATGGTAGGCATCCTGTATGGTGACTTGCTTTACCAGAAAGAAACCTCAATTCTTGCTGTTATCCTCCACACATACCACTTTTATATACACCATCCAGGGTCCATTTTGCATACATTCAGCAGGTCGTGGAGTTTGCCTCGATAATTACAAACATCAAATTGCTTTTCTTCCACATTCATATTCAGTATTTTTTGGTTCTTTTTTTAATTTTAACTGTGAGAGGGAATCTCATTAATGAGTTGAGCTGTGGGATCCCAAGTATGATTGAATGAAGAGAGTACCAATATTTTCCCCTGAATGAGGTGCAAATGCCATTGAACCTAGAAATCTCCCATTCTGAGACAGGTATTCTCAATGTTTCTAGCCTGCTGTTCCCACTCCCCACAATAGTCTTCTGTTGTTTCCTTGTTCTTCTTCCTTGTTTCTTCAGCCATCTAAGCTTGATTATATTAAAATTCTAGCTATTTGTGGGAGGCAAACAGTGGTTTACAACGTCCCCATTGAGAGAAATATGATAAATTGCACTTAAATTTATCCAGAGTAAAGGGAATGGAGGCTCTCTTCTTCCCAGGCCACTGTCTGCAAAATTATAGCTATGATATTCCTGGTCAGTTAAAAAATATATTACATAGTGCAAATCTTGGTGCAACTGATCCTCAGTCTGAGAGATGTTTGGAGAAATAATTTTTATATTAAAAGAGTAATAATTTAGAGCAATTGAAGAGGTATATGTTTACTGCTTAATCTGATGTCTCATGAATAAGTTAGCATTATTTTAGAAGAAACAAACCCAACCTCTATAAAACCATGAAATTATTTTCTATGCTTTACCCTCTGCGTAAAAGATGGGCATTTCCACCACATGCAAAAGACGTGCTGTCGTCAGCAGTGAGGTTTGTTTTCGAATCTGATGCGTCTGTGGTAACCTACAAACCAGCCTCAACAGGTTGCCCCTGTTTTCTTCTTGTGTGAGGCTCATCTGCATGAATATGTTAGCAAATATAAAACCTTTCATCTGTTTCTCAGGTCCATTTACCCATGAAAAAGATTACCAAATTAGATGGTCATAATGAATAAAATACGCAATGTTAATGAATTTTCTTGCCTTTAGACAACTTGTTCCATTCCTGTGGAATGGGTATGCATACAGCCCTGAATTTTTCATGATTTCCTAACTGTGGACATGATTCTTGAAGGAATGATAGACAAGGCAGAAGAAAGGTAAAGCATTTAGGGAGGGCATTCCTTGGGAAACAAGATGCTTCTGCAGTAAATCAGAGCTGGTAACAGGTGGTCTGCCTCTGCTAAGTTCTAGGACGTTTGCTAGAACAGTTTGTTCTGCTTAGAGGCTGCATCTTGGTTGGAAATTGAAGTTCTGCTGAGTAAATGAAGCAGTTGCTGTCTGCAGCAGGAAAAGTGGCAATTTCATGAAGTCAGTAATATTAGAATGGGGCCACGGCCAAAACTCTAGAATGGATGGTAGAAAAAACTGTCTTCTAAACTGCAGTTAATGGTTTACAAGCTTGATTTAATTAATTTGAAAACCTTCCCCAATAAGATTACAGGTGAGGCTGAAAAATCCTGGTATCTTACAAGATTAGAAGAGTCCTGTGAATTAGATCAATGAACAGTTCTCAACTCACCTGTTGCTCTTTCATTTACTGGTCTCCTTTCCTTGGCATTTTGAGGGTTTGGTATTGTGGTCAAAACAAGGCATGCAGTTAATATTAGGGACTAGATAACAAAGGCAGCAGGTAAACTCCCAAGATTGTTTTTTTCCATTTTTGGAGAAGGAGGCCTTTCTGACGCCTGACAATATCAGCTGAAGTCAATATCCTCATACTACTTAGCTTGGAGAAGAACCTGTCTCTAGCTGTGTAAATGTGGACAAACACCATAAACGTAGATCACAGGAGAGTGGTTTATTTGAAACCATTTGCATGACGTTTTAGTAAAAACCTTCTACCACAAAATAATATACTTTAATTTTCTCTTGCACCTTTCATCCTTAAATACTCTACAACATGAATGGATTAAAATTGTCAGCAGTCAAGAATCATAGGCAGGAGAGAAGACATACTCTATGAAATAGATAAGTATAAAGGTGAAGATCTTTTACCAGGTGTGAGAACTGACATAGAGGTTACGAAGTTTATTTGTGTCTGCACAGGAAATCTTGAAAAAATAAAATAAAATAAAATAAAATAAAATTCCTGATTCTCAGATCTGCACTTTAGGTGAAGAACATAATTTCTTACTAGTTCCAAAATGGAAGAACAAAGGTGAGAGAAAGAAAAGAGAGGAAAAGTTACAATAACCAGAAATAAATAGATTAAAACATTAATTTTCTTTTATAAATTAGGAATTTTGTTCTATTGAAAAGTTGAATAAAAACTTGAAAGCAGCTGAAAATGCTTCCTTCTGCCTTTTGAAAGTGACCTTGCTTTATATACTCCAAAGAAGTAGTATGGAACATGGAATCCCATAGTCTCTAATTATTCTCTGTGCCATGGAAAGGAAGTTCATCCTAGCCCCCAAGAGCCACCTAATTTTAACAATAGCTCAAGACAGCACTGCAAGTAGCTGGACAGTTACCAACATTTAGGGAAAAACCCCTGAAAAAACCTTGAGGAACTACAAAGCACAGCTGTGATTAACAGCATGTTTCCCTCTCCCTAGGTCTTTCACTTCTGCCTTAGGAAAAAAAAAAAATTAAAATTATCACATTTCTTTTATCTTCAAGATCTTTCCTGGAAATAAAATAAAATAATTGTTACCACCCAGTGTAAACAATATACCAAAGCAGGACTTACTATAGGCAGACTTTATTATATAGCTTTTAGCTCATTATTCGTGCTTTATAGTCATTACATGTAACGTATCAATGTTACAGATAACAACATTTCTGCTCATTTCTCAATAACCTTATCTTTCCATCGCATATCAGGTTGCAAACCATTAATTAGACTGTGGCATCTTGATTAAGAACTATTGATCAGTACTGGAAGATCAAATATTCTTGTTCCATTTTACTTTATTTAAAGTTTTTGAGATATGAAAAGTCCTGTGTCTGATTGATGGCTAATGCAGAAGAATGAAAAATATTTTATAATAGAATAGGTCCTTGCTGTATACTTTAGTAGTTTAATCGAAGACTGCTAATATCACTTGATTTTGACTTTTACTTACTTGGAAGTATCTGTCATTAATAACAGAACATTAGTTGATGCAGAAGTTTGAAATGCCAAATTTTTATTATGTTTTTAAAAGATGACCCCCAAGTTATGTGTGCAGATCATGCAAAGCTGAATGCTCAGAAAAATATTCCTGTATGTGATCTCAATGATTGACTCTGGGCACATAATGGAAAAAAAAAAAAAAGCGTTTATGTGTTCCTATGTTCTTGTTTTACACATGCAATGAGAAATACAAGGAAGGCTAAGGCCACTCTGGAATTAAATTTGGCAACGGATGTGAAGGAGAACAAGAAGGGCTTTTTCAAATACATGAATACCAAAGGAAAACTAAGGATAATGTGGGCCTGTTACCAAATGGAATGGACACCCTGGCAAGAGAGGAAGCAGAGAAGGCAGACTTGCTGAATCCTCCTTTGCATCAGGACAAGACCAGCCCTCAGGAATCTCTGACCTGGGAGACCAGGGTAGAGGAGTGTTGGAAGGAAGACTTCCCCTCACTCAAGGAGGATTGGGTTAGAGAACACTCAGGCAAAGTAGATATCCACAAGTCCATGGGCCCTGATGGGATTTATCCACAAGTGCTGAGATAATTGGTGGTCACCGTAGCAAGCCCACTCACAATTACATTTGAAAGTTGCTGGCACTCAGGAGATGTGCCTGAGGACTGGAAAAAAGCAAATTCCACTCTGATTTCCAAAAAGGGCTGGTAAGAGGACCCAAGGAACTACCAGTCTGTCAGCCTCACATCAATCCCTGGAAAGGTGATGGAGCATTTCCTTCTGAGGGCCATCTTTGTCCACGTGGAGGGCAAGAAGGTGATTAGGAGTAGTCAGCATGGATACACTAAAGGTAAATCATGCTTGGCCAATCTAATCACTTTCTATGATGAACCAGCTACCTGGATAAATTAGGGGACAGCAGCAGATATTTTGGAAAGCAGTTCTGTGGAGAAGGACCTGGGGGTCTTGTCTTTCTTTTATAGAATATTTGCTAAGTTATCCTGTCAACCTAACTTAGTGGTTGGCTTTGAAAAGTTGCAAAACTGTTTTATCTGGATCAAAAAACAAATCCTCAGAGCACTTTAAATTTTCATAAAATCATAAAACTGTAGAATGGTTTGGCTTGGAAGGGACTTTAAAGTTCACCTAGCTCCAAACCCCCTGTAATGGGGAGGGGCACCATTCACCAGACCAGGTTGCTCAAAGCCCCGTCCAAATGTGGAAAATAGATTTGGAAGAGGAACATAAACAGGATATTTTTTCAATCTAGATAGTTTTAAATGAAAAATATTTTGTCTTTTATGATCACTCCCTATTGTGTCCATGAAACATTTGTGTGAAATTTAAGTGATTTTCTAGGATTATGTTAAACGAGGGCTCTTTCTTCTTTCATCTACTTCATATAGGGAACAGGAGAATTTTAAAAGCATTCTTTCCAAATGTTTGTCTCAGCAAAACCAGCAAAATGGGGATTGAGTCTTTTCTTAGTGTGCTTTCTGCATGCGTGGTAAAAAATAGATAAGAACATAAGGGAAAATAATTCCATATGGAGAAAAAAAAAAAAAAAAGGAAATCTTTGGGAGATTTTCAGTTTGCTTTTAATTCATGTACCAGTGTGGTTTCATAAAATTTCAGAAATAGACATAAAAATGAAATGGCAGAACATGTTTTAAAAATAATTTATCAACATTGCCACTATGATGACATACATCTAAGTACACCATGAAATATTAATTGTGAATCCCAAGTAGAATTCCAGCTAATGATAGCAAAAACCCAGGAGACTTTTCAAAGAATGGAGTAAGAGCTGGCCAGTGTATATTGTTCCTTATACTTGAAGTTGTATAAAGCCTGTGGCTCAGCGCTCACTAATGCTGTATCTGTGTATTATCAAATAACTTGGCAGTAAAAATTTGATCTGGATCACACATAACTGCATTATGGCACTTCAGCTGAATTATCAAGAGACCACGTTATGGTACTTATCCTGGCCTGATACTTGATACCAGATTTATCTGATTCTCGGAGGTCAGATGATAAGGATCTGACATCTGCTAGGACAGAGATGCACTACAAAACTTTTTGTACAAATGTGAAGTGGCAGACTGAGCCCGTGCTGGTTCAGCATTTAATATTATTTATCCAATACCTTAAATCCAGTTTTCCTTCTTCAGAGGTGAAAACCAGTGATTTTAAATGTGGAGACAAAGGTGAATCTCCACCCTTCAAAAAAATCTTTATAGTGGATTACTAGGACCATAGCTGTATAGTTGAGATTTTGAGTAGTGTCAGCTTCTTCTGCCTATCCAGTTTGAGTCTTGTTCTGCTTCTGGGATGGTGGAATAACATGCTGTGCAATAGCTGGCCTGATTTCCAAAGCTGTGAGATACAGCCCAGTCCATATGAAGAAGTATGTAAGTATTTGCATACTTCGACTTATAGGATACAGTTACTGCTATAAAAACATCACTGTTTTAGCTCTGCCTTAGCTACAAGAAAAAGTATGCTTGATTCTGAGGCACACTGAACATCATAGGTCCAAAGACCGAAGACCTAGTGTTTTAAATAATTTCTATGTTTTTTTGCTTGTTTTCCCATGCATTAGCTTTTTTGTATGATTTGTTTCCTTTGACAATGTTCAGCTACAATCATAGTGACAATCTGCTACAATCAAGTTACTTTCTATAAGATCCAGATTTCAGCTAATCATTCTTCAGGATAAAGTAGAATGAGTTGCAAGATTTTACTTAGGGTAGGCATGCCACAGTGGAATTTACTGGTGGGATGGGTAATTATTGGTATTGGTTTAAGTATTACATCTGTGTAACACACTTCTAATAAAAAGTAATAAACAGTAAAATTACCATCAGAAGGCTGAAATTTTCCTGCCAGTAAGCGGGGAATAGGAGAAAATGAACCTGGTTTAAATATTTGCATATTTTTAATTCTATGGATAAATGCATCACTGGAAAAATATTTCCTTAAGTGCTTTGTGGAACTAGAGTCTGTAAAAATAAGAGGGTTTTTTTTTTTTTCAATTGCAAATACGTTGAAAAGAGCACTGAAGTGTGCACAGAGATTTTGAGCACATTTGAATAGGAAGGTATTTTCACAGATTGTGGTAAGTATGCTTCTGTTTTAGCATGCAGTGTTTGATTTTAGTAATGGATAGCAACACAAAATGGCAAATGAAGATTTTGTCCTGTCTTTTAGAAGTGCATTTCATGAAGATGCATTTTTCCTCATGATGTGAAATACATGTGAAATGGTTGTTGGTCCAATAACTTCTGATACACAAGTAAGGATTGAATGGAGAGTAAAAGGTGAGTAGAATTTGTGGGGGGGTGTGTTGTTAGCTGAAAGCAAAATAACAGGCAGAGATCTATGCTGACATTCTTGCTTCTTTGTGAGGATCTTACATTTAGTTGTGCATTTATCAGAGGGAGGAATGCATACTACTGCTCAAAGTCCTCTGTTTCATACTGAGTAGAAGTAATACTGAAACAATGGGAACTTTACTTAATTGTCTTTAAGGAAGCATTTAAGGTCAGGGTTTTCTCTGAGTGATTCCAAAACCTATCACCTTTTCTTTTCTTCATTTTTTTGTTACTGTCTGTACACCTAATACATAAAAACCCCCAAACTTACAAAACCCCAACAGACCTGAAGAGATGAGGCATATATGTATTGGGCATCTCCTGTCCCACAGGAAATTTGGAACCTCAAATCTTATTTAGTATCTCACTAGAGTGTTTTTCCTATTCTACCTCATTTTGTAAATATTTTAGTTAAGCTTGTCATATTTGTTGAACCCAGGCTAGAAATTAATAAAAACATAGATTTTTTTTGAAAGACATGTGGAATTATTTTAGCAAAATGCATTCACCTACTTCTTAAAACTAAACTGTTTTCTTTGAGGGAACAATAGGAAAGTAGTTATTCAGTGACTATATATTCTGTGACTATCTATTAAAAAATTCTACTAAAAGGTAAAAAATGCATGGAAATACCTACAGATATATACAGCAGGCACAGGCCATGGTATGTTCTGTGCAGAGTTTGTCACCTATTCCAAGGTATCTGGCAGTATTTGCTTATAACTTCAAAACTTATAGCTGATAGCTATATTAAGTAATATAAGTAAAGTAAGGACATTAAGTAATGTAAGCAAAGAAGAAATAAATGATTGCCAATAAAAATGAAAACAGCTGTTTTAAAGGAAACATTTTAAAACAGAAATAAAAAAATATAATCAAGAAAACTTTTTGGTAGCAAACACTTCTAACTAGTCCTTAAAAGGTCAAATACATTAAATTGCACACCTGCGGCACATTTTTATGTTTAAAAATTCATTAAAAAATATTGAAGGTGCATTTCTGTTCAATCTCTTCTCTAATGAATATATTTGCATATAATCACAGGTTTGCTCCTTTAGAGCTTTCTTACTCATTTCCTAAGTCCTCAGTCTGTAACCTGATCTTGTGGGATTTGCAAAGCTGAGGCCAAAGTCACCATGGAAATGTCATGACACTGCCATTTTCGGAAGTGCCTGGTCAGTGTAGGTGGCTGACATGGTGCAGCTTCATGGCTGAACAGGAGCAGGAACGTCAAATAAACTCTGCAACTTGTTTCATTAGCCATGGATTTTTGTGTAAACAGGAAGAGGTAAAGGAATTGTTGCCTGTTTTGTCTATGTATTTTACTTTAGTTTTTTGAAGTGTGATTATAAAATCATTATTTGAGCTACTCTTCAAACACAGCTCTTCCCAAGGCATGAAGGCTTTGATATTGTTACAGTCTTCCTTGGGAAAAACAACAACAGCAACAACCGGATAGGAGGGAGTGGAGTGCAGCACAATCTTTGCATCACTTTCTGCTTATAGATTTTCTGATTTGGCTGTGGTTTCAAAGCTTGGGGCTAATATTCCCTGTGGAACATATTTCAAGGGTGTTTGGCTTTATACCTGTGAAACACATCAGTACCATCCCACCTTCTAGACATCAGAAAAGAGAAAATTTTCCCAGTGAATAAAATTAACTTGTTTGTATCCTTCATAAAAATAAATATGTTAAATAGAGGTAGTTAATATAAAAAATGTAGCTGAAAAAAAATTCTAATTAAAGGACTGAAGTTTTATCCAAATTATGATATTCTTTCCTTTAAAAAAACCCCCAACAACCTGTCACAAATTCTGTACCAAAATTCTGCACCAAAATTCTGCTTTTCTGAGCATGTATCCTGTCAACTTCCTTAAACTTATGAGTTTTTAAATCAATCTTTAAAAAGTGGAGGAGAGACCTATATCAAAATAATACATTTTTACATTCACATTTGCTGTGAGGGATGCAATCATAATAATAAAGATTTGTAATATATTTTTTCTCTAAATCTTATAATTAAAAAAATGTTTCAGTTATGTGTAAGTGAAAGAGGGCCAGGTTACAATTAAAGATTATTGAAGAGCAGAATATCTCAGTTTTTGAATATTTACTTCTCATCTTTATAACAGCGAAGCAAAAGGGTATTTCATGCTGGCAAAATTAAAGCAGTGTGGTATCAGTTTGCAGCACATTTTGCCATTATGGCTCTTGAGTTTGTGTGTAGACATATCCTGTAGCTGGATCCATTATTTGCAGATGGCTGTGAGATGATGATTCCAAGTAATTGAATGGGGATGACAAGATGAAAGAAAGTTATTTTCAGTTTACCCTGGACTTGTTCTTGAGAAAAAATAATCTTTAGGTAAATCAGTTAATGTAACTTGAAAATTCCTCCTGTTGTATTTGGTTTGTCTTCCACAAAAATCTTCTTTCCTACATGGGTTGATGCATGGGTCAGAAATCTTTGGCTGTTAAAAAAAAACCAAAACAACAAAAACCAGCACCAAAGAAAACAAACAAAAAAAACAAACAAATAAAACCCATTTTCATTTTAAGTACTGTCAGTAGAAATAAACCCATTTACTTATCGGAAATAATGATGACCACAGGAATAGAAAGGCAAAGTGTCCAGTAATTTTTACTGTGCTCCAATTCTACTCTCTACCATGTATGAACAAGTATGAAGGATTTTTAACTACACTGGCAGTAACAGAACCTTCAGGAATTTAGTTTAATAAAGACCTCATTAATCCCATAAAATCTTAGTGTGAGGTAGAGCTGCTGTTAACCATTCTCGCTGGGCTAGATGTGAAGAACCTTCAAAGCCTGTAAACATGCCAGCAGTAACTGACTATTCTTGTACATTCCCTCCAGCCACCTTTCACTTCACAAAGGTTTTTAATTTAGATCACTCATATCTTTTAAAGGCTTAAAAAAATTTCCCCTTATCTTCTTTTTTTTTCCCCTCTATTTTCTTCTATTCAGAATATGAATTGTGAGCAGGAAAAAAGACAACAAAAATCCTCGACATCTGGAGAGAATTTCAAATTGCTTTTTGCCTTCTGAAATGAAACCTGAAAGTTTTTTAAATAAGATGAGTAAAAGGACCAATCAGCAAGAGATAGACCTAAATTATCTGAAAGGCCCATGTCAGTGTTCAGTGCTCTCCACTGGAGATTTTGTGGAGGAATATGATTAGTCTGAACGTTTCTTTCCTAAGAACATGAGCTCAGAACAGCCTGTTAGCCTCTGAATAAAAGCAGACACAATTGCTCTCACATTGTCCAGGACTGCATTACACACACATGCCTCAAAATGACAGTGGAAGGAAAAAGTATGTAGTTAGCACAAAACCCTTCAGAAAAATATACTGCTGGTGTTTCTGTTCTGTTTTCTATGGGGACATGTCCCTAGTGTTTCTGTTTTGTGAAAAATCTAAAGTATTGTGGGATGGGTTCTCAAGGTTTGAAATAAAATCAGTAGGGCACATGTTGCTATTTTTCAGAAAGAGTTTTAACATTGTATCTTCTAATACCTTCAGAGCTATGACTGTTTCTGTAACCCTAATGGAGTGTGACTTGCTTATATAAAAAGGCATAGGTCATGTGCATAAACTGCCCATAAACTTATGCTGTCTTCTGCATCTCTGTTTTAGTTTCTGCAGAATCATCCACACATCATATAGACCTATTAAATTTGTACTGGCTTTAGTTTTCCTTTCTCAACTGTTACATGTATTCTATTTGTGCCCTCCTGTGACACCACCTGAGAAAACAAAAGGCTGTTTGACCTCACAAAATCCATTACTCTGCCACCTGTCTTCATGTATCTAGGTGTAATGATGCACATACTTGCATCATACAACTCATACACATACTTTATTTGCTGCTGGACAAATTGCCTTGATCAGTCCACAAATTTGTTTCACAGACACACCTAGTCATATGCACACTAGAAACATCCCATACAAGCGTGTGTGCATGCAAACCCAATTCTCAGGCCTACTGCATGTAATGGGTGTCAAACACAGTTAAAAATGCAGGAAAAATTAGAAGGCCATGTTCCATGTGGATTTGTAATGCTGTTGAGAGTGTAACGTTCTATACAAATGATGGAATGAGTGATCTAGCTGCTCTCAACCTCCTTTCATACTGCATTTTGTGTTAATGGAACACCAACTAATCTCAGCACACTGTCAAGTGAGCTTGGGCTATTTTTCTCAATAGGTCATACACTTAACATACGTGATCCTGTTGCTGGAGTTAGAGAAATGCCACAGTCTTCCCTGAGATAGTCTTGATATGGTGCTGAATTAGTGCAACCTGTGGGATGAAGTTTGGTACAGCTCGTCCTCTAAAATGAGGATTTAGGAAAACTAAACTCTAAAATTTAGGATTTTTGATTTCAGGAAAAACTAAATTCCAGATCCTTATTTTGAATAGCAGTGAAATCTACTGTTTTGAACACTGATAGGGTTTGGCAAAGAAAAGACAGGATTATAAGGAGACAAGTTGTTTCGTTTTCTTTGTCTCATTTATAATCTTGCTGGTAATGAATATTGCTTGCATGAACATGGCAAGTAATAGGGAAATCATTTAACTGTCACTTTGATCCACTGTTCAAGAACTTGAAACTTACTTATTTTTCTGGCAAAGCCTTCTTAACTCATTTTAATTTGTGATTTTTGTTCAGAATTTTAGCTATTCGAAGTATTCTGTTGCCATATCCTGTTATTTTAAGCTTGGCAAAAGCCATGTAGGGATTTAGCAAAGATGAGAATAGTTATCTATCTCATTACTAATAACTATCCAAAATGTTATCAGTCAAGTAGGTCTTTATTATTAATAATGTATGTATTTTCTTGGCAGGACAAGAATTATGTGTCACATTCCCTTGAAGCTGTTTGCTACCAGCTACTCTGATATTTTTTGGAACAGGCTTTGTAATAAAGAAGAGGCACGTATCATTCCCTCAGGGTGTCAACTCTAGGTTGCTGGATAATTCTGGAAACGAGTCCCATACCCAAGCCTAGTCCCACCAAGATCCAACCTGCATTCTGTCAGGTCTGAGATCCTGCTCAGATCTTTTATCATAGCATATGGTGGAACAAGAAGGGGTGCCTTATATATGTATCTATTTATATATAAATGACTAGAGTCTATTTACAGGTGAAAAGATAGGGATTAGATATTTTCATACCCTTAAAAATAATAGTCAATACAAAATATTGGTGTGATGTTCTGCCCAGGGGACTCTATAGCTTGGGGCTTGGCTTGCTGCAGTTGGAACCCAGGAATATTTTTCAGACAGGCTTAAGGGCCATCTGGGCTAGAGTTATTTATGTTACTAGCACAACCATGGATCCTTAAGGCCAAATACAGATCTGGCATTCATTCTGGAATTTAACCACTCAGAGAAAGAGCAAGATAAAATTGTATCTGTCAATTGTTTTTAACTGTGGATGAGCAAAAATGAATCCAAGGAAACCTGGTGGTCAGGCATCACTATGAAATGTAGGCATGAATTGTATCACTGAGGAGTCTATAATTTCAACTGGTTTGTGGTAGTGTTGTCTTATGCTTATGAGCCCCTTTTGTTTAGCCTGAGAGCTATTTCTTGACAAGATCTATTATCCTCAGAGATAGGGGATCAAGAGAGCAATACTGTAACACTCCTGAGTTAAGGGAACACTGGATCCAGGTTTTGAAAGAGCTATGGTAGAAAATAATAGCTTCTTTGTCACCCTAGCCAATATGCTGCAAGATTTTAGATGCTGAGTTTACCATTGTTGTCTGGCTTGTCTACCAATTGTTTGCTCTCCTGTTTATCTTTCTACAGTTCAGCACAGAACCAGAGTTAGCTCTAGAGAGTGAATGAGTAAGGAAAGATGGAATCATCTTAATTAGTTTGATGGCTGTAGACAGCAAATAGTTGCAGTGTTTCAATTTTATACCCGTCAACTGTCACCTAATTTAGTGGATACTCATTGATCTCCAACAGAGAATTTTGAAATTATAATCAATATGAAGATGCCACAGAGGAGTAATAATAAACTTCTTAGGAGCTGGAAATACATTTAATGAATCAGAAGGCTGAGTAAATAATACCACATGTATGTGGTGAGAGCTGTCTGGATAACTGTGGTTACAGCTCCAAATAGCTCCTAAATAGCCTACAAAATAAAAGTAAATTTAGTAATTATTATTGGAAGGTCTGCTCATGGGACTATATCAAATGCAGTTACAACAGCATAAAACATGAGAAACATGAAAGCTCTACTTGTTTCTCTTTTTTAAAAAAGTGGTAGTTTTCTTTGATTTCTCTGGCAAAGCATGTGTATATTTGTATATGTAAGGAAAGACATTTGATGAAAATGGATGAAAGAAAGCTGCGACAAAAAGTAAGGAACACTTATTCCAGAGGGAAGGGTACTGCCCAGTTGAAGGACTGAGAGAAAGGCTTGGGTGACACTTGCTGGTATCTAAACCACTGCTTCCCCCAGCTAACACATCTGTGGGCCAGTGCAATCCCTCATCAGCTAGCATAGCTCAGGCCTCAGAAGTGAATAATCTGAACCCCAGAAGGGGCTAGAGCACATAGACCAAGCTTGTGTTGTGTAATCCAAACTCTGATATTGATATTCCTGTGTGGCCTTGATCACATTCCACAACATTTTTACCTCATTAGCTTCATCAGTAAAAGTGGGTGATATTTATCTGAGGGCTTCATTGGAAATTTACTATTAACTAAGTCATATCTAAGGAGCTGCAATGTGATTTTGTATACTGAATCTGATCAGACAACACTCTTACCCATCAAGTGGCTGGAGATTTAACAACATATCCTCACCCAGACCTGCGGCACTGTTAAGCAGTGATATGTAATCTGTCTCTACTGAGCCATGTGTTGGGTGCTGTTTCTAAAGAAAAGAAGTGGTAATGGGCTAAAGATTCCCATCTGTCTGATTTAGGTAAAGCAAGAGAGTTAATGGTTCCACAGCTCTTTCTGCAGCTCTCTCCCCATGCTGCCTTTCTGCAGGAGAATGTGGAGCAGAGGAGCAGGCTGCTGTTGGGGCATGGTCTAGGTGACCTCTGAGGCCCTTCCAACCTGAGTGATTTTGTGATTGCATAATTTGAGGCATGTACTAAAGTGGGATGGTTTTAGAGGTGTAATTAGGAAACAAAGAAAGAGGCCAGAAATCTATGACCATTTCTTCCGCTCTCGCTGCTTTGTCTTCTGTCAGTTTGTGAAGATTAGAGGACCATGTGTCTGTGTGTCTCTTGATTACAGAGCAGTACCTAAATGAGCACTATCCCGCCTTTTTGCTGACTTCTTTTAACCCTGGAGAAAGACTCTTTATGGCAGCTCTGCTCTTTTCACATCCCAGAAACTGGAGAAATCTTGGTGCCTCCTGGAAGTATACTGCGGTGCCTCTGCACTATACATGCACTATACATGCATAGGTAAAACCCCTATATACTCCTGCAAGCAAAAGAGCCACCAGCTGCTTCTGGCCACAAGAAGACCTCATGCTATGCCTGACAGCTGCCTTTCTCAGTGGCAATTCTCATGCAGCAGAAGCAAAGGTGCAGGGCAAGGGATTTGCTCTGGTTGTAGCAGAAGTTTATTCCCATCTGCCATCCTTCATGAAGACACCTTGGTCCATGCTAAAGCCATGCCACCCGTGATTCATCCAACCCTGATCCCCCTGCCTGCACCTGGCAATGTCCCAGGTTACCCTACAGGACAGATGAATTGCTCCCATGGATGGTGTGTAGCCCATGGGCTGTCGATTGAGGAGACTGATGATTACACTGCCTCGATTACTATAACTATTACTACCTTAAAAGCCTGAGCAGCAGCGAGAGCAGATTCACTGAACGCTTGAACTCTTTGCACTCTGAGCTATGCAGCAGCGGTGTTTAAAAATAGAAAGCATGGCTCCCCTGTGTAGCCCCTTTCCCAGCAATTCCTCCTGGTGGATGAAGTCATGCCCACAGCTCACTGCCCCGTGAGTGGGCAGCCTGTCTCCGGCAGCATCAGCAGGAGCCGGCACGGCGAGCTTAAAAGGCTGTCAGGGGTTGGCAGGTCATCCGCCCAAAGGCAGGAAAGAAGGGGGTGGGAGGGAGAAAAATTGAAAAATAACCACAAAGAGAACAAGCTCTTTTTTGAAATTGGAAACTTTAAAGAAAAGATTTATGAACCTTTGGGTTTATGAAACCACCTGGTGCTTTGGAGTTTGCTGCTGGTTAAATTTGGCAGTTCAAAGTTTGGTGGTTGTTTTCCTCCATTAAAAAAAAAAAAAAAGACATTTAGAATAGTCTAATTCCACATGTGCATTGATCTTTTAAAACTCACGCCCACTTAACTTTGAGCTCAACTTGTAAAAATCAGAAAGATTTAGAGGGGAAAGCCTGTTACTTTTTAAGGGCAGCTTCGCCATTTGTGGTGCGCGTTGAGCAGCGTGGCCCCTGAGCTCCGGCTTTGCCGTCTGCTCAGTTTCCTTGCGGGTGCACAGTGTGACTTGTGCTGTGTTTTGACAGTTGGTGACCTGCGACCCCTAACCCATAAAATATTTAGGCTGAGGATGCCTGAGAGGAGCTTTCAGACGTAATGGTTGGCGGCTTTTTTGAGACAGGCCCATCATCTTTCCCCCCAGCCCATATATAGCAGTGACATGGAGCCTGTAGGTTTTGCTCACACAGCAACTTGAGTCAGAGACTTCCCCCCACACCTCTGGTTCTGGGTTTCCAAAGAAAAGAGGGGTAAAAATGAGAGGAAGAGAGAATAAGCATCTCATTTTGCCTTTAGAGTGGGACTATAATTGAGCTTGTGGGTCTCAGCCATGATGCATGGCAGCAAAATGCAATATAAAGTCTGATTTTGCAGGAGCATCTGAAGCTAGAAGAGATTGTCAGAAAGTTATGAAGCCTGTCCTTCAGTACTGAAACAGCAGCAATACAGCTTCATTTTTCTGTGGCTCGTTTCTTTCTGGTGTTTTATACTGACTGATTATCCCTTATTACAATATTTGTAGAGACAGATAGTTATTATATTTGGATGAATCATTCAGAATGAACAATTTATTCAGCACGTTGCTTATTTTCCCTTCTTAAGTTTGCAATTAAAAACTGTGTTATTCTTAAATGCATTCATTACTTCAAAATTAGCTGTCAGTTACATGAGTGAATATTCTTGTTCTGAGTTAATTTGCAGTCATTTTCTTGAAAAATATTGGTACTATCTACTGCTCTGGCTAGCTTTCTGAGTTGGGGGAGGCTATTTCTGTTGCCCTTTTGGGGATGCAAGTATTATAGAAGCAATAATGTTATTCTGGAACTTTGTGTTTGACGCTAAAGAAGTTTAATTTCAGGTTGTTAGGGCTTAATTGTGGACTTGAAAACATGGTGTAGAAGTGTTTATACATAACCAGGTATTCAAGATAAAAGTTACTCTCTTGCCACGCTTTCATTAGATGTTTATAGAAAGTGAAGGATGCTGGCCTTTAAGGACTAATTTAAGAATGTGTATGAATGAGTGAAAGCCTCAGTTTTATAACTGGTGAAAAATAGAATCTCTTTCTTCTTTCTTCTGTTAATTCTCCTTTGACATGGCCAACCTTGTAGCATTAGTGAGAGGTTTCTTATTGCAGGCTAATATCTATGGTAGGAGCTGCAGCAGTCATTGTAGCTTAAGCAAAACTGAAGATTTTTTTTCCAGTCAAAAACAAGCATAACAGGTAGAGTTCACTCCTGTAGCCCAACAAGAAGATTTAAGAGCTGGTCTGTTTCTAGATTTGCCCTGTGACTTCTGACCCTCCTGTCAAAGGTTACGCCTGGCAGTATAACTTGAACTCTAGCTTATTAACTCCTACCGTCACCTCACATACCTGGTTCTGCAATTTGAATTTTACTAGTTTGGAGCTTACTAACTCAGTTCATAATTGCTAAGATCCATCTGTAAGAGATAAAAAATATGCCTGTGGAAAAAGTCTTAAATGTCACGGGATTAATTATTTTAGCACAGTGATAGCATTAATTCACATGTTAATTCTGTGTTTTTGCTCTTCACTTGGCAGCTTACAGCTCTTGAAAGAGAGCATTTTGTGCTCTGTCCTTCTTTTTCAGAATAAATGTGAGTTTTGCTGCTTGTTCAGTCTTATGCTGCAAGAGTCTGCGATAAAAGTTATTTCTCCACAGCAATGTGCTCCACGGTAAAAGAACTGAACTGATTTCCTGGAGAGCTAGGTTAAATTTCTGACTCTTCCTTTATAATTCCTAGGCAGATTACTTCAAAACTTTCTGCTCTAGTTCTCTATGTGCAGAGAAACTGACCTTATTGCTCTTCCATGTAATCTTTTCTATTACTACTTAAAACTGAAAAATATTTAATCTGAGGATCACATGCACTGTGTGCTGATGTAGAGTTTAGCACATAGGGATTATGACCTTGTTTGGGGTCATGCTCTCAATATTCCTAGGAAGTGGGCACAATTACCCCCATTTTTCTGATGGGCCAGTTGAAGATAAGTAGGAGATTATTAAAAGTAGGGAGATAGAAGGAAATCTATGTATGTTCTCTTCCAGTTTTTTGTTTTACTTGCATCTCAGGCCATCTTTAGGCACAAGCAAAAAGCGGGCATTTATCTTGGAGATCTGAATACAGGCAGACAGCCCTATGAGCCTTCTTCTTATTGTGAGGATAGCAGAAGTTAATTTGACCTACGTTGCTAATCCCTTGATCCAGTTCTGCTCAGGAGCAAAGTTGCCTGTCTCAGAAAATCACATATTCCCTATGGGCGCATATTTCCTGCAGGAAAGGTTAGGTGGACATACCTTTTCACATTCACTTCCTGGGCTGAATTGTGCATGCCAGTGCTTGGAAATATTGGAAGTATTATGTGGATGCTTTTGGTGTTGTATTTTTATGTATAACTCTTGGTGCCACAGAAGGAAATACCTCTGGCCCCTTCTAATTCTAAACAATTTCAGTGGAAGAAAGCTGGGAAAAGTGAAAGGAGAAAACTGTTTTGTGTTGGAGGAGCTACTTACGTCTTCTGTGCTGTCCTGGAAGCCTGAACTAAAATTTCTGGCTATTTGGAGCAATAAGTTTTGTCATTCAGTTCCATAGGCCCAAGATATCATTCCCTGCTTATTCAGTTTCAGATCCCTTGCATTAGACTATCAGGAGCCAACTGTGGAAGCAAATATCTCAGCTGCTGGATCTATGGAGTAATCAAGATATTACTCAAGGGGCTAAAGCTCTTTTGACTTTCAACCTGGGGTTCATGAGAGTGATGTGAAAGGATGCTTGCCCTGCCTGTGGCTAAGTAACAAAGCCTAAGTGAAAGAGAGCCCAAGTATAATTTATTTCCATTGCAAAAGCATGAGGGGAAAAAAAAAAAAGGGAAAACAGGGAAAAAAAAAGGGAAAATGGGGAAAAAAAAGGAAAAGACAAAAAGATGCACCAGGCAATAGCCTTGTTGAGAAATACAGTAACACAGTCACACTGAGGCATACAGTGCAAATTCCACACACACTGCTGGGGGCTCAGGTCAGAAGTGCAAGCATATGTGAAGAGCAATGGGTGGAGAGATGTCTGGAATGAAGAAACGTGTGCATCCTGCCTCAATGTTAAGATTTGTGTGTTTCTCTTACTCACTCAAAGGCTACTCCTGGGTGGTTCTTGGGATAACCATGTGCCCCAGGCCCCTGACAGGATGTTTTTTGAGATCTATAAGTTGTTTAGATATATCCTACAGGCAGAAAGATATGTACCACATAGCTGTAACATATTACAGGAGTAATGCAAAAGGAATATAAAGGAAATTATTTTTATATTATTTTTTAATTACCTCCTTAACTTTATTTTCTGTTCCCTTGTTTTATAGAAGCAGGCACTCCTTTAATGCTTGCAGACTGCAATTAAGATATTGCAAAACATTTGACAACAGAATTCAGGTTTAATGCACTATATGTACATATACAATTGATACGATAATACGGATTATAAAACTCTTTACGGCTTTACTTAGTGCACAGATTTATGTGAAAACAAGTCAAAGACAAGTCAAAGAGGTTTGCTCAGTATTATTCTGGTATATTGATCTAGCAATGATTCTTGCAAAATTGTAAATGATGAGTTAGAAGGCACAGATTTCATTGTCTCTTGATATAATAGAGAGGAGAATGATGTGAAACTATATTAAGAACATTGAGCTATGGACTAAACAAATTATGATGGGTATCTACCAGAATTTCCCAAGTCAATCTTATCTCTTTCTCACAGCTATGCTGATTACCATCAGTTTGCCTGAATTATTTGCCTTTCAAAATTATTTCCGTTGGGGCGTGGTTAGTCTCTGCCTTTCAGTTCCTTCACCTAATGCCTACAAGACCCAGCAGGGTCTGTTTTGTGGAATCTTTAAACTTTTGCTCATGGGATATGACCTTGAGAAGTGCAACTTCTTTTATATTTTCAGTATTGATATCTCCTAGAAATTTCCCTTTCCTGTTTTTCAATTTAGTGCATGGTGTCTGGGTTTTGGTTTTGTTGCTCTTTGTTCGTTGTGGTATCTATGGACACCCACAGCTGATAAAAAATAAATGTATGCTTATATACAATAAATGAAATGTGTCTCTAACTGTACACTGGTTAATGAAAAGGAATATTTATGAACATGTACTGTAGTGGGGCAACTAAAGAGAAGTTAAGCCATCACTATTTTTTCTTTTGAGAATAACTTTTGTTAAACAGAGAGAAGAATCATTTATCTCTGACTTCACAGTCTCTACAGGACCTAGATTGGCTATTACAACAGACAGTAAACTCTTGGGCCAAACCATTTTCTATGATGAGCAGCTACAAATCATACCCAAGACATCTGAGTTTCCTGCAGTATTTGGTGAGAATATGACATTTTTATTTGGCATTGTTCTCAGATTTGCCAAATTAAGAAAAATGGTTCATTTTCTTACAGCAGATACATTAGGGATGTCTTTGCAAAAATATACAGACAAAACTGTACCTCTGTAAATGTGGTACTTCAGGGATCATGAAGATTTATGCCTACACATTTTGACTCGACAAGGAATTGATCATATATGCCATTATGTTCTTGAATAAATGGCAGAGCATCCATGTAGCAAATGGCAACTCTTCTTGCAGTTAAAAACATCCTCTTGCATGATAATTGGTTTCTTTTGATCTGTTTAGAATGCTTTCTACCCTACAGATACATACTAATAAAAAGAGCCAGTAAAATTTAACAGTGACTGGTATAAGCAAATAGTTATGTCCTGTAAATCCTAATGCAGCCATGGTAAATATAGGATTTGCCATCTGCTTTTGTTTATACCAGGTAAGCACAGCTGAAATTTTCATACTGTGATTTGTGGCTGAAGGAGAAATATTTACTCACATCATGCTGGCTCTTGTTCTGTTTCTCACTGAGAGAACCTGTGTGGAAAAGGTAGATGGATTGTAGGGTAAAGTTAGGCCACCTCCATCCTTAAAAAAAAAAAAAATAAATAAAAGGCTAAAGCATTTAACTAGAAGTTGTTTTATTTGTATAAAAGGGAGAAGAGAAGTGTTTTTGACCAGAGTTCCTCAGAGTGATAGTGAACGGTGTTTGCAAGCCATTTCTCCAGAAGAATCCATTCTACTGAAAGTTTTGAAAGATCCTGAGCTGATTGATTTGAGCAATGGAGTCTCTGTCAGAGTGTTTTTTCTCCTAAAGTTTCGTTCTGACTACAGAACTGATGGTACATCGCTGCAGTCAACTGAGGCTTAGCCATTCTCCTCTAGGGCAGACAACAGTATGGAGTTTGCTGCTGAGTTGTCCAAGGCTGGACTGAAAAGAGATCTGCGTTTCCTCTGAGCCATGTTACAGCACAGAATACACAGAATATAATCTTTCATTGCACAAACTCAGACATGATGTGCTCTATTGGGAAATTATGACTGCTGCCTATTCTACATGTTCAAAGAAGCCAGGGTTTGAAACTGCCTTTGGACAGAAATTATTTCATCTCTGAACTATCACTTGCTGTACACAGCATCAAGTCTCAGTTTTAGCACAGCAACTAAATTTTCTTATTTTATCACAAAATAGAGCACAAATCTTTCCTAGTTCCCACTGAAAAAAATGACAGAGTTTTGTTTGCTTCAACAACCTGGCCTGCTAATTTTCCTGTTATCTTAGTCTGTGTAAGTTTAGCAATGTAGTCTGAAAACTGATTATATTTCCTTATGATTCTCTGGGGATAAATACTACTAAGTATGTGTAGTTCTCAGAGTAACTTCATCTGATTTCAGGAAAGTTTTCCCTGATCTGCATAATTTCAATTGAGGATATAATGAGAATGTTTGAGTAACGATGCAATTTAAATATTTCTCAAATTAGGTACTAGGATTTGAAAATGTGAAGAGGGAGAGTTGACTTAAGAGTTTCTAGCCTATTACCTGTACAATAGGACAACTGATCACCTGCTAAATGTGGTATATCTCCTGTCTTTTTTTGTTGTTGTTGTTGTTTTTTCTCTGCTTTCTCTGAAGTATACTAAGCAGCCATTGTAGCTGATAATATTGTTTCTTCAAATTTACAGGGAGTTGATAATGAACATTGCTCATTCACTTACCTCTGAAGCATGCACAGAAACCTATTATCAGGAAATTTAAGTTATTTTGATGCTACTAGCTTTTCTTTCTGAATACAAATTATTGACCTTTTTTTTAAAGAAAAGCTTCTTTTAAGTTTAAGTAGAGAGTACATGAAGAGGAAATTTCCTGGAAAAATGAAAAAAAAACTTGATAGAGCTGTTGACCAGAACCATATCAAGCAGAGCACTCAGGACTGTCTGTCTTGTTCTCACTGGTGAGGAGATGCACCCCAGCTCAGCTGAGCTCCCTGGAGCCTAGGACACAGCAGAATGGCTCACCTGGACTTTCTCTCCTCTGCCACAGGCATCTCAGAGGATTTCCAACCAGCTACATGGACCCAACCATTGCCCTCGTGAGACCTGGCTCCAGACCCTGCCTCCTGGAGAAGAGTCCTTCAGGGGCAGCAGTGTCTTCCACCTTTTTTTTAGAAGAAACTACTTAAAAGAAACAAAGTCCTTCTAATTGCTTACGAAAATACAGAACTCTGCTCTTAAATTAAAGGATTAACTGACTAGGATTGACTTTGCATATGGAACGGCAGGAGGAAAAGGGCAGCCTGAGTCATGTAACTGGCCTTGTTTATCTCAGTAAGAGAGAGAGGAAAATTTAATTTAGTGCATGCAATTTAGCATGCAAAAGGTCAAACTGGTGCATGCCTGCAGGTAGTTAATCTGAAAACTGCTATAATTTCCAACCCAAACAATGTTAAGCAACAGAAATGTAAATATTGGCGCTTGCTCTGTGAGGCTGATTTCAGCTGATATTCATAAACCCCTCTTGCTTCTGTCCTGAGTATTTTACATGATACAAATGGTTTCAATTTAAAAAATGGTGTGTCTCTCCACCCTCAGTCCTTTTCTTGTCTCCAGTATGGTTGGAACAGAGTGTACAACAGTGCAGAAGTGTAGTTGAGGCAAGATGCCTCTTCGGGTGGACTCAAGTTTGTTTTAATTGAAGAAAAAAAAAAGGAAAAAAAGATTTTTAAAAAGTCATTGTCTGACACATGGCATGTCCTATCTGACAGTGGACAAAAAGCCTCAGATCAGAGACAACTGAGATGGAAGAGAGACTAGGTTATATCATCTGAAAGCAACTCTTAGCCTAGGTGAGGGAAGAGTGTCTGTGCAGGAGTTACTGGGAAATCTTTTGAAACAGAATTTTTCTTCTTTAGTTTTCCCTTCTCCCTTGTATTTTAGATTCTTTATCACTTTAAACTTTCACTCGGCACTTTCAACTCACTGCAGACAATCATGGAGCAGTGCAGTGTCCCAGTTCATTTTTGTGCCTGCTTTTTGTTTTATAGGCTAGTAACCTGGGAAACATATTTCTTTGTTTTAATAAGATGCTGAACATCTTTTAGTTTTTTTTCAATTTCCCAGATGTATGTTGCAATTAGCCAAAAGATACCACTCTCCTGACCCATTTTTCCTTTTGTAAATATACAGAGTAACTTTTTTCCCTACACACATGGTCTCATGGGAAAACTACTTTCCTTCTCACCATAATCTGCATATACATTTCCATTCATCTAGTAGTGTTGCTGTCTGACATTCAGTTGTGGTTTTAAAAAAATATAATTAACTCAAATCCCAGATAAATTGGACTCAAATCAAGTATTGTTGCTAAATCTTAGATCTGATTGGGACCCTATATGTGGCAAGCGTAGAATTCGCATTTCCCTCCCAGATGTCAGATAATGGTGTCTACATGCAAAACCCCAAAGTCTTTGAGACAGTTGCAAAAATGCAGCTGCTTTCTTATTTAGTGGAGCTGTTCACAGGCAGCTTATTATTCTAATTTTCCAAAGTCTGTCCTGGCTTACATAGTTGCTTCAGGGCATAAAGTATTGATTTTGTTCTGAAAACTCACGTGTGGTTTAGGTGCTGACTGTCTACGGGCATCATCATTTCATGTATTGAGTGCCTTGTGGGAGATGCAGAGCTCCCTCTGCTCACGTTGTATTTAAGGTAAGTGTGAGGTAAATGAAAAGAGCCAGCAGAGACCTTGAGAAAGCCTCACTTCTCTCATAATGTACTTGAGCTTTGCTAGGCTCTTGGAGTCTCCAAACATTTGGCAATGTAACCAGTCAGACATAATCTAATGTAAACCTCATTTATTTCTGCTCCCAGAAGGGAACAGACGAAGAGGCTGGAATAGTTTTAATGTTCTTGAACTCTGTATGGATGTCGAGGAGACTATACTGCTGTTGGCAGTGGAAGATATATCCAGAGAGGACATGTCTGGGTCTGTTTCACGACTGTAGCGTGCACTGGCTGGTAAAGGGCCAGCACCAGGGCTGCTCCTCTGCTCCTGGAGCAGGACTGAGCAGATGAAGCCTCGTATCTCAGCTGAGCTGTGGGACAGAGGCACGGAGGCACTCGAGGGAGCTCTGTGCTGACTCAGGCTGGGGAGTGGGAGTCCTGGCTGTGAAATGCAGCTGGCTATTTCCTGCCTCACTGCTTGATTTTGTTTATTGCTGTATGGAGCTGAGAGGGCTGTACGCCCACCTCTTCCTTGGCTGTTCTTGAAATTTCCTACTGGTAAAGTAACCAGTAGAGGAAAAAAAGAAAGGGGAAAAAACCAAAAACAAAGAAAGAAGGTTTAAAAGAAGATAATGTGAAGGAGGGAGATGACGAGATGGATAAAGGCAACTTTCTGTTTCTTTTTCATAAAGATAGAGGGAATCCATTGGATTTGACCCAAAAGGGTTAGCAAGTATTGAAACTATTTTCTCTCCCCTGTTCAGTGAAAAAGTTTAATTTATTTTAATTGAAAATAGAAGTGCAGTTTCTTGATGGCATTTCCACTATTGTTGTTGTCTAGGTATCTAAAATTCCATAAACAAATGAAGGCTCTGCTCCAGCATCAGAGAAAGTCTGTTCCAAATTCCACAGAGGACAAAAAAGTAGTCCTGGTCTGAGAAAGGGGGAAGCTGGAAAGGTAAAGTGACAGTACCAGACTCATATTTGGTCCTGTAAATAGTCAAGTGCTGAAACTTAAGATCACAAATATCTTCTTCATTTAACTTAGGTGAATATGAGTATATGTAAATGAGAATATGAGTATGTGTAAAATTAACCACATTTTTAAGTCTGCAGAACTAGGGCTTAAGCCACACTCAATAGTAGGTCATGATCTTTTACTTCCCTTTTCAGTGACACTTTCTTTAAGTTTAAAGGCAAACAGTGAACTTTGAATAAGAAAATGGTAACTTTGTGTAATGTTTCTCCATTTACTTTTTTAAAAAAAAATACTGTAAGTTTCATAAACAGGAGAGACCTTTTGAAGGTTCTAACAAGTTACACTGATGAAAGCAGATTTCAGTCCACACAGCCAAATTTCCACATGAAGGTGCTCATTGTATTCCTAAATCCATAGCTCTCATAACAGGCTTAAGTCACTCTTCTCAGGAAAGAAAAGATGAATTGTGAGTTACTTGCAAAGAGGTTATGAAGTCTTGATCTGTGAAGCACAGAATTATCACTTAAGGGTGTTACCTTCCCCTGAAGAGAGTCAGGGTTGAGGGGGCACTGTGCTGCTTAGGTTCTAGATAATATAGCAAAGCTGTGACTGTTGGAAGGCGTTGTAATGGGAACACATGGATAGGTCAAAAGATTAATCAAAAGTTTGCGAACAAGCATTTTTCTCCTAATATTTCTCATCTTGTCTGAGAATGATCAGTTCCATAGGGAGCAGCACTTAAGGCAGAGTGTAATGTGTGGTTGCGGTTTTGTTGATGTAAAACTGCAGAAGGAGAGGGTAGTGGGTCCATTCACAACATATTTCTGTTCCTTGGAATGCTAAGGAGGTAGGAAAAAACCCAAAAAAGTAACAACAACAACAAAAAAACACTGCACCTCTCCTTAAGCAAGGCACCAAGGATGTGGTCTTCTTGCTGATAGCTTGTCATTAAGGCCTGACAAAATTCACATACACACACACACAAAAAATCTGTGTGTGGACTCTGACTCCAACTGTGATTTTGATGACTGAATTACAGGATTAAATATGTTGGCAGTGAAGGCAGGGAAGCTGGCCTGAGTGCTGAGAAGCTGCGTGGTAGGAAATACAGAAGACTCGCTCCCCTAAAGGCCCAGGGAATGGTTCCAGGTGTCTGGTGGGACTTTAGACTGCCAGCTAAGGTAGCAATATACACATCAAAATCAGCCTTCTCATGGATGTTTGAATGGAAGGTGTGGTGGGAAGACCTATATCACTGTGCTTTGTACCTTTCAAATGAATTATTACCATGTCTGCCTCTGGTACGCTCCGGTGCCAAAAGTAATCCCAAGGAGACCTCTAAGGACTTTAGCAATGTGAGAGATTCATGTCGATTTGCTCATCATGGCAAACTCCACTTTAAAATGCGCACTGCTGAACTTCCAAAGATCTGGTCTCCTAGTATGTATTTGCCTCAGTAATATCAGTCAAAGAAACACACATTTAGAAAAAAAATGAAACAGCAAATTTGGTTAATACTGTGTGGCTATGATAGAGTGGACTTACCTCACCTGCTTTTGCTAAATTTATGATAGCAATCTTCCCAGATTGAAGCTCTCACTAATTATAACAAGTAGATAAGCAGCCTTTTACCAGGCTCTAGGAAAATGATTCCCTAGCTGCTGCTCAGACCAGTTCTGTGGCTGATGGGCATATAAATGCCACAAGCAATTCATCTGAGATTTTTGAAACAGAATGCATTATGCTGGAGTTTGACTGATTGCCCAAAGAGATGTTTGTAAAAGAGACAGTCTGTTTACCATCATTCTGATTATATTTTCAGTCATTTGACCAAATTCCTGGAAATCTTACTGACTTGGAGAAAGGCTAAGCAAAAAACTAATTTGGTCAAATTATTAGGGCATTTTATTTGCTTATTTGTTTGTTTTTATTACTGCTGTGTAACACATAGTGCTTTACACTCTCTGTCTCTACTGTAGAAGGGTTAGAACTTTGATTCATGTGACATTATGACTCATTTAACTGTGCCATATCTACTAGGATTAAAAATTGCTGAGCAAAAAAGGGCAGAGAATTTGCATACTTTTACTGCCTTTTGGCACAGTTTCTTTGGAAAATAGTTTGTTTTTATTAATAGCAGAAAACTGCAGTAAAATTGTTGAAAATAGATTCATATATTAGGACATGCCACACAACAGAGTTCACCAAAGGAGCTTCATGAAAGGAAGCATTGAAGATGGTGGAAATGAATCTGTTAATCATAGCAGGTTTATGTGTTTTAAAATATTATAGGAGTGCTGGTAAAAGAACAGTGGTCTGAAGTTTAAACTCCATTTTGGTGAGCCTTGAAGCAAAAGTCTAAACTCTGTCCAAAGACTAATCTAGAAGTAGATCTTGATGTGAATTGAGTTTCCATAGCTGAGTTAAGGTCAGTCAAAAACAAAGAAGAAAACACAAACATAAACTCTCCCTGAAAAACAGAAATAATGCAGTGGGTGTGCTCATGCAGCCATTCTGAGGTGAAAATAATGGAAACCATGATGTTCTCAGTTTCTGTTGTTGCTACTCACTGCTACTTTCGGTAGAAGATTTTTCTTTCTAATTCAGTAAGAACTTGAAGGATTTTAATTATAAACAAAGAGAGAGAATTAGAAATAGAGTACAGCTTCAAGTTAGGGAAAGATAGAGGATTTCTCAGAAAACCTGAGACTGCAATGTGATCACAAGAAATGAAGATAATCAGAGATAGAAATAAGATACACCTAACTGGAAAATAATGTTAATAATACTGCAGAAGAATAAATATTTGAATGAGAATCCAGACATTAATTGACTCTTATCCAATGTTAAATGGAAACACATGCTTTGTACTAGGAGCTAGATCAGGGTGGGAGAAGGAGGAGGTGGCAAGAGGCCCCAAGCTCCTTTTCATTTCATTGTTATACTCAATCACAGCCACTGCCAAATTAGCCAATAAAAGTTGAGCCAATTCAAGACCATTCAGTTCAAGGCTGAAATACCTCTCTCTCTCTCTCTCCCTCCTTAACTTTGTTCATAAACATGCTGCAGTCAGGTGTTAATTACAATCCCCAGTAAAGCCTCAGAACCCTGCAGATTCTCCTGGGGAAAATGACTGGACTCAGCACTTTGCAGATCTGTTTATTTTGCTTTAATGCACTTTAGTTACCCCGGCTGGCTTGCTACAGACACAGGAGAGAAAAGGCCAGCCTACAGTGGAGTTCAGGGGAACCAAAGAGTATCCCTCTTCCCAACTGAACAGCTTACACGAGAATTGCTTGCCCAAAGTGTGTTGATTGGGTGTTGAAGTGTTCTTTCTCTGGGGACCTGACCTTTCAATATCCTGAAAAGTCTGCCTCTTGCCAAGTCGTTCCAAGCCATCTTCTCCCATGCCATGTTTCACAGGCAAAAGGAATGTGTGAGAACATCTTGCCACATATTATTTATTTTTTTCTAATAGTAAGAATTATTTGCTAATCTTTGATGACGTGATCGGCACTGAACAAGACAGAGAGAAGCACAGAGCATACCCTGAGGAGTTTATAATTTTGAATACAAACATAGATGAGACAACATGCACTTAGAAGACCCTGAAGTATACGTTGACCTACTAAGAATTTAAAATGAATTAACTGGGAGTGGGAGATCATTATTCTTTTCCTGATGCAGTCTGCTTTAAAGAACAGAGTTTTTTACTTATGCTTTAGCAAGAAAATGTTATGAAAAGTATACATATCTTACCTTACTATTCCCTCCCTGGGAAATAAATTAGGCCATATTCTTACTTATGAAAATTGGCAGGCTATTGTTGAAGCAGATGGAAATCTGTTAAGTTACATCAGGTGGGCCCCTGACAAAAGAGTTACACAGGCACCTGCATGTTTTAAGATATGCCAAACAAGTTAATTGTTCTGAGCTCAGAGAAGGCTGAATATGAATTTGAGATCTTGGGTATCAGCTTGCTATTTCTTGGAGTGTGAACTTTTCTTAGGTAGAGAAATGCTTTTGTTCAAGTGAGGAGAAATTCCAGATACTTATATATCACCTAAGTATGCAAAGCAAGACAACTGGGTTCTTAAGTAAAACCTCTTTGGATGACAAATTAATTTCACCTCTAACAGTGGCTACCTAGGCACACATATAACAACAAAAAATATTATTTTTAATTTCAGAAGCAATACCTTGTTTTGTGTGACTTTATTCCTGTTGCACTTTTACAGGAACTGTTTTGACCATTGACCAATGCTTTCTGGAAATCAGGCAAATCCAGAGCGCAAAGGTTTGTCTGTACAGGTAAATTACCGGCAGCAAGCTAAGATGTGAAATGACATTGTGTTATGTGAAATGACTCTGCACTAAACCCCGCTGTGGATGCTGAGAGGGCACACTGAGGGCTCCTTTGTATGAAATGGCTTCCTCAACTGCCTGTAAAAGTACACACGCAGGGAAGCAGCCAGCACGGTGTAAATTCGTACGGTAGCTTGTAAATTCACACCCTACCTTCTTTGTATAAGTAAACCAATAGTCAAGGCCTCGCATTCATCCCACTGGCATAAACCTGAATGAATAGGTGAACCTTACACCTTACCCTGAAAGTAAACACATTTGGGCTAATGGGATGTGTAATGGAGGGAATGCTGTCAGGAGCCAGGGCACTGCAGTAGATGATCTTGGGAGAGTTACTAAAAGTGCTTCAGTAAAACTACTTCAGAAATTCTCTATGGCCATGAGGGAGCGAGGACATTCTCAATGGCAGAGGGACAAGATCACCTAGCACTCTGGAAGAATGTGATCATGACTTGAAATACAGCTTCTTGGCCTGTGTGTCACTCCTTTCTGAATGGTTTTGAAGGGAATCTTGTTGAATAGCAGATTTCTCTAACATTTGAGACAGAATGAATACTAATTATTTATTATCTTTGGCAGTGGAAGTTATAGGAGTGCAGCTGAGCTCAGACCTGCCAATTCTCATGTAGCTGAAAAGGAGACTTTCTCACAGCAACCCCTGGACCTTTCCTAAAAGTCCCCCTTGCTAATGAGTATTCTTCAAGGTTTATCAATGAGATATTTAAAATCCTTTTTCAGGTACTTTGAACTGTCCTTCCAAAATGCCACTACTTGACAACCTTCTAAGACACAGTCATCCAGTGCTGAACTGATTCCTGTCTGATGTAAAGTAGCAGCAGTGATCTCATCTGCTCGGGTTTCACTGAAGGTCAAAAGCAGTCTAATGATCAGGGGGGCCCTGCCGGAGAAGGATGAGCATCTCCCTTTTCTCCTGCCACTGTTCGTTTTGTGGGAATATACACAGAGCTGTCTTTCACGTTTTTATTAGATTCTTACGTGAAAAGAGTATGTTTTTACAAACACACAGGAGCCATCAGGCTGTTTTTCAACCTCTGTTGTTTGACGGCCTCAGGAATCCATTTGCAGAATGTGCTTTTACCTAAACATAAATATTTGCTGTGAAGTATTTATCTTTGTTTAACAGCCTAAGAAATTGCACGTGCTCAAAAAGCCACTCAGTTTTCAATTACTGGGACTATAGCGGTTTTATTAGAAATATTTTCTTGTGGTTTGATCAGAAAGCTTAGGAGAGGCAGGAAAAAAGCATAGTGATAAAATCCTCTCCCTGCAGCCCTGAACATAAGCCTACAAATAGGAAGTGGTGCTTATTGCAGGCTGGGGAGGTGGCAAGCATGAACTAGCTGCTCTAGTAGTGGATTCAGAGTGCTGCTGTAGGTTTCAAAATGGGCAAAGCACAAGAGCTGCTGAAGCCTGTGTACGTGGTTGTTAGCTCATACCAAAGGCCACATCTTCAATGCTATAGTTAGCCACATGAGCCAGAATAATTCTTGCACTGATTTATGCTTTTCTATTTTGCAGTCACGGCTTCATTTTGTGGTTTTCATTTTCTGACTCTGGAATTGAATATATCGTCTGAGGAAATTTCAGCTATCTTCTGTGCTCATGAGGCAAACCCAGGGGACAACACACTGTACTTTTCTGAGATATTGCTCATGATGGGTTGAGTTCTGTGGAGACTCGTCTTGCTTCCTCCATCTGACAGAGATCTATCTTAAACAGCTAACTTGAACTGGATGGCTAGCAGTTTAGAAGAGCTCAAACCAGGACCAGAGAATGAGCACAGACTGCACCATCATGCACTTTCTGAACACGATGTGCAAGAAAAGACCATAGACTGCCATACTTATTCATTATTGGACTGAATTCTGCTCATTTTATGTACCTGGAAATTTATCATTTGTATTGGGCTCTGGCCTGTGTGCTGTGTAGAGAAAAGCCACACGACTTTAGTAGACACTAAATAAAGCAGTCATGTTGGTGATAGCTTGCCAGAACTGAAATGCTTCCCTGATCTACAGTTCAGAGTCTTGAGCCTCTAGTGCTCGCTGCTCCAGAGATGTGTTTTATATCTTTCAAAGGACAGCCTCGGTATTATGTCAGCATTTGTCAACATATGCTGGCAATAGAGTTATGTAAGTTTGGGGTACTGACCCCCTCAGGGTTAGAATTCCACTACGCCCGATGTATGGGATGTTAGAATTTACGACTGTCTGCAGAGATGTTTCTCTGCAAGGATCTATAAAGATGCTCTATTGCATGAAGAGTGCAGATCAAAAATTCTTTTCTTTTGTAACTGCAGAATCCATGACAATTTCTGTTCTAACCATTTGTCCTCTATCTCATGCTGACAAATTAATGAAACAATCCTGAACAGGACGAAAAAAGACAGTGCTTTAGCTACTTGTGAAAGCACATTTCCCCTCCTAGATAAACAGGATAGCACAGTCCAAGCTTAGGTTCTGTCCTTGGGACATCTCTTCAAATCTCAATTGCTTATGCACTGCCTGTGTTCCACAGTAGCCCTGTTCTTCTCCCTGTCCTTTCTTCTCATGCTTGTGTTGGGGAGGTCTTAGGTGGTTTTAAAGCAGAATACAAGTGGCAAGAAGCTGCCTTTTTTGTCATGTTTTGGCATCTGGCAGATGTGAGCTCCAGTATGCCATGGACAGACTTGGATATAAAAACACAGTTCAAGGGAACTCCAGGGACCTTTGCAATCACTTGTCCGTGTTGACTTCTGTGAATGAACAGGTTGTGCCTGACAGTTACATTAACAAAGCATTTAAGTTTTAAGGGGTTTGTATTCCAGGTTAGTAGTAGGTAATTCCTATTAAATATTATTGTTTAATTGCTTAATATGTGAATTAGTCAATAAAATAATTTACTACATCAAAACAGCCAGAGGCCAGCATAACATGTCTCAACACATGGCCAAAGCCTACATGTACCCTGGCTCCTGGGACATATTTCACTAAGAAAGGAAGCACTTGGCTGAAATGCCAGTATTATCCCTCAATCTTTCTGTGAATACCAGAGTATTTGTAACTGGTATCTGGGTGACCATGGGGTACCTAAGAAGGGATATCAGTTTTAGCAAGTGAGGTGTTCATGCTCTCTAAACGTATTGTTAAACTCCTCGGGTATAGAAATGAAGTGCAGACATATTGAACCCATTAGCTATGTGTGAATGGTTTGAACAGAAAATAGCCCACTTCAGTATTATTTTAAAAGAAAGATGAAGTAATGTAATGCAATTATAAGAGCCTGAAATATGACTGATTTATTGAGAAACACCATATTTGGCTTCAGTGATACAGCTGAAAAAACCTTGGAAGTAAGAAACACAACAGGGACACTTCTGGTTTGAAAAATCACCTAATGTGAAATGCAGGTTTTGGAAATACTGGCACAACTTCTGTTTTATTCGAACATATGTGACTTAGTTAATAATCTATAGGCAGAATCTGGTCTTATTTTTTTCAGCCTAGGGCACAGTTCTCAATTATACTGCTGGAAGTGGGGTTAAAGTGACAATTCCCGTGTTTGTCTAAAGATTAAATTGGCCCAGATGGAAAGAGTTGAAAAGAGATGGTTTGATCTTCATCTTTTGTTCTCCTGAGCACTCTGGATTCTAACTGGAAAAGAAATGGAAAAGGTGTAATATGACCTGAAGGAAAAGTTGCTCCTGTGACACCTCCATACCACAGAGGTTTAGACCACATTTTTGGATTACTTAAGCAAACTCAAAATACATTGCATGTAGCGTGCTCTTCCACAGAATTTTGAAGTCACTGAGAAGTCATTACAATGAGCTAGATGGTCCTTGGGCTTATTACCAACCTTCTGTTGTAACTAATTCTTCCTGTGTTAAGCTCTTGCCTTTCAACTAAAATTTGTATGGACTTAAAACTTACTGCTAAAGGTTGAGCTTTTCATTTTGCTTCTAGGCATTCTAGATTAGATTAAAAAGCTTCATAACCAAAGAAGAGATGGCTCTTTCATTTTTTTTCTTCTGAAGCCCAAGGGTTAACACAGCAAGTTGTGTTGCAGAGGTGTGGGTGCAGGTCCTTTGTGCCACTGGTTGAGAGTGTGAATTTGAAGGACAATCCTGAAAGTGTACTGTGATTGTAAGGCTGAAAGATATGGCCGTGTTAGCATGTTAACATATATTTGAGGGGTAATATGATGTGTCTGCTCTGCTGGAAAATGATATACCCTTGCTGGTTAGTATTTTAATGGTAATTTTAAAGTCCTCGTAGAACTCTCTGTAACACAATGTTTGGGGTGGTCTGTGGGGGATTGTGGATTTAGGAGGGAGGAACAGAATTCAGATATTTTGTTTCTTTGGAGAGTATTCCAATTAAGGAAAAATAGGTGTATGTCATCACACCATCTGTTCACTTTTTTTTTTCATCAGCTAAAACCTTTAAGCAAGTCACCTAGACAGCCTCAATCAAGTTTTTTTCTTTTGCTCATTTACAAACCTGAAAATACAGTTGAATCTTTGAGATTTGTCTTTTTTTTTCTATTTTACATTTCTGCTGTGGGCAAATGAAGTTGTGGGTAGCATAAAGGAGGGAGTATGTGAGTTGACCTTGTGTAAATCCTGTGAGTTCCATATGCATTCTGATGTCAAATAGATGCTCAAGACAGTAATAAAGTTTTTTCATATGTCTGCAGTGCAATCAGAGAGACGAGCAGGTATTCTGGGTACTTCTGAAATGTCTGCTGTGAACTGAAATCTGTCCCACCAATAGTTTGTCTTGTCTAAGACAACTGATCCAGAAATCATCCTGTCTGCTATGACAGAGCCATGCCTTCCTAGGCAGAAAAGCATCAGGTTAATTGCCAGATTTTCTAAGTATTTCATAGATGTCTTCCAAGCCCACTACTCACTTCCTTCTTAAGGGGCCTTGTGTATATTAAATATATTTGTAAAATTATCTAGTTATATCACACCTATTGCTTTCTATCCCCCCAGGTCAGCTAAGACAGTGTGGTAAAGGCTCAGGAGCTCTGGGCTCTTTCTATATTCACTGGGGAATGATAATCTCAAGAGCCCTTCTACTTGGGGTATTAGTGTGGCTTCTGGCTTAGATGCTACTGTTTGTTGTCTGAACTAAGTAGGTTGACCCTGAGGCTCCTTTTTTGGCTGTAAACAACAGAACTGTTGCACAGGCTCTCATTAAAGTCAGTTTAGATGCTTCTCACATTTAAAAAGTGTAGTCCAAGTGCCAACAACTACAACCTGCCCTTCTGTTGAAGGGTGTAAGTGGGGCAGAATGTGGAGATAGTGGGTTTTTAAACATTGTCAGACGTCTTCTGGAAAAAATCTGCAGCTGCCTGTAGAACCTGTAGTCCCCTTTCATTCTGCTCACTAATAATTTTTCTTCTCTCTAGCCATCTATTTCCCTTTCTGTCACTTCTTAAAAACAAACAAAAAAAAAAATCAAAGCAGTCACATTTTTCAAATGATAAAATCCATGAATAGAAAATCTTTGCTTCATTGTTCCCTTCTGAATGGCTGTTTTTCCACAACACCATACCCTGTTACTTGGGAAAGGTAGAAGAAAAAGGAAAAAGAAAACATGTGTGCAGAGGATATACCCAGAAATCAGAACCATGCCATGTAAAATTGTTACAGCTGTTTCTGTTTTTATTGACTGTTTCTTTTGGATCCATTTCTCTGACAACTGCTGCTCATGTGAGCAGGAAGGCATGCAGCATGACATTGCTGTGGGCTGTGGGGTCCTAGGGCCAGGAGTAGGTGGAGAGGGGAGGGAAAGGAAGAGGGTGTGGTGGTGAGGACATTTATGTGGGACACATCAAAGCACATCCTTGTAATGTGTTACAGTAACCCAGGAAATTCAGTGCAGATGCACTGCATAACCTCATGGAAATCTGGGGTTTGCAATTCTGTTACAGCAGCAGCAGCTGTCACGGTACTTGATTTTTCAAATTTCAGTGAGCCACTTCCCCCCTGCTCCCTCCTAAAATCCAGTCCCTTTATTTCAGTTTGCTCCTCTGAGCATCCTCACTACGCAGTATGTCATGCAAACCAAAGTTAAGTGTGCTACAAATGAGTTATCCTGGGCCTTTTTATAAGCTCGGAAGGAGCAAAGAGTGATTGTTATAGCCTTTCTTGATTTGCTTGGATATGACATTAAAGGGGCTGTTCAAACATGGAAATGGTGAATTAGGTGATTCTATACACGGAGGGAAATAGCAAGAGAGAGATTTTTCCATGTGAGTAGATATTAATCTTTTTTTATGGACAATGTGAAGTATCTGCCTCCTTTGATAGAATCACTGGATGGAAGCTGAAAGATAGGAAATGCAATTTCAGATGCTCAGCTCAGTTCATTGACCAAGGAAGAAAAAAATCTAGAAAGAACACTGAAAAGCACAGCTGGCTTTTTTTCCCCCCTGCTTTCTCTTTATCCTTTGGAATATCTCTGTTATAATCTGGCTCGTGTAGTAAATGGTCAGTTTGAAAGACATAGATCTTGATATTTTTTTGTTCCATATGCAAAATACACATACACCCACTATGTTCATATACATGATTTGGAGTATACACAGAACCTTAATATATCTTATGCAGAAATTATGATGCTATATCTCATGGATGCATGTGTCAGTAACTTAGGTCAGCTATAAGGCAGTCTTTAAAAACAAAACAAAACAAGACAAAACAACATTAAGCTTTTATTTTGCTAACCAATGCAAAAACCCAAAACTGTAAATGAAGAGAAAATTGTAAACTGCATTCATACATTTGCATGTATTCATTTGAGGTGAAAGTAAAAAAGTAGTATTATAAATAAATGCTTTATATTTTATTAAGCATTAGTTTTTGCTCAGTAATTTGTACTGAAACTCCTTCTCCCATCTGTCCTTGGTTTTCATCCATATGTGGATCCTCGGTGTGTCCCTGATATTTGTCAATTTGTCAAAGCTTTGGCACAAGGTGGAGGAAAATAAACCAAAAAGTAGAATCTTCAGTCAGAACACACTGAAATCACGTGGATTGGATTCAACTCCCCGAATCAGTCATTCCTCTTCAGCTTTTGATTAGAGATTAAACTCAGAACTGAAGGGCATGTAGCTCTAAGGATCACTGCAGCTTTAGCTAAAATGAAGACCAGAACCACAGGCCTGTTTTGAAAGAAGTCATACTTGATACAAATGTGAAGAATTGACAAAAGCCACCTCTAGCAAAAGCACCATCTAAATACAAAAATCAGTTTATTCACACTATGACGACATGCATATCTATGTGTATAATGTTAGTTTTTCCTGAAATACATTTGTTTGCATCTACAAATCAAGTTTACGTGGAGGAAAATACTCCATAATATGCAGCAATGTGATTTTTACCTGTGACTATTTACCTGTGTTTTCTCCCTGTGACTTTTATTTGTAGAGGGTTTCTTTCTAACGAGTCAGCCTGAAACACGGGTGCTTTATGAGTAAGACAGTCACAAAGTGAGATTCCTGAGTCCCTGTCCTCAATGTAAATGCCCAGAGCAAACCACTAAGACAACGCATGCATTCTTCTAAAAACTGGGAGCAGATCTAAGCTGTAAAAGCAACCACTGATGCATCTTTTGTGACTATGTATTTCCAGGCCATTGCCTTATTTGCTGAATGTTCTCCATACAGTTGATTGAAAAAAGTAGGTGGGGCATAATAGGAAAAAATTTTTTAAAATAAGATTTCTAGCAATTCCTGGCGATGGATGACTCAGAAATACTAGTATAATAGGGATTTTATTGGAATTCTTAGATGTTAGCTTTAGGTTACAGAGAAATGTTTGAATAAACAAGTGAAAAATTTGAATAAACAAATCAAATCCCCACCAGACATGAAATGACTACATCTTCTGAAGTTATTCTTGACAAAAAAACTGCTTGACAGTCATTGAGGTAACTTTCAAGTTACCTTTATATAAACAGAATTTGATTATTCATTCCTAGCAATAAATGCCTACAGCTCTGGAGATCCTCACAATAGTAAGATAAAAAATATTAGAACTGTGTGGATAAAATAAAAATGAGTATATGTGAGAATCTGCTGTCTTTCCTTCATTCTCTCATGGACTTGTTGGATAGAATGTTTTCCCATACACTCTGCAAATTCAAACCCCACTGCCACTGGTTTGCAAACACTTACATTGTTTTCTGCTGATCAGCAAAGATCTGTCTCTGGATTCTCTTCTTGTCTGGTTTGTGAATAAGACTAATGTCCAAAAGTGATTAAAAAAAAAAAAAAGTAAAAAAAAAAAAGTTAAAAGGTGTTGCTTTGTTTTTTGCTGGAAAAAGAATTTCAAATAAAAAAAGCCTTTGATCACTCAATGATGCTGGGGCTCTCCCACTTGCTTTTTTTTTTTTAATTCTGAGCTTTCATTTCTCCTTACCCAGAATATACCAGGAAAATAATTTTGACTGTGCTTAAAAATTCTGGAATTTTAATAATTCAGCCAAAGATTTTTCTTTTCTGACTGATTTTTCAGTAATACCCCTCAGATTGTTATGACTTAGCTTATGGTCTTCAGAATACTAATATTTCCTTGGCTTCCTTTTTTTCTTAAGTTCTTTATGTTTCTAACTTGCAGTGAGTTACATAAAACCTCTGCCTAGCCTTGGCTGAGTCACTTGGAATGTTCCCATTTGGATCTTTGCTGTTGATGAGTATGTGATAATTTTATGCCATTCATGTGACTTAGAAAATTAACTAAACCAACCTTGTGTTCAATAAATTCGGAATGAAGCTATCATGAAGTGAGTGAGTATCTCAGACAATCTCATGTTAATAGAAACTAAATTCTCATGCCTAAATACCTAGAAGAATCTGAAGTCTAACCCTCAGCTTGCACCCTTTGGTTATTCTCTTCTCAAATCCTATATTGCAGGTCAATAAAAGTGTTGAATATGGGGCAAAATATTTCTTGGTGCATACTAGTGAAACATTCCTGATTTGCCATGACCCATGGATGCCTACATACAAATGTTGCTGTTTGTTCAAAGTCCATTCCCAACTGTACATTCTTTGCTACGGGAAAGGGGGAAAACTGGAGACAAATTCACAAACTGTCATACATTTTCACAAACTCTGGAAGGTGTTCCATTCTTGCTGCAATGTTTTCCCTCCCACAGGAATCACCTGTCTCTGATATAAAGTCAGAAAATCTGTATTTTGGGATTGCCTCAACAGCAAGTCTAGGTACCTCTTGCTTCACAAGCCCTGCAAAGTCACTGCAATTGTGACAAGATTGAACAAGGTTAACCACAAACCTGACCTTCAACAGATTTCTGCTGTACTTTCTTAAATCCTCATTGCCAAGCAAATTGCCTAAGCAACTATTGTGTGAAAATTGCAAACAGAATATGTTAGATTTGGTTACTTCTCTGTATCAGAAAAATAAAATAAAAAATTCAGTTTGTCTGGGTTTTTATTTTATGGTTTAAACAACATAGCTAACATGCCTGTGGATTAGCCTTGTGGGCTAAACATTTAAAAGTTGGCTTCAGATTAGCTGAAGAATAAACATGATTGTTTTGATGGAAAAAACACTTTGATCAAGCTGGAGGATCAGGGCACAGAAGGTATAAACTGCAAAGGGAAGCAGAGAGAATTGTGACTGATATTATTCAACCAATATAGCCAATATTTGGGGTGAAATAAGCCAACCAGAGTTAGAAATATTAAGGTAAGGGTGTAATTTAATTAGAATAGCATACTTGCATTGTAGAATGGAAGGAGGTCAGTTTTCTTTCAGGACCTCTATAAGCTTGTGATTTTATTCTATAGTGATTTATTTATTTTTCAGTCCCTTCTAAGAGCTAGTCTTCTTTTGAACAGAGTTGCAGCTTTTACTGCTGCCTTTTATATAGTGTGTTCCACAAGTTAACCCTTTCAAAACACATATTTTTTTTCAGTCAGCCTCAGGCTACAGTGGAATCACAAACCTACAGTGGAATTATTCTAATCCGAAAGGCTTAAAACCTCTCTAACAAATTAGGAAAAAGAAGCCTGACATTTCATTTATTAAAATAGGGAATGGGGGATGCTAATAGTGATTTATGTTCCTTTTTTTTCCCCCTCCAGTTTGTTAATATAAATCAAGTTCTAGAATTGAATTAATTTCTGGCACTCCCCACACTCATGTATTCAACAATATCACAGCCAGACAACGAGAGGATGATAAAATAATCCAGATGCCTTCAGTTCATGAAGAAAAGAGTGAATGGTGTCTTTCACATTTGCAACTAACTATATATGAATAAGATTAATTTTCTCTAAAAATAGTGTCCGGGAACTTTTTAGTTAAGGCTGGTTTTAAAATCTGAAGATTATGAGATGAGTCTTGACAATATCTGTAAAGTGTGCCAGTAAGTGGCTAGTAGAGACATAATTTTTTGTTGGTATGCATTTTTGTGTAATTTTCAGTTGTGAAAACTTAAAAAGCCATACATGATACAAAAATCAGCATTTTCGTTCACTTTAAATCAATAGACATACACTTTTCCAAAATTCTGGATAACAAAAATTATTTCCCTGTGTTTACCAGTGCATCTGTTGTAGTATGTGATTTATGTGAGCCCGCTCATTTCTTTCTCCTAGCGTTCCTCTTTGACATTAGTATACAAGAGGAGCAAAATGAGCATGGAGTTCAGTTGAAACTTTGTCTTTTTCGTTTTAAGATTATTTCTTTTTGTATACATCCTAGACCTGGGACTGCTTTTGCTGCTGTGTTCCCTTGTGCTCTTTGAAGCCTCCTTAGTCCAGGCCTTCGCCATTGAGAGGTGATTACAAGCACTGCTCTGCTACAGGGCAAAAGCAATTCCATGAGACTGCCTTATTTAGCACGAGAGCAACGTGTTAATTTGAGTATTTTGACTTATTCAATGTCTATGACACAGCATACCAACAGGCCAATATTGAAATACACTCTGCAATGTTGTTCCTAGTACACAGAACACTTTCCATGACACTGCTGGATCAGCAGTTGTTTATCAGCATGTCTGGTGCTGGAAGGACTAGAGGGTTTTGTCGATTTATCACAGCTGCCTGAAGCAGATCTCAACAGCACTTTTTCTATGTTTGTGTGCACACGTAAGAGAAGCAGGCACAGAAGGGAGAGGTGACTACAGTCATCTTTTACCCATTTGTGGAGGAATGGGATATTTCCTGACAACTCCAGTTACCATCTGAATCAGGTTTATTCTTGCTGTTAGAATTTTGATATACTGTTTTATGCAGAAAACATATTGCTCTGCGTTTCTAAACCAGGTTGGAGGTGTGATATAAAATTCTCTCGGGGGCATTTTATGCAATAGTGTTTCCTTTTGTTGCAAGACTCACGGTGAAAAAAACGGGTAATCATACCACAGGAATAGCTATGTTACAGAACTCCTTCATGACATTAGATTCTGCTGAACTCCAAATCATAACTTATATCACACCTAAAGTCATTAAGTGTATAGACAAATTGCTTTACAGAGGCAAACCCCTTGTTACTGGATTTTTGGTCTTTCATCTTACTGTTCTCTTTGCCATATGTGGTCTGTGGAATAATATCTAGGATTGCTATTTGAAAATGTTTCAGTTGGCTTGGTTTGAGAAACTTCCACTCTCATCTATTGTAACCAAATTTCTACAATAAATTATAGCCCTGTGGAGCCACAACTGGAGAAAACAGCAGGCTTCAGATGACATTTTGATAGTTAATGGGCCTATTGCTGTTGTATTACTTGGGCCACTGATTATTTCTGTTTCTTTATTTACAACTATAAAATTGTTAACTTTGCAAAGGAGAACCTGCCTCAGGTGAAAAGATAACGATTCTTAGTTAAGGCTGGACCCAGAGGGAGCGAGAAATTCTCAGAGGAAACATAACCAGATTTTGTGCTGTACTTCAGCGCCCCACAGATCCAATCTAGCATGCAGACAAATGGAGCTAAATACAGTGCTTAAATGTGCATATTAAACCCTTGCCAGAAGCTACAGTTATTAAATAATACCAGGAGCTCCCCCAGTCTTTTCCTAACACAGTTGAAGCTGACTGCCAGGCTCATGCTTTCTGGGCAGATTATTTCAATCCTTTGGGAAAAGGAGAACCACTCTAAGAAGTTAATACCTCTGGGGCAGTATATTGGAAAGCTTCATTTGATCTTCTGTGACATGTATGACAGTATCTCATTTTCAAGCTGAAAAAGTCCCATCCATGGGTTATGCCACAACCAACATGCATAAATAAGACTTCAAGTAGGAAAGGGAGAGTGGTGGGATATTGGAATGAGTGGCAAATGTTATCTGAAGCTCTTACTTGAATCCCACTATTAAAAAACATGCTGACAAAGCTTTCTGGGCTAACTGTGGCACATTACTGGCTTATTTGCTCTCTTTGGCGGAGTGGATGATAATTGTCAGCACGGGAAAGGTGTCAGCAATCAGCAAGTCAGTTTTAAACCTCTCTGACCAGACTGGCAAAAGGACTGAAGTCACAATCTTGTCCATCGATTAGCCATGTCCCACAATTCATCAGAGTGAACAGCACTAATTTTGCTGTGGCCATTGTATGGAAAATAAACTCTTACTGCCAAGGGGCCCTGAAAAAGCTGTTGTATAATCTCAGTGACAGAGAAAAAAAAAGGATGGAAATGTAGAAAGAAGCTTCTTCCACAGTCCACATCAGCCATTAGGAGTTTTTATTAACAATTGCTGCAGACCTCCAGGTGCTAGAGCTATGCTGGAGAATGGCTGCTGTACAATAGGTTAGGCAAATTGAGATGCAGAGCCAGGTTGGGGCAATGTTCTGCTAATCCTTGACTGCCTTGGACATCTGGTCCTTCTGGAGAAGGATATTACCACACATGTTTTTTATCAGTGAGACAGAATTGCTGGACTATACTGTTGATTCCAATTACAACACTGTGTTTGAAAAAGCATTTAAAAGCAGCACCTACTTCTCCCTGTTCCTTCAGCTCTCTAAATCTTTCTGATACTGTTGGCTCTGAAATACATTCAATGGGACAATGAGAAATAGCATTTCAAAATGCTTCATTGTGCAAGGTTTTCTGTGTTGGATTTTTGTTGTTACTTTTTTTATTTTCTCCCTAGTGTAACCAGCAGAGCTGTGATTCTGTTTTCTTGGCAGTACAGCAGTTGATTCTAACAGAAATGAGAAAATTTGGGCTGCTAGGACAAAAGCCAACAAGCATCTGCAATCTGTGATGAAGATTTCTTATCAGTAATGGGGACTAGATATTCCTGGCCTATTCCTCACTGAAACAAATACAATTCCAAGATGGACATTTCTTCTAAGTGCTGGTGCTCTTTCCTAATCCTTAATCCACAGAAAGGTTCTTGGTTTTAGGAAGGAAAGCCTTTTCCACGCTGAGCTGTATAGAAGATAATTTTGGTATTTAAAGACTGGGAATTGTGGGATACTTACGGTCTCTGTTATGGCCTTTCAGACTTTGGGAAAATCATTTTTCCTCTGTTATTCCTTTGTGAAGTGGATGCAATGGTACATCTGCTTTCCATGTTCCTTGGGAGACTTGATTAATGATTATAATGGGCTTTCCCAACTAGAATGCAAGGAAGAGCAGCAGTTTATTACAGGGATAGCCGTTCAGGGGTCGGTGTAACCTTCTCTTCTTCCAAGCTGAAGAAGAAATATACTGCTATCACTTAGCCCTTATCTGACCAGTATGCTCACACTGTGCTGATTTAAAATATGCAGGCCTATCTTCATTAGAAAGGAGCAGAATTTTCAGTTGTTCATGAGAAAACCCTGCCTGTAGAATGGATTTTAGAAAGTACTAACGTCAAAACATCACTGGCTTTGTTTCTCACTGGGAAGTGGAGGGTTGACAGAGGCACTGATAAGAAGTGGCGAAGCTCCACTACAGCCAATGGTGCAAGGGAAAATTTGGTGCAACTTGGTCCAAAGCTCTCAAGGGCTGTATTGTCAAAATCAATTCAGAAAGAGAGAATAAGAAAAATGTATGTAAAAAATTACTAAAAGACCCCCAGAAAGATACATAACTGTATTGGATAATATTATTACACAGTTACATTGCTGAGATAATAAGAAATCAATGAAAGGAACATTAAATATTTTTTAAAATTAATAATGTAGTGACATATCATGTAACTTTAAAGTGTACTGACCTGGATATATCAAGCCTAAGCAATCATTTCTTGGCTCTTGTGAGATCATTGCTTGACTCTGAAATTAGAATAATTTCATGAGTGTGTGGAAACAAGAATGAGGTCACCTCCATCTTAATTAGAAAAGGATAGATCAAACATCCAAGGCATACTTTCTTGTTTGCTGTTGACTCACTTAGATTGGTATGATATAGTCCTGGGGCAGTATTTTATGACAGCCTATTTTGCTGCCATATGTATGACACTTCTTTTGCATTTCTTTCTGACTATAATATAGGGTTAATCATGCTTACAAAACTGTTAAATTCATTCTGTTTCTATCTGAAAAAAATGGAATGAGGTGAGAAAAACACTCAGATAAATAACATTTAATGCAGGCTTTATATAAGCCAGAGGTCTCAATAAAATTTTAAATCCTTTTAGTCAGCTATTCTTCTAATTACTTTTTATTTCTCCTTTGCTGGAAGAGCTTTCAGGCTGTGTACAATGAACATGTGGGTCTTTATTTCACATTAATGTGTTCAATAAAATAAAATGATACAGTTGAGTAATATGGATCACAAACTAATTTATATAAGCATTGATTGTTTTGGAGCACTGGGAAACTTCTTTGTCTTGGTCTGTATGACTGCATTTCAGTAGAACTGAAATATACTCAGTTGTTATGGCCAGGTTTTTAATCTTAAAAAAACACTGATATGGAAGACATTGATTGACAATTGTTTCTGCTGTTTTCATCCTTCCTGGAGTAATGAAATAATTGCCTCAAATGAGATACGTGACTGCTATGTTTCCTTTTTTGTTTACCAAGTGCCTGAGTCAGTATTCTGAAATCCAGTGATGGTCCTTTAGTGATAACATTACTGTGTGAGGAATTTTTTGCCATAAAAAATAAATACAAATACTCTTAAATTCCACCCGCCCAAAAAAAAAAAAAAAAAGTATTATTTTTGTTAAGTATAAGGCTGAGTCTTTGGACTGTGATGCCTACTATGAGCCTATAAGACATGCTGAAATTTCATGTCTCTATATCACCCTAAAACAGAAATAAAGTGAGCCTAAACGCTATGGTTATAATTTTGACATTGATGTATTGATGTCAGTGTGGTCAAGGTTTTTTGACAATTGCTTATCAGTGGAATCTGAGTTGTGCTTAAATTGACAGTTGGGTCATTTGTCTTCAAAGATATGCACAGATTCAGTATTTCATCTTTATTTAAAGACAGTAATCAGAAACCTTAATCCTAGGCCACAAAACATGGAAGTCAATCAGAATACTGAAGCTCCTGAATTTCCAAGTAGAGCGTATTATTTTGACAAGAGATCAATATTCATACTTAGTAGTCTTAGCAGAGCATGATTAGAGCAAAACAACTATTTGGGTTCAAAATAATAGACAGGCTCATCTCTGTAATAAAAATATGGTCATTGTCTCTGCTAAGTTAGAGCCCAGTTAAACATTCAGTTAAAAACTTTTCCTGCTGTGTGGAAAATACACAGCATGATAGCCAAGAGCCTTATCATCCACAAGCAGCAATGCTTCTAGGTGAATTGCTGTGAGAGGAAATCTTTCAAGTGCTAGGGTAAGCTTTTCTTGAGTTCTCACCAAGCTGGGTATCTGCACTTTGCAGATGGAAACACAGAAAGGAGAGAAAGGAGGCAGGAACAAAATGCTGCAAATGGTCATGGACTGGATAGCAGAGAGATGAGGGAGATGAGGGAGAAAAATATCTAAACCCGGTCTTTAGAAGTGTGGATTTTGCTTTGGGTCCATCACTAATTAGTTCTTATGTGTTATAGAGAAATTGACTGTGAGGAAGATACCTGTAAAAACAATGTAGTTGCTTTGGTGTTTTTTTTTTTTTAGTTTAGTTAGTTAGTTTCTTTGTTTTTCATTATGTTGTTGTTTTGTGTTGTTTTGTATTTTTTTGGAGAAGGACTGTTGCCTTGAGTGTGGGTGAACAGATCTTATATTATTTGAGTAGATTTATTTTATGTTTCTCTCATTTAAATGACATAAAATGGCAAGAGTCATAGGGCATAAGTAAGAAGAAAGAATCAAAGCTTTTACATATCTTTTTGGGAGCATAAATTGCCCTAAAATGGAGTTTAATATTTGACTCAAATAGGCAGTCACTTGGAATAGTAAGCTGGATTTCCTTAACAATCTTACAGGCTGGAGGGATGTATTTGGGTAGCGTTGAAACATAAATCAGGGAGAGAATGATTTTGAGGAAAAGGAGATCTGGGCTGAGCAAATCTAGACTTGCACAAACCTGTCAAAAATGTGTCTTATTGTCCAATGTATTATCGTCCTATGATTAATGTGAATTGGAAATACATTATCGTGTGGTATGTATGCATACTGCAAATCCATTAAGAACAAGCCTTATATGATTTATTTGTATTAATGTCATATTAAATGCTAAAAATAGAGTTGATGTTAAAGCACGGGTGCAATCCAATAAAAACAAGGACAATTTGAGTTAAGAAAGCCTTATATCAATTTTACTCACTCCCAGCATATTAGAAATGTAACACCTACACTGTGAACAACCCTACACACAGTAGTAGAGTGTTTTTCAGCTGTGCACCCAAAACAGGTAGGAACACTTTGGTATGGCAAAGTTGTCAGAGAATTTAGCTTTCTGCAAACACACAATCAGAAATTAAATCTTGTTCCTCCCCATCCTTCTTTTGTTTAATCCATGTGTTTTTGCAGGGCACCACACAAATTTGAAGCTCTGGATTTTTAAAGTTGTCTTGTAACCCTTCTAAAATGTATCCTAATGACTGAGCTTGTAAAATCACTTGTTTATGCAACATTCACTGCATTCCCAAGGGATCAAGCCTACACTTTCGTACTGAGCCTTCTTTTTAGATAACCAGCAAAACAAGGCAAAAGAGAAAGGCTGATCTGAAAGCGTTGTGCAAATATTAATGAATTTGTTCTTACAAATCCCCTGAGAAGTATTACTGTCATTTCAGGCATTATATTAAATATATATATGGGCCACACTGTATTTTTAAAGCTCCTTTTTTGTGGGATCTGACAAAATCTGTGAAGAGACTACTTTTTATGTAATGATCCTTGCTTATTTCAAAAGTCACTTTTTTTGTTCCCATTACAGAGGAAAATGACCTTTTTTTCTGTGAATTGTGGAAGTAGAATCAAAAGTGTTGAAGGACTATATGAAAGTCTCAGCTGAAAGGGAAGCGAGAAAAGCAGGCTATTAAATCAGTTGGTAGCTCCACAAGGCTGTAATACAACAAAGTAAAAAGGTTTGTGTTTAAGCCAAAATGTAAAATCATTACTAAGCACTTTTGCTAAGCAGTTTAATTTACGAGGGAGCGTAACTTTAAAAAACCATACTCTGTAAGACTCAAAATATGACAGCAGTTTTAGAATGAACAAAAGAAGTACCAAACCAGTAAATCCCCAGCCCGAAGTATTCTGAATCTCACAGCAACATGGCTTTAGTGTGGCATCTCTGTGATTTATAGTGTATGATTATAATCCTTTGGAATAAATTGGCCCTGACTGCTGTAACATCTTAAAGCTATTCAGGCAGCACATACAAATTGAGAAGTTAAATCACAGCCTGTGTCCAAGATTTCAGCCAATATATATTTTTTTAAGTGGAGTATCTCTTTGGAGATAGGTAATTCAATTGAGAAAAAGTTCTTCTAGGACAAGATTTAAGGGTACATTGAAAAGACTGAAGATTTTCTTTGGTGTCAATTCTAATTATCTACAGAATATCTCTGTGTTGTCTCAGCCTTCATAAACACCTTTAAAGAAGATCTGGATATCTTTTTAGCTCAAGTGGGTTAGAATTAGGAGTTCCTCCCTGAAGCTTTATGGGCAGGAGCTGAGCCTAAATGAAAACAATAGCCTATGAGGTGTATTAGAGAGCAATGTGGGTGCATGAAAGTAGGGCTAAATGACATTTTATGCACCCTCAGAGGTCTTGTGCCAGCTCTGGCTGCCTGCTCATGAGGGTAGGGACTCCTGAGCTTTTTCTACCAGATTTACACAAGTGTCTCAGATATCTGGTGACGCACGAGTGGCATTAGATGCCTCATTCTCAGATGCTGAATACCAGCTTTGGATGTACTGCTTATTAACATGATTGAGGGCAGTCTGCAAAAAAGGCATTCAAGGCATTGACCTCTGGGCAAAAATATCAGTGGAGGCAGAGCTTCAGGTGGTTGGCAGGAGGTGTGCTCTCTGCAAATGCTGTTGGGTCATTGTGATTTTACTGTTCAGTATTTCTGTGCATTCTGCTACTTGTAATGAGCTCTTAGGCTCCAATAGCCACTTTATATGGGATATGAGTTATGTGCTCCATCCATGGGGCATCTAACAGCACTATTAAAACAACAGTCTGTTTGCCAGGCCTGCTTCAAGTCCAGAAGCAATTTAAACTATTTTCATATGGTGTGAAGCACAAACTAATATAATACCCCTGAGGAAAGCAAGGCAGAGCTTGCATTGCACTCCAGGAATGGAGGTCCTGGGCAGTGCAGTGCGGGGATATGATGCTCCCTAGAATGGGTAAGGTGAGTTGGAGGCTTGTTGGCTATAGTCTGCTTCCCTGGCTGTGCAAGGGGCATTTCCGAATCCAGCCCAAATGTCCAAGCAGCTCTGAGTAGTATTGTTTGCTGTTGCCTGCAGAAGGGTGCTCAATTCTTAGTCCATAACACACTTTCATCCTAAACTTACAGTAAAAGAGGTCTTGGTACAGGGAATTCCTAATTTATTGAAGCCATGACCTTCCAATGGCACAAAACCACTTAAGATTTGGAATATTTCAAAGGGGAAGACTGATAAATTATTGTACTTTAATGAAGTAAAAATAAAGAAAGTTTAAAAAAAAAAAACAACAAAAAAAACCCCACACCAAACCAAAATAATCTTGTATCAAAAGTGAAACAAACAGCTCAGGAATTAGTTTATATTAGCTATATTCATGCAGTAATCCTCCACAGTGTCCTTAGGCCACTTGAATACTCCTTGTCCCCAAAATTATGACTAAGGCTTTCAAAATCTCTCAAGCAGTAATATATTTGTAACTTCAAATTTGGGGAAAGCTTCTGCTGTCCATCATTGTAGAGAAGCAATCAGGTATTTGCCACTTCTGACAGAAGGCTCTTTACCTACTACCTCTGGGGAATAACCAAGGCCTCTGGTTACCAAATATCACTTGCTCCTGGTGTGCAAGACAATAACTTGTGTGTTCTCATTGCTTTTAAGTGCTAGAAAATTCCTGAGTGGCTGTTTCTGCCAGACAGACTTGCCACTACTCTAGTGCAAAAAAGGCTTGTCCTGGATGTAATTAACTGGCTGTTACGGCCTCAGACAGAAGGGGACTCCTTCCCTGATTATAAACACAGCAAAAACAACCACTTTGCAGTAGAGAGAATGCAAAACAGAGTCATGCTCTGCCAAACCACCCCTGCTGTAAAGTCCAGATTGTTGCATAAATGGCAGTAAATCCTGGGCTGCTCCAACTGTCTGTGAGGCTATGCTCGTTCAGGATCTAGCTACAGACAATTCCCTCCCCACCCCTTTGGTCACTGAGCAGAGCCAGGCTGAGGGTGGATCTTTCTTTGTTTGGGCACTTATGCAGTTAAAATTGATGTTTGCTTGGAAATAACAAGCAAATTTTTAACTTGAATATGCTGCTTAAAACACAGGAAGCTTTCTGTATGCAGGAAAGCCACTGGGGAATGGGGTCTGGTTTTCAGTTTGGAAAGGAACAAGTGGGCTGCCCTGCTCTGATCACATCTCTTAAACAGAAAGTGTGGGAGTGGGCTCCTACTCCTCCCTTTCCCTGTCGCTTTTTTCTCCCTCTTCCTTTTTTGTATTGGATTCTTTATTTATTTTTTATTATTTTATTCAATTTCTGACAAGGTGTTAACTGATGTGATTCACTCATGCTGCTGGACTCTTCTTCAGGTCACAAGTGGCCCACAGGATTTTTGGGAGCATTTCTCATACAGTTGGGGGCGTTCCAAAATCATCCTGTGCCAAGTGAAAAATGCAGCTGTCATCAGTCCAGGGTCAGCTCAGCATAAGGGCAGAGGAGCTCCTTCCTCTTGCTCTATTTCCTTTTATTCTGTGGTTTGTTTTTATTGCTGAAGAAAGTTTTCAAAGGTAGTGAAACCTCCATGCAGCACCTCTTGGCTTTGGATCTCAAATCTGTAAAGGAAATTTCTTATATTTGTGTGTTTGGCTTGAATTTATTCCTTCATTTATTAACTTCTTGGTGATGATTTTGCCTACACAAATTGTCTGGTGATCACAGACCTTTTATAGCAGAATTTTAGTGATATAAGCATCCAGCTGATGTGGGAATATGTTGGGAGATCCAGCCTTTAACTAAAGAGCTGTTCAAAGTTGCTTTATTCTTTCTTGCTTGTATTTTATTCACAGACCATATTGGAGTAGGATGTGGTGGTCACTAGTCAGACATCAATTGTGTTGCCTTTATTTCCTAATTAGTAGTCCAGCTGTACAAATAATTTACTTTTTTTTTGTTTGTTTATGTTTTTCTGGTTTAATCAAGGGTGTGGGGGACTGTTCCAGGTTAAACATTTGGTTTCATTTTAATTTGCTGTTGAATAAAAAGTAAAATGTTTTCAAAACCTTTTGAGACTAGAATCTTAATATTCTGTTCTGAAAATCTCAAAATGAAATGTTTTTGACTGGGAAAATCTGATGAGCTTGATGTGTATTTGTGAAAAATTTGGGTAATATGAAGTTATATTTTTTGGCAGACAAAAACCAGCTAAAATGTTTTCTTTAGCTCTAATTGCTCTTTTACATTGAACAATACATTCAAATAAATCCATTGCCCAATGTCTTGTCTGAGAAACTGTATCAAATCTATACCTGCAATAGAGTGTTTTTTAAGCTTTTTCCCTCCTCCACCCTCTTTTTTTTTTTTTTAAACTATTTGAAAATGCATCTGTTAATATTTTCCAGGTTGGTACTAAAGCTGAAACAGCTGGTTAGAAACACTCTGCTTGTTTTTGTGTTCATCCCTGCACTCTGTTACACAAGGCAGCTTGAGCAGCCAGTAGCTGAAAGCCTGACCACTTGCTGAGATCCATCTTTCATTTATTTTATCTCCTTGCCTGCGTTTACGTCTGGTGACGTGGTAGGCTGAAGAAAGAAAGTTGAGAAGGTCAGTCTATTGTGTTGCCTCTGGAGCCTGTGTGTTTGCCCTTCCTGACTCTGTTTATTCTCTGAATCATTTGACACGCTGCACGTTCTGCTCTGACCTTCAGCCTACTGCAAACTTCAGTGCTTTGCCTGAAGGCCACGGTTCTGCAATGTAAGGAACAGACTCTGGGGTGTCTCATTCTGGAGTAAAATCCCCATGACTCAAAGCTTCCGTTGAGTTTAACCTCACATTACTGAATCAAAGTTGCTCAAAAACTTATTCCAGCTGAACTGCATTCTGGCAAACGTCATGGTCCTCTTGCCTTGTGCCCCTACCAGCATCTGATTAAACCTAAACAGGCTACATCAGTGGAAAATGTGACAAGGCAGTCAACCCTGGCTGTGGTCAGTTCCACTCAGAGCTGGACCTGGCAAAAGCAGACACAACCCACTGCCCCCAGTGGATTGCACATGAAGCCCCAGCTGAACTATTACCTCCATTCCCTTTAAAAATGGTCCCAAAGTCCAGCACAGTCTCCTTAGAAAAATTCCAGTCACCATCCCTGGAAGTGTGCAAAAGGCATGTGGATGTGGTACTTGGGGATGCTAGCAAATTTGCAGATGACACCCAGCTGAGTGGTGAGGTTGTGTAGAACCTGATGGATGGGATGCCATCCTCAGGGACCTGGACAAGGTCAAGCTGCGTGGATCACTTCTTCTCTAAGGAAAGGCTAAGACAATTGGGATTTTTCAGCCCACAAAAAGCTTAAGGGTGGCCTAATTGTGGCTGTCTAGTATCTGAAGGGAGCCTACAAGAAAGATGGAGAGAAATTTTTACAAGGCCATGGTAGTGACAGGACAAGGAGAATGGCTTCAGACTGAAGAAGAGTAGGTTTTGATGAGATATTAGGAAGAAATTCTTTACTGTGAGAGTGGTGAGGCACTGCAACAGAGACTTGGTGGATGCCCCATCACTAAAAGTGTTCAAGGTCAGCTTGGATGGGGCTCTGAGCAATTTGTTCTAATAAAAGATGTCCTTGTCCCCAGAGCAGTGGTGGGGTTGGAACTGGATGATCTGTAAGATCCCTTCCAACCCAAACCATTCAATGATTCTATGATTCTATGATTCTGTGACACCGTTTAGTGATGAACATGGCAGTTCTGGGTCAACAGTTGAACTCAGTCTTAAAGGTCCTTCACAACCTTAATGATTCTATGACTTTGTGATTCAATGACTGTGCAATATGTCTGTGAAGGCTGAGCACTGTAACTAAGCTTATGTGTATTGGCATGGCTCTTTAAGGACTTTTTTTGTTTGTTTCAGATATTTTATTCTGTGTCAGAGATCTGGAGTAGAGAAATTAATGCTGCTGGCAGATAGGTGAAAGAAAGCTGTCTACAATCTATATCTTGATTTACTAAATATTAGAAATTAAATGACATTGTTTCACAGTAATCTAAAATGCTATGCTAACACTATTATTGAGAGACACTGTTCAGAGCTTTTCTTGTAGAATGATTTTTTAAATTTTTTTTTTAAAAATTAATTAACTCTGTGAAGCAAGCATTTACACATAGGAGGTAAGACAAAGGAAAGCTCTTCTTGTCCATTAAATGGCCCTATTTTATTGTAGGAGAAATGTTTATTACAGTTACGAACCTTAGTCTTCTGGACTTCTTGCTCCTGTGTTTTCCATGACTAGTAATCTGTGTTTCAACAACATCTACTGTCCTGTAATTGCTGTGTGGGAGTTGGGTCTGCTAGAGATATTACACAGAAAAAACCCAGAGATACATGTCTTCTGAAAACCCTGAAAAGTGACAAGGATTGAATGATAAACCCCGGAACCTATTTTATATGACCAGTCATATCATGAGTATTGCACTGAATTACCTGTGCTTTATTATGATAACAAGAGTGAAATAAACATATCCAAAAGGGAAAAGAAGTATAAAGATGTTGAAACCAAAAATATTTGTAAATAAGCAAATACTATTGTCTCAGAAATATTTCCTGTCCTAGCATGGTAGGGTATTTTTTCATCTACCCATCTGTGGAAATGAAAGCCAATATTTAAAAAAATACTTATGGGAGCATTAGCAAGGAGAACAAATAAATCACGCAATCTTTTGATTCAAACCAGGCTTTAATTTTGCACATCTATATCATAATTTGCCATGTTTTCCTTTTATATTCCTAACTGGAAATGAACCTAAATGCCATGGGTTTCTAGTAACTATGTGAGATTTCAGACTTGCTGGAATCTAGTCATTCATGAGCCCTTCCTTTGCAGGTTTGCTTGTTCCTGTGCCATGCTCCATCCTCTGTTCCTGAGGTGCCCCTCCTCTGATGCAGATAGTGAGTGGTGTGGGAATGAACCTGAACTCGTGCCATTTTTATCACAGGGTAGAGAGGGCTCCTTCCCAGGCAGCTGGCAGGAGGAGTGCTGTGGCAGTGCCATCTGTTTCAGTGCTGCCTGCTAGAATTCTCCCCTCGCTTGATGTGCCATTGCCATCTAATCAAGACAAGGAAGTGGTTAATGTTAAAGGGGCTGTCATGAAAAACACTCTCTCCAGCCTGAAGAGCTGTCAGAAGCTGTAGCCATGACTATTCTTCAGCTGCTGGTCCTCTTGGTGTTTTTTTCCACACCTCCTATTTGAAAGACTTTGCTGTCTGGCTGATCTATGAACCACCGTGTCTAACTACAGATCCATATGCTCAGAGAAACTGTGGTGCAACACTTTAGATAGACAGTGAAAGCATAAGATAATCTCCTCTTAATATTTTTAAAGCCTTTGTAACAGCTTCCTGAGGTATACACAGGAACTGATTACCTCATGCAAAGGCAAATGTGAACTCCCTCCCCCATCTCCCATAAATAATCTTCCACACAACTGTAGACACTGACGTATTTATCTCTTGGCCCCAAAGGCTGAGGTCTTTGGCAGCAGCTAGGAGTGAAAAAATTGAAGAAAAAAAAAAGATGCAGAGTTCCTTTCCACCTCTTCCCCAGTTTACAAGGACTCATTTGGCTGCAGGCCACTGAGTGATGCTGATCACGCCCTGCAGGCAATTAGTTCTTTCATATGAGTGAACTACAATTATATGGGCACACAGTAAATTCATTATTTTACTGTCTTCTCCAGGCTATGGGGGCCCCCGTTTGTGTTTAGTGTTAGTGATAGCATTAGCATTAAAGTTTAGTGTATAGTTATTGCTAGTTATTTTAATCAAGAAATGTGCTACAGAAATGTCAGCTCATCAGGGGGAGTAGAAAGGTCTAAGCCAGCAGACTCCCTTGGTCTCTGCAGTAGGGAAAAGACTACATGGCAAAGTAGGGATGGTTGTCTAGACATCCTTATGATAACTTGGATGTGAGGCTGAAAGTCAGCCTTTTCAACAGATCAGTTCTTTTGATGTGTGGAGGTGGTACCACCTACAAAATCACCAACAGTGATCAATGCTTTTTTTGCAGCCCCACATGTTAAAGAAATCGGAATATAACCACTACTGGTAGAGCAGTGTCTGTGAACTATTAATATGTTAACAACTTAATGTTAATATGCCTCTGATTGCACTTGCCAAACAACTTAGGGGAGATCTTGTGTGTGACAGTATAGCATAACCTGACACCACGATGGCAGTGTGGCTGCCATTGGATAGTTACTGCTTTACAATCAGGAACAATCAGGTGAAATATATAAATTTTAAAAATGTAGCTTCCTTTCTAAGGATCAAAACAAAGAATCTGTCACTGACTTGACTTGCTGTATTAAAGTTTTGAACTATTTTTAAGTGCAAGGTACTAGCACCTGTCAGAACCTCATCACACTATTTTCATAACATTAAGCCTTTTCTCAAGACGCCAAATGGGAAAACATCTGAGGCAAAATTTCACTAGTTAGCTATGGTGCATCTGATTTTCTAGAAAAGCCCCAACAAGAAACCAAACAAACCCAACTCTTTTTTTACTGTCTTGGTTACCTGCCTGCAACTCTTGTTTTCAGCTTTTTTACTGTTGGAACCATAAATGTAGGCTTCCTGCATCCCTTCATGAATCTGGGCAGCAGGTGGACAGGAAGTCATCAGTGAGAAACAGGAAACAGAAGGATCAGGAAACAGCCAAGGTCTATTCAGGGGCGATGTTAAGTGCAGCTAGAAGTGCTCCCCAAAGTGAGAGAAGCTTGTCTCTCAGTGGGCCTGCATGGACAATGCCACGGCAGTTAATGTGCTCTGCAATTAAGCTGAGTCGCCAGGAAATTATATGTTGAAACTAGTGAAATTTTCTATAATCATCACATTACCAACCACTGGCTGTCTGTCAGTGACCCACGTACGTGTGTGACAGATACATGGCATGTAAAGTAGACTAGGTTGGCACGAATAGTACTTTATGGTGGTGGAGAAATCTGAGGATGTGGGATAAGGATTTTGAGAGCTGTTGCTACAGTTTGCAGGATGTCACAGGGTCTTCATTATGAAATGAACAAATTCTAACAATATTTTTATCTTGTGCTTAACATGAATCCACTTGCAGTGGACACCCTCTACAGAAAAGGTCTTGGTCCTTCTCTGCTTCTGTTTTTGTAAACAGAGTCACTTCTCTCTTGCTTTTAAGATACTGTACCAAATGGTGTGAGTACAGTTCAAAGTTGCTTGCATGTTACATACTATTAATTGTCAGAGAGTTAAAAGCATTGTAGCATCATCTAGAGGCCAGACATAAACTACAGTGCATTGTTAGTCCATCAGTTGAGTAAAGCACATGGATGTTAAAAAGATAAGATTCCAAGAAGGATTTTCCAAAGAACATAACTACCAGAAAATAGGTTTCCCAAGGAATTCTTTATGAGCGGAGTTACAGCGCATAAACATATATACTGTACATTAGTAATTTTGTGCAGACAAATTTGCATTTTTCTCCCACGTGTGTAAATAAATAATCAAAGGTGGTAGAATAATTTATAATCTAAGTTTCATCTACTTACAGATTTGATGGAGAGCTGACAAGTTAAATGAAGAGACAAGTACATATGCCCAGTTGTGCAGCTGCAGTATATGACAGATTCAATTTGAGTAACAGCCACATGACCCAAGATTCTCATTTGATTTAATATATGAAGAATAAACTTGGTTGTCTCCATTTGCCAGTTGTAAACTTTGTCTTTTTCTGAATGTATTTAATAGCCAGATACAAATGGCCTGTTTGAGAGTTTTGTGAAGAATATTTTACCAGCAAAGTGCAGAGGTTTGAGAAATTTATGAGAAGCGTGTGCATATGTGTGGGCAGGAAGTGTGACTTCAATAATGACAGGTAAAAGATTCAACTTTTATACCATGGGATAAAAGTTGGAAGTTTATCCTAAGACTAATTAGAAATTTATTTAAAAACAAGTTTCTAAAGCCAGCCTCTCTTCATTCAAATAGCTGAGAGTGCCGTTCAAATGTCAAGAAGTTATGTCATCTTCACTTTGTAGAATTAGAAACTGAGCTCTTTGCTGATTTATTCAAACTGATTTACTCAATTTGATACAGTGAACACTCAGCATTGAAAATGAAGCTGGTTCCCTTGTGTTTTATTCCTGTGTGCAGAGTGAGGCCTGCTGGCCCCTCTAAAGGAAGGTTCATGTGGCTGACCAAATTAATTGTCCACAGATGTATATGAGACTAGAAATACAGATGCAGGAGTACTGGACTGTTGTACAGATTTACTGCCATTTAAATCCAGTGTTTCTTTCTGCGACATAGTATCTTTCTCAAATCAGAAAATCTCCTGGGAAGTCAGCACTGCAGATTGTTTCACTGCACTGGCAAACTCCCGAGAAGATGGTCTTTTCCTTTCAGGGTGTGAACAAGCAAACAAAACAGGCCAGCTGAGACAGCAACCCGGGAGCAGCCCCCAGGTATGAGGGGCTGGGGCGAGCAGAGGCAGATCAGTGGAGGTGCTTGGGAGAGCACCTGTGCGCTGTGCTCCGTGTGCTGCGCAGTTCTGGTGAATATCTCTGAAAAGCTCAGTGGCAGGGGAGTTTTTCTGCCTAAATCTCAGCAGTCACTGGGCATGTCAGTGCAGGAGTGGGATTTTAGTTCCTTGGGAAGCCACAGACCATTCTCTGAAATATCCCCCTCTCCAAATGCACAGCTTTCATCAAAACAAATCTCCTGTGCTAACACTCTGTCTGCATCTCCCCAAAATGCAAGATTTGGGGTTCAGATTTCATGTGCAAAAACTTTTTGTTGGTCTCCTTTCCCAGCTGTGACTGTATGAATGTTTGTTGAGGAGCAGAGAATTCTATATCTTTTGTGAACTTAGTTTGCCTAAGACTATCCTGTCTCAAATAATCATATGAAGTCTCTGAAGACATTTGGATCCAGAAAACTGAGACTATTAAACAAATAGCCATAGTTGAACTGTGGAGTTCAGGAGCCTGAGCTTGGGAAAGACAAAGAGCTTGTTACATATAATTACATCTGTTTATACTTGCAATGACACATGGAAGTCTTCAGATATTCATGTTTAATCAGGTGTGTAAATACATTGAATTAAATAAAAACTTCTTTAACACATGGTCTATTTTTTTTGTATGTGGAATGGTAGTCAGAACATTAAAAGCATATTTATTTTAGAGATATTTCTCGGTATGTAGGGTTAATATGAGTACCTTATGAAGTAAAATTAGAAGTAGAAATTAGATTCTAAAATAAGCATTTCACTGATTTTATCCCATATCTTTTTCTTTCCTTGGGACATTCCCTTGGAAAATGCCATAATTAACCCTTTGCCATTTCAAATTAGATTTTCTACTAAAAAGAACAACATTAAATTAAAACAATTAAAATGATAAAGCTCATCCAATAATACTTCCTAGACTAAGAATAGTAAAAGATAATACAGAGAAGCTAGACAATTAAAAATGTATGTGCATTGGAAGTAAAGTAGTAAGAAGTACAAAGAGAAATTAAATAGCTGTTGCTGTTTCATATACACACATATTTAAATTATTGCTTTCAAACTTATGTGAGGTCTATTGGTTTGAATTCTTTAACCCACTGTTATGAAACCTCTATGTGGAAAAAATAAGATGGCTACATTTAATTTTTTATTTTGTACTTCCTCTATCACTTTTCCATTGGAGATGAACTGATTAGATCCTGGAGGGAAATTCTGGTATTTGTCTGTGAGGGTAGTTTGAGGCTGTTTTTATGAAGGCCTTAATCCTACTGGTGGTGCAATCAGCTTGATCTTCATGGAAATTATTTGTAGCTTAAATTTCTCTTCTAACAGTTTTGAGAAGATGAATGCAGGATTTTGGTCTCAGTGTTGAGATTTCTGTGAAGAACGATGCTGGAACTTCATTGGCAATTGGTTTTAACCACAAATTTACAATTACAGCTGTATATTATTTAGATGAATTATCATTTCAGAAGTGCCTGAAGCACTGCTCAGGTTCAAGGGTTTCCTCTTGTTGGTTCCCTCTTGTGGGTTTCCTCATTAACAGCTCCAAGAATGAGTCACTAGCGGTGTTTAAAAATTTGGTCTTAGCACCAGGCCATGATGTGACTTTTCCTCAATCTGCACAGCCCTTTTTGATGTGCCCTAATATTATTTTTTCCTGCCATCCCATGTATCTTGTATCTATGAAAGCCAGTAACATCATTCTAGTGGGTGGTAGGATTCTTGTCTATTTGGACTAAAAGTTTGGACTAATAGTATGTTTTTGTGCAAATATTTTCATTGTTTTAAAAATAAATGAGAAAAAGAAAGAAGTGTGCACATGCACACACAGTACATGCACATTCATGCCCACACATACAAAAGAAACCACAAGATTATACATTCTGCACCTCAGAGTGCAGCTTGTTTGAGAGTACAGTACTGGGGTACATCCTCAGAAAAGAACTGCCTTCAAGTTCAGTGAGTGGCAGGAGCACTGGAACTAAATGATCTTTAAGGTCCCTTCTAACCCAAACCTCCTATGATTCTATGAATGAGAAATCACTGAAAAAGTGCTTTTCGCTTTCAGTAATGAAACTCTAGTCAGCTGATGATTTTCATTAGACTTTTCTGATTTTATTTTAAAATATCAGGGCCAGACATTGTCACTGGCTGTGATGTAACACATTGCTGATGAGATAAAAGCAAGTACTACCAGAGACAAGGACAGCAGCCTTCCAGAACAGAAACAGTGTAAACTCTCGTTCTCAGTTCCTGCTGGCTTAAATGACTATTACATCTTTATTTACCTACTCTAATATTTTTGGCCATCTCATTTTTGAATACTATGAAATCTTTCTTCTCTACCTCCCCTAGGGTGTTTCTCTTTGCAGAAATTACATTCCTTAATTTTACCACTTCAAATCCTACATGAGTTTAGCTAGACTGTGACTTCCTGGAGATGTTAATAATACTGGGAGGTCCTCGAATATATTTTGGTGGGTTTTTTCTTAAGATTAGTGTAAAAGGTAGTGCTGAAACCTTCTTCAGGACCTTATTACCCAACAGGCTAAAACTGTAGAACATGTAAATATATATGTTAGATCAGAACAAACTTTCCAATGTTGTTAAAACAATTAGATTAATATAGAACAACTGTAACATTGATGTGTTGAATGGCATTGATTCAAAAATGTTGTGCCAGACCTTAGATGGTTATAAATAATATTCCCTTCTATACACACACATACCCAGAAAAAAAAAAAAAAAAGAAAAAAAAGAAAGAGTTCCAATCATTGGAGTATTTGGTTGAACAGCACAGACATATGTTACTGTAGTTAGGGTGTTCCAAACTCAAAGGACATATAAAACATTTTGAATCTTGGGAACATTTTCAGAAAAAAAAAAAAAAAAAGAGAATTACTTCAAGCTAAGAGCCTAGCATTTCTATGTTTGCATCTTATTTTCTAGACATTTTATTTTTAGAAGTCCCAGTTTCCCTCTTAGTGTAACTGCTGTCTCCAGCTAAAAGTGCTTGTGCAAGAAATGACTGTCCTTCTATCTGAAGTCCCTATGCAACAAGTTCAGTACAAATATTTCTCTTGCTGTGCTTTAAGAGCAATAAAACTTGGCTGATGAGGCTATAAGCCAATCTTTAACTAGAATACATTTTCCCTTTGGGCATGGTTGCTTACTGGTAGCTGCTAACAAATGGCCAAAAAGATACATGCAGCTAAGTCTAAGTGAATCTGAAATTGGAAACATTTAAAAATTTTCCTGGTTCTTCCACTCTTTCTTTTCTCCTAGACTTTAAGTCATTTGAACACCATGTGGGCTATGTATAACATACTTGAGCACTGGTAACACTCCAGACTGTGCACCACTCATGATGTCTCTAGTAAATAGGGAGAAGTAAATACAAAAGAGAGTATGTAGTTGTTGGGGTTTAACCTCAGTCATCAACCAGGTAGCACCACTCATTCACTCTCCCACCAGCTGGATTGGGGAGAGACTTGGAAGGGTAAAAGCTGGAGAGCTCATGGGTTGAGATAAAGAGAGTTTAATAGTAAAAGAAAAAGCCATGCACACAAGCAAAGCAAAACAAGGAATTAATTCACTGCTCCTCACCATTTTTTCAGGTATCTCTGGGAGAGCAGGGCCCCATCACCTATAATGGTTACTTGGGAAGACAAACATCATAATTCCAAACGGTCCCCTATTTCTCCTTCTTTTTCCCACTTTATGTATTAATTTTGATGTCCTGTGGTCTGGAATATCCCTCTGGTCAGTTGTGGTCACGTGTCCTGGCTGAATCTCCTCCCAACATCCCAAGCACCCCCATGTTCCTTGACAGTGTGACAGTACAAAAAGCAGAAAAGGCCTTGTCTCTGTGTAAGCCCTGCTCAGCAATAAAAAAAAATCTCTATTAACAAAAACTACTCTATTATCATCACTGTGTTCAGCACAAACCCAAAACATATCCCCATGGCAGCCACTGTGAAGAAAGTTAACTCCATCCCAGCCAAAATCAGCACAGTAGATTATTTGAAGGAATGTGGTTTTGAATGGAGGCTTGCACCTGATGGTGGTGCTACCTGTGCTAAAATGTGCTCGATGGTTGTGATCAGTATTTGTAGGTATTGTCTTAAATAATGCTGCTTGTATGCTCAAGCAGAGTCTGTGTTTGGGCCTCTGAAGAAGTACAAAAATGTTAGGTATTTCAAAGAAATTTTTAGATATGGGTGTTGAATAAGGATGTGTCTTCCATTCCTTGTTACTGTAGTCAACAGCACACGAGAGCAGAAGTGGAAAGTTTTGTCATGTAGCACAGTATCATAGAGCAAGACTAATGCTGTGAAGAATCCTTCATATTACTCCTAAACAGTACCTGTGTACAGGTGCTCTAAATTTTTAAATGATACTTAGAATTGAGATGAAAGGATGAAAGGATGAACTGATACTGTCAATTAAATATCAATAATGAGCAAGAAAATAAAAATAATCCAAATCTCAGTATACTTCCATTCCTTTCTGACAAATGCTAAATTATTAGAAAGCCAAATAGAACAGGGAAACTAGATTTTATCTTATGGTAGAATAACATAACCTGAAGAATTATGTTTAAACTGTGATTTTATAAGTTGCTAAATTTGACCAATACTGTGGTTTTTTTTGCAATATCTAGAGGCTGAAATAGAGCCTTGTTAAAATATAAGATAAAATACAATTATTAGAATAATTCTTCAGCTGAATATTCTAGGACAAAAATAAAAGTGAATGGGACGAAAAGTGTTAAATACATGAGTTGGATCATGCAATGGAAAACTACATAAAAACAGGGTCCTATTCTTATTGCTACATATCATTCCAAACATATGCTGTTTCCATTTCTGAGTTTTGTGTAATAAAATATTAATGGGGCAATGAAGTGACTCCTTGGAAAGGGAGGATGTTCCATATGAGAACTAACTTTAAAATGCTGTGAGACCTTGGGGGCAGTTTTGCCCTTGACTTCACATGAGTCGTAGGTCATGGACAAAGCCTTTCCAAGAGCTGCTGAGTTAGGAATCTGTTTTGCGTGAAGCGATAGACAAGATCATGAATTTCCACTAGAAAAATGAGGAATGAGGTCTGCTAAATCTTATAGGTATCAAGAGAGGTATAGGCTCTTTTGCTTCTGGATATTGTGACAATGTATATCAATGTAATTTCTGTCTTAGTACGACAACCTCTTGACCTGTTCTTTTCCAGCCATGGATTTGGAAGTTGCTTCCAAATATTGGTGTTCTCCATGCAATTGTTAGAGTTCAATGAAGGTACACCCTGCAGAATGCCAGCAAGCTTCGAGCTGTATCACCATGCTTTGATCAAAGTCTGCAGCTCCACATGAACATGCATTCTGATAAAATAAAAATAGTGTATTCCTCTGGAATGCTATGCTTCTACCTGTGGATCAAGGATCTCTCTTTTTACTTTAGAGTCATTTAAATATCTTTATTGAGGTCTACTTAATCAAAAGATGGTACTAGATGTTCAGGTTTTACTGATTGCATGCTGCTCTTCCTTGTCTCTACTGCAGAAAAAAAAAAGTCAAGATAGTTCCCATGGGAAATTAGATGTAAATTAACGGGAGTGAACCATTAGACCAGATTATATAAATTTACCATCTTTTGGAATTCCTAATATGTTCCTAAAAGATAAAAAGTCTATGGAGATGACTCTAGTTCTAGTCAGTTGATCATAATTGCCTCGTTATCATAATAGTCCCTGTAGGGCCCTACCGTAGTCACAACCTGCGCTTTCTCTAACACAAAACTTGCATCCCTCAAAGGGTGCCTTGTATGCAGAGCTGCCACTATATCTAATCCTTCATCTCAGTACATTATAGTATCGGAGGATGCTCCCAGACCTGCCATATAACGTAAAAAACTTTGAAGTCTGAAAATGCCATTATCAAACTTTTAAATAGGAAAAGACATTCAGTATTCTTAAATACTTGAATTATGTGTTCTCATTATAGAAAGTAGGTATATGAATTGTACTTAACTGAGTGATTATTGTTTTAAAGAGATTATTTCTACAGTAATGGCACCTTAAAAGTAATTTCTTAGGCTGGTTTTAACAACACTAGGTATAAATAGTAATCTAATTATACTTAGGAGAGATTTATAGCTCTGATTATTCTCACTTTAAAATTTCAAAGGGACTGACATGAGTAATCAACATATCCCATACCGTGAATTCATCTTGCTGTTGTAAAAAACACCTGCCAATTTCTTGTCTGCAGAATGATATGCGATGCTGCACATATTATTTCAGGAATTAGTGATACATGTGCATAATGTATGCATTTTTTTCAATACTAAGACATAAAACCAGAATGCTCCCTGATAGAAGAGTTTAGATTTCCAGTACTATAATTGTCTCTTTAATTTTGTTTCTTCAGATTATTTTTTTGTTTCTTTCTTTCTGGACTTCCAACCAATTTATTATGCAGGGCATGGTGTCCCTATATGAATTATGCAACACACAGACAAATGACACTAAAAGCACATTATTGAAGTTTCAAAGACAAGTACATTTATTTGGAAACACCATATCTAAAGAAGCTGCCCTATGTACACGATGATGGTCTTCATTTACATGGTCCTAATTTACTTCTTGCATAGAATTCTAGTCTTATTGGCTACACTCCTGCTAAATATAACAGGAAAAGTATATGGGTTTAAGTGTGGGATTACAGTTCTCTGTACATGATGCTCTTGGTATGCTTTTTTATTCCAGCCTGAGAACATCTGCGCAGTCAATGCATGAACACAAGCTGGAACCCAGGTCATTTCCTAATAGATAGTTTCGATGCAGCCAGCCTGTTTTCTGGTAACAAGCAGAATTTATCCATGTAGGTCTGGACGGTGCTGCTGTTTGCTCTCAGCCAAACAACAGTCTTATTTGTTCAGTAGCATAGACACAGGTGCACATATTATTTTTGGGGGATTAAAGAAGATTGCTACAGAAAAATGCAAATTTTATTTGTTCATAGAATTCTGCTCTTCCTCACCTGCATTTGTTGCAAGAGTAGAAAGTAAATGGGAAAATTTTAAAAAAAAAGGACAGAACAGTCAGCTGCAGAGAATGAAAAATCCAGGAAGAAGCCCCACAATTAAGACAGTCTGCAAAATTTATGGGTTTATGTTGTACTGCATCTGAATGCGAGGCTTATATTAGACAATTATAGCCTTGATTATAGCCTTTACTTTTTCCTAGGTGTTTGACTTTGTAAATTTAACAAAAGACTATTCATCATGTACATGTATAATGTCTCCTTGTTTTGAAAATGGGACTGATTGTCTTCTAGAGTGGTTAATCACAACGGTTTAGGCAAGCTGCTCAGATTTCTGCTGCTTGAGTTACAGAATAATTGATTGTAAGTTGTTGTCCTATGTGCATGATCATCACAAGGTGACCATAAGGTGTGTTGATAATGTCATTTGTAATACTCAAACAAAGTGAGATGCTGTGCCTCACCTCAGGCTCTGCATATGCACATTCTCTGCTGGGCACAAACTTTTCTACCACTCCCGGCTTGATGCCTTTTTCTCTGCTAAGCTCTTTCCATCATGTCTCCATTTCCTTACCAGGCATCTTCTCCAATCTCAAGCTCCATTAGCTCATAAGTGCGGCTCCCTCCCTGTTTTGCATCCCCACATTCTCAGTTTGTAATATATTTATCTAGACATATCTTTATGCCTGTTTTTCCTGTGCCCCACTCCCCTCATTTTGCTATTCAGTTTTTCCTCTTATCCTTCCTGCATTGAAATGAGATGATTTCCTGCCATATGCTGCTAGCAGGGGGATTACTGGGCAGGATGGAGAGACAGGTTCTTGGTCACAATTTCAGCCATTACAGCAAAATTCTGGCTCTTCCAGCCACAGCAACCTTTGGCTGGAGTGTATCCGTTCTGGTTGCACATGTGCAGCCTGGGGATCTCTGAGGGAATGGAACATTCTCACTCATCCTCGGGGGGAGCTACATGTGCAGCCTAGGAAGCGGTTGCTACTCAGAACAGTGAGACTCTCAAGTACATTTAATGTAGAGAAGATCTTCAGGGACTTTTAGCTGAAAGAATCTAATTTTTTTAATGACCCTGTGTAAGCTGTGGGGTTTTTTCACCCTCCATCCCCAGGCTTGTGTCTTTGTTGAAGCAACAAGAGTGAGTGCAGACCTTTTTAAAAAAACCAGAAAGCCTCCAACACAAACATATCCCCAGGGGTTTTTTAATATTGCAAATACTTTTCTTCATTGCTGGAAGCAGCTAAATATTTTTAGGGTAAATTCCCATTCCCTCCTTCCTGCGAGTAATGCAGGCTACCATTTGCTGTGTTCCATTTGGGGAAAAATTTCTTTTCTGGCCTCCTCAGACCATCTCATAAACTTTTAAAGGGATTTAATTAAGTAACTTTGTTCTCATAATAAAATTACCTAACTTCCTTCATGTCTTCCCATTTAACTTCAGTGTGCTCTCAGGTTTCTTGTGTGCTGCCACTCTCTGGGCTGTGTGGTCATGAGTAAAGGTGATATATTGGTATGATTAAGTGAAATGTGTATAGTTGATTAGCTTTTCATTGGGCAGCCACCCAGAGCACTGAAACTATAGAGTGGGAATGCAATATTGAGGAAAACTTTGTCTAGATATTCCAAAATGGGGAAAAGGAGCTGCCAAGTGTAAATTAAAACCATTTGGTCTGAATACTGAGGATAATTGTCTCCTTCATTCACCAGGTTTAGATATAGTCTGCATTGCTTGGATGTTTATTTTGTATCATATTCTGGTTCCACCATTAAGCTACTATATGCAAGTCTCATCAAACATGCTTGTTGAATAGTCTTACCCTTGTGGAGCAAATCTTCAGATCAATAGCTCTTCATATATAACTATAATTTATAGCTCTTCATATATAACTATAATATAAAGATCTGTTTTTCTCTTCAAGCCAGTTTTATACCACTTTCACTTTGCTGCGTTCAGTGCTGCATGTGGATGTAATGGAGACATGAACGGTGCCAACTGCCCTTTCAGATGGAAAACCCTCTTCACTTTTACCCTTTGACCTCTCCAAACCTGCTTTGCTTTGGGTGAAAAGGTGGGCAAGAATATCCCTGGATAGTAGCCATCCTACACATCAACCCTTTATACTACTGAGGTTCAGTGGAGGGAAATCTTTGTTAAATGTTTTTAAAACTAAATTTCAGATCTCAAGGACACTATATTCACACAAGAATGTGTATGAACACAGGCTGGTATGTGTACAGGCACACGCATGTAGGAAGATCTGTACATGCTCACACAGAACAAACACACATGGTCAAAGACTCAGAGAAACTGCCTGTCTGCCAATTTTTATCTTAGTGTCTTCTAAGACTAGCAAGAAGCTCTTCTAGAACTCTGCTGACAAAAGACACAGAAGACAATTCTGTTCTCCTAGACTTAGAGACACAACATGAAAAAGAGACCATAAGATTTTGTTTATCCCAAATTTTAAGGAAGGATTTTATAATGTTCTCACCCTTATGTCTCTAGCCTCTTTTTAAAATTTTGGCACCTTATTGTTAGAAACATTTTCCTCATATTTATTCAGTATCTTCACAACTGGAATTTAAACCTATCATTTTTGTCCTAGCCAAGGTTGATAAAGAGAACAGATAGTTCTTCATGACTATATTTACCGTATTTTTAGACAATCACGTCCTTCATGGGGCCCTCTTCTCTAGACTAAAGAACCCCATTATTTCTTTACAGTGCATGTTCTCCTGTGGGCACCCAAGGGCTGCTGCCCTCCTAGAAGAGTACTCCTTCAACTGACACAATGCCCAGGAAAAGGAAAAGTGAGAGGATTCCTTATAAGAAATGTGGTTCTTCTTATAAAATTCCTATTTTTACCTCTTTAATGGTGTATGGTTTTTTTTTGAAACAGCCTGACTTAGTTGACTCATATATAGTTTGAAATCCCTAAGATTCTTTTCTGCAAAGCTTCTGATCAGCTGGATTTTCCCCCTATTATATTTATAGAGTTGCTAATTCAGACTTAAGTGCAGAAATCTGCATTGCTCCTTTCTGACCTCAGCTGTTTATCAGAGTATTGCTCCAGTGCACAAAGACCTTTTCCACTCTACTCTTATTGTCAGAAGTGCCTCCCTGCTACCTACCCTGTTTGATGCTGTTTTCAAAGGCCACAGAGGTTTTTTTTTACTCTATTTGATAATGAAACTAAAATATACCATGGACTTTGGGAGGTCATGTTAAATATATATGTCCTGTTTAATTATGAATGCTGATATCAACTTTTAAAAGTAATTTTCAGCCAACTGAATACCCATCTCAGACTGATTTCATTAGGCTGTATTTCCTAGCACACTTTCAAGAATCTCCCTCGCTGGAGATAGTAAAAAACTGCCTGGATGCCATCCTGTGCCATGTGCTCTAGAACAGCCCTGCTTGATTAGGGAGGTTGGAACAGATGGCCCACTGTGGTCCCTTCCATCTTTGTCCATTCTGTGATTTTGTGATTCTGTGTGGGTTAAAAATAGTCAAAAATTCACATCACTAGATGGGGAGAGAATGAATGTTCTGCCCAGGCTTAATGTCTCTTCTTTTCTCTTTGAATTAACAACTGAGAAACTTAAGATACTTACAGGAGTCTGTGAAAGTACAGAATGTAAGAAGAGTGCTGCAGAAATTGTTGTTTATTTTATGTGAGTTGGCTTTTACTAGTTTATTCACACTGAAGTTTGTTGCTAAATTATCTTTTTTGTAGTAAACATTCTCCATGCTGATATTAATGGTTGCAGGTCAGGTGACAATGAAACTCTTGGGTTCAATTTCTTGTGCAGGTATAAATGAGAAAAGAATAAAACAGATTGCTTTTCTTTTTTAAAGCACTCACATTTGCTTCTGGGATTATGGAATGCAGACCTTTTGTACTTAAATACACAAGTATCACCTGACATTTCATGCTACAGATAACAGAAGCCTCTTGTTTGTACTTCAGGCTCATTTGCTACCAATTGGAAAGTCTGGTTCAGCAAACTGAGACCTTGATTTGGTGAAGTGCCTTAATTTGTGCATTATTTAAAGTCTGTGAATAGGCCAATCTTCCCTGGTGGGGCTATTTGTATTTTTTAAAAGATCTTATGTACGTGTTCCTTCATGTGATTTGCTGGAGTCAACTTTTGTTCTTTTCAGATGAGGAAAGATGTGATTGAAATTGGCCATCTTGTTTATAAAGCAGACACTTGATCGTAGCAGTATTCTCACATTTTTTATAACTTTCAAATTTTTTTGTGTCTCCATTGAGAAGAGGCCAGTTCCTTTTGAGGAAATGAGCTCTGGAGGGTAATGATGGGATATTTTCAATTGTTTTGTTTTCTGTTCCTCAAATTCTTTGAGTTGGTGCGTAGTCTTTTCTTGGTTAGTTCTGTGGAGGCGTAATCTCTAATGGGGAGGGTTAGTTTTCACATACTTTAGCATATGTCCTCACTGTGCAATTTACCGTACTCTGAGCCCATCACATGGTTGGGGGAATGGTATGCTTACATTGTTGGTTCCTGGGACTGGATTTCACTGTGACTCAGAAATGCTTTGTCTGTGAACTTCGAGTCACGGATAAGGGTTTTTTTATGTATGGCACGATGTTAAATTCCATTCTTAACTGGTTGCTCAGTGTTTATGGAGAGCTAGAGATCCAACATCAAACAGAAATTTTAAGTGAGCTAGAGATTTGGGATGCAAGGCCTAGTAGTTTATTTCCTGCTATTCATAAGATTAATGTGTACATAGAGATGATGTCATTATTTTAAATCTCGTTGGCTGTATTCTCTCATTCCACAGAAGCACTACTAAACTAGTGGGGTTTTCAGATGCTGAGCTTTCCTTCTCCTCAGAGCTCTGAATTCACAGAATAGTTTGGATTAAAAGGCATATTTAAAGGCCACCTAGTCCATCCTGCCCCCAACCCCCCATGAACAGGGACATCTTCAACTGGATCAAGTTGCTCAGAGCCCCATCCCACCTGGCCTTGAATGTTACCAGGAAGGACACCTACCACCTCTGGGCAACCTGTTACAGTGTTTCACCACCCTCAACATGAAAAATTTCTTCCTTTTATCTAGTCTATATCCACCCTCTTTTGGTTTAAAACCATTTCCCTTTGTCCTATAGCAACAAGCCCTGAAGACAAACTGAAAGGATTGCTCCAGATGCACAACAGACACAGTACAGCCCCAAGTGGAATCAAGCCAGGGAATGGTCCTTTTGACAGTGTTGAACCATGTACATGGAAGAGTCATTTGTTTCACGAGATCGGTTCAAGCCTGAAATAAAACCTGTGAACTGCATGTAGGGTAGAGGTGTCAGCACTGACTGCCTTGATTATCTGCTCTGTCACACCACTTGCTAACATAGATATAACTGATGACTGAAGCTTTCTTGTTCTTAGAAGCTTTTCTTTTGTTTAAATCATGATCTTGTCCTGATACCTCTAAGAACCAATAAGCTTCTAGTAGCTGCCATGTTTTCTTAACTAGTAGCCAAGGGCAACATACTTTGCAAAGTTCAGACGATTTGAGACTGCTCACACATATCTAAAATGCTTCCAGCTAGGATCACGCAAGCCATAGTATGTGAGTTAGCTTTAGCCACTGTCTGTTAAATCTATTAAACTTTTAGGTGCTTAAATCAAGTTTGTCAAGATTATATCAGAGACTCTTCTTTAATCTTGTATTCTTGTCATTCCCTTTGGTCTCACTTGATTGATCTCTTTGAGGATTCTTCTTGAAGTTCTTAAATAGTTCATTATTCATGGGGTCAGACAGGCTTCTTCAAATGAGGGAGATCCCTCTTCCAGAACAGGGAATGTATGCAAGCATTTTTATGTTGGTGCAGTGGTGGTCTTTTTTGTGCTGGAAATTAACACCATTTTTTAAGAAATTGCAATCAATGTTTTGCTCTGTTTTAATCATGAAAGATGACAATGGTATGCTTTCTGCATTTGAGTTATAATTAAGATGATGTTACATGTCTGGACTAGGTATTATAGAGGACAGAACTGGAGCTTATAAATTTGTGATAGGGCTCACACTGTGCTGGGGCTTAGGCAGGAGGATGTGTATCTAAAGTAGAACAGTCATACAGCTTTCAAAGAAGAGGGAACTGGCTGCCCTACTTATGACCCTTCCCTGTTGGCTGGATGAGAAGGGAAAGTAACTTATAAAGTGTACCTCTCTTACTTCAAAGTAGAAAGGAACAGGGAAAAGGATAGAAGTAGGAAAAAGAAACACAGGGATTAAAGGAAGCACCCAAATATATTCAAAGTGCTGATCCTTGCCATTGGGAACTTGTTTTACTGCCTTGGTTAGCTGAATCATGAGGTTGTTTTTATATATTCCCCCAAGATATTCAAGCTCTTAAAAATTCTTGGCAAAACTCCAGTTTTTCTCTAGAAATACTTTCCACTCTGCCTCTAGGACTTCAGCATGGGATTTGCTGTCAGATTTTTAAGGCTTGATTCATTACAAATTTTCACATCTCTTTTGTGGGACACTTTGAGAATTTGCCCAGAGAGAGAAAGAGAGAGAAAGGGAGAAAAAGAGGATCAGGAGACAGAAATTTCTCCACTTTGATTAAAGAAGAGAGGGAGAGGGGAATATTCCTAAGAAATAATTTCTCTAATGACTTCATGTATTGACTTTTCTACTGCTCAGTACCTGCACAAGACTTCACTGCATGGTGAGTGTTCAGTGCTTTAATTACCTTGTTAAAGAAAAGAGGAATCTCTCCACAGCAGAGAACCATGAAGTCTTGCAGGCATCTCATACTGTATTAAAGGTATTGGATACCTTAATACTGTAATTATTTGCCTTTCCTGCTTGAAGACTTATTAAAGCCTTTTTCTGAGATAAGTCAATCGTTCTATGCTTAAAACCTCACATAAAGTTCTGACATGAATGGTCTGGACTTGCAGTCAACCATCTGCCCTGGAAAGCCACCAGTCTCACTCCCAAGTATCTTAGCACTGTTTAGAGGAAGACCACATTGGTTTTTGCTCCTCTTTCTCTTGCCTCATTTAAAACTCATTCCTTATAATTCTGTTTGAATTCTTCACTTTCTGGCAGAGGTACCTGATATTGTCAGCACTGCCTTTCTCACTACTGTGTTTCCCAAAACAGATGAGAAAAGGAAACCCAGAAGTAATAATTAAAGTAAAAATAAATCCAAAGTAGCTGTCTATGTGGTACTAGACTATGGAATTTTATTAATGGTGAGAGAAATATATAATAAAACTTAACTGAATGTTTGCACCTGTTCTTCTGTGTTGAATGCTGGTTTGGTGGTTTGTTTTTTTATTTGTTTTGTTTTGGGTGGTTTTTGTTTTGTTTAGTTTTTCATTTTGTTTTGTTTTTCTTTTTCTGTATAACTGTGTTGGTTATTTTCTTTCCCATTGACTGCTTTTTGGAGGAAAAATACCCTGTATATGAAGCACACAGAGAAACATCGTGAACTAGGATTGAAAGGGGTGTGATAGCTCAAGGAATCCATATGCCCTAACAAATTAATAATTCTTTCTTATGTGAAAATATTCTTTGCATATAAAACCTAAGTAACAATGAAAAAGTGAAGAAAAGGTGTCTGGGAATTCACATTACGATGTAAGTTCATTCACTGAGGACATTAAAAAATGTCTCTGGGGCAAAAAATTCATATATCTTCATTGTTTCTTCAGTTTCTAGTGTCTTTCATAACTACCTGGTGAAGAATCCTAGAGCTTATTTTCATGTGCAGGAAAAAGAATTAAGAAGTTATATCACACATTTAATCATCACTGTCCTTAATAGACAGGGATGGTGTGTTGTTTATTTTACAGGCAGAGAAATTATACAGATCTCTCTCCTCACACTGTTCCCATGTCCACACCTACACAAAACCTGCTGTCTTGCTTCGACTGGGAAATGTCAATTATCCAGTGGTTTAGGGCTGGCAGCTCATTTGAGCTGTCGGTAAATTACAGTCCCCTAGGATGATACCAGCAGAAAGCCTTGCCAAATCCCATCACAAACCATACACCCTGTCACACTGAGCACACAGAAATTAGGGGATAGGTGAGGGGTCACGGTGAAAGTTAAGCAACATTCATCTAATTTCTACAGTGAAAAAAACAAGCAATTGCTCAATCTATCTACTATGGTTTGAGTTACCTGAGATTTTCCCACTTGGCACAGAAAGAGGTTGTTATAGATGCCTTTCAGGTCCTGTGTAATATCTGATATTGCTATCTAGATGTCTTAAACACCTTAGGATGTCTTAAGCATCCTAGGCACTTTATGCCATGTGTGGACAACTGAAGCAGATCCTCAGAGTTCAGATTACTGAAAATATGAGAAATAATTTGTTTAATGCATTACATTATGTATATTAGTATATGAGCTCTATAGACTGTCAAAATCCTCTGGGAGTCAGTATGCTTTGTAGACAGCTCCAGATGGAAGCATGCAGACACATCAGGCGCCACCTGAGGCATCCTAGATTCTGAAACTTTCCTGTGGGGCTGAAAAATGAAAGTTCAGACCTACAAGAAACTCCCTCGCAACACACACATGTTTTCTGAATTTACAGTGGGATGCCTTTGGACATCTAAATGACACCATGATTACATGGCTGGATCTCAATGCACAGCTTAACCTTGGGAGAACTCAGGTGCCTGAACTGGGAATTGCCCAAAGGATCCCAGTTGTGGCTGTGTACTTCAAGGTTTGACGCATCGGGAGTATTACGTCATGCCCCTGAGATGCCCTCCATCTCTGCACCCTCAAGGAAGCACTCTGTCTTCCTGGATTTCTAAGCAACTTCTCTGAAAAGGACACAGGAAGCAATTTGTCTCTGGTCCCCTGCTCACCTCAGAGATCAGTGTCATGGAATCCTTTTCCAAAGCTGTGCAGTCCTTTTCATGGACCAGAGGAGCATTCCTCTGTCACTTTCCCCACTGCCCTGTTCAACTGCAGACCACTCTTTCTCTTCCCACTCCTGCCCCAAAACATTTCCCCCTGGACTCTTTACCAGTTGAAGTCAGAAGAAGGTCAGCTCACAGTGTAAATGTTTGCACAATAAACTTTGCTCTTTCTATACTTGAAGATAACTCTCCATGTTTTTAACCTCCCAGTGAACCTCATGATAGTGGTTGGAAGTCTGTTTTCTCAAAAAAAAAAAAAAAAAAGGGGAATATGTAGGTCAGGCTGTTTTAGAGACCTTGTGAGCTGAGGTAAACCAGTACCTCAGGCATAAGTGTCAGACAGACTATTTTCCAATTCTCCTATCCAAGAAATCTGGTTATTTGTGTCTTGAGGTTTGTGGTGTTTGATTCCTTTGTTTAAATTCTTCCTGGTGTCCTGTGATGTTGTTTTTCATTGAAAATAAATTAACTTAGCCTTTACTATAGTATAGGGAGATTGAAGATACAACCTAGTTGTTAGGATTTTGTGAAGGGCAGAGAAGAGATGGAGAAGATTGCATCAAAAATTTTGAAATTGGTGAAGTTATATCTTTTCCCAATAATTTTTTTTTCACTTAGCCCATACAACTTATTTTTTAATTATTTTTTATTTTTTAAATAGGAAGTCTCATTAAATATTTTAAATATTTTTATGTTTCATTTTCTGGGCTTTTATTTTCCTGTCTCTGAAACTGTCTTGCTTTTGTTTTGTTGTCTTTTTTTCTTCTGTTTTACTTTTGCCTTGAACATCATAGCAAAGAATATATTCAAGGTGAGATTTGAGAACAGATAATGTGTAAGTGCTGTTGGTGTTGACAGGAAGTCTCTTATATGTGAAGGGCAGCATAAGATAAAACTTATTTTTTCAGTTTCCAAATAAGTGGCTGATAAAGCTGGTACTTCATACTTGAGGGAAGTAGAAGTTGACACAATTTTAAAACAAAGAGGAGGGATTTGGAGGCTCCGGATGGAAGGCTGCATTTAAGCACTCTGTGATCCAGTATAGCTGTTTACTGAGTGCGTAATGTGAGAAGGAAAGCTTGAGAAGCATGAAAAAGAAGAGTCAGGTTCCCCCAGAAGGCTAATCTAAGTTAACAGCAATCAAAGATTACTGTAAGAACAAAAGAGCATCTGGAGGCATACTTGTGAACAGCTACCCTGGCAAGGGACTCTGGGTGGCTGGGAGAGGGCTCAGGGAAATCAGAGGGCAAGCAGGCGGGACTCCCTGCTTGTGCACTGAGCTCATTCTGCAAAGGCGCAGTTATGGAAGTCTCTGTTCTGTTGACTGTGTAGATAAAATCAGGATTTGTACTTCCAAGTCTGCCCTTCCAGCACTTCCCATGAACACTGTTTTCAGGCAGACACAGGAGAAACAAAGGCAAAGAAGCCCATGCGTGTGTGTATTTGCTTATGGGTAAAGCTATTTTGAGTTATCATGGGTAAGCAGGATGTTCAAGTTAGTTTTCTATGATTTATAGTGGGATTTTTACATAAAAAGAAACACTATTTCTGTAAAGTATTATACATTTCCTTTAGAGAAGACTAAATCATCCCTATTAATTCAGCTAAATTCAGACTTCTGTGATAAATGATGGAAATACATTTTAGATAGTCATACAAAATCTATCCAACAGTCTTCTGATAGTCAAATGGACAAATAAAGAAGCTTTAGTTGAAGCTGAATAAAAGACTGTCCATCATAACAGGATAATATAATGGCAAACAAGGAAAAGAAATGTGTTTATTTTGAGAAGTTAATATAAATCACCAGTAGAACTAGAACTATTTCTCTGCAGAGGGTACTGAAAGAAGTAAGGTTGTGTGGAAACATATGCCTAACAGGTTGAAGGAAATCAAAGGCTTTAAACAAAAAAGGAGGAACTGTCGTAAAGCCACAGGGTATTGTTGCCTTACTCTGCTCTCAATGGTTTCTTAGACCCTATTGTTTTATATTAAATCGTCTCTCCTGTATGTGCTAATGTAAAACCTAAAGGAAAATGTGAAACTTCTGTTTCTGAGAACATGACAGTTCAGCTGTACAAATATGAAAGCTTGGGACAGTAGGAAACACCAGCGTAAGACTACAATATACATGTTGTTAACTGCTAATATAAAAATGCCTATTTTTGTTGTTGCCCAATTTCAGTCTGCTCATTACAGGTAAAATCATATCTAGCTGCTAGAAAGTTGATTCACTGGCATGTATGAAATTTTTCTGAAGATAACTTTCCTCTTCTCCCCTTTCATCCAACTAAACACCTCAGTGAGATGAAAACGAAGCTTGTTTACTGGAGCTTTTGCTGTTTGCACTGATCTTCAAAATACAGTTTTACCACAGCTATATTTTTAGCATCCTCTGTGTCGCAACTGCAGTCAGCAATGACACGCTCATGTTACAAATCTACAGTGGTTTGTCATTTCTTCAGCAACAGACTTTGGCAAAAACCTGTTTGTGGTGTTTACAAGAATTGCAACAGCACCAGGGATTTGGGCACACAAACCAGAGGCATCTAGAGTTTCTTAGGCCAGATGGAATTTAACATCAAATAATGAACAAAAAACGCGTGGTGTTTTTAATGGGTTGAATGAAGCAGAGTGTGTTTTGCAGAAGCTTGCATCAGCTTGAAAGGATCACTTCTGCAGTCTTCCTGATACAGTTTGGCTATGGCATACCAACACTCCAGCACCGTATACTGAGTTACATATGGAAAGCAGAGCTGGAACACTAAAAATAAAGATGGTGCCAAAATGCAGTGCCAGTCCTTGGCAGCACTGCAAACTCCTCATGCTCCTTTCTCACTGGAATCTCCCTTTGCTCCCTGGTGGCTCAGTGCTGGATATGATGAGTTCATTAGAAGAGACACTAGGGAAATACAGTTGTATAACACAAGGGCAGTGAGTTATAGCAATCCTGGGCTGCAAAGTGCCCTAAAATTGTTTTATTCTAATTCTTTTTATTTGTAACTGAAGTTGCAAGGCCCTAGTCCCTGAGTGTGTCAAAGCAGAAAAGGAAGACTGATTGTTTTTTCAGCTGTGGGCACCAGGTGTGTTTTCTAGAAGCACTGTAGAATAAATTCTCTAGAAGCAATTTAGAATAAATTGACATTGGATCTGCAAGTTAGATCCATTTCTCCTGCTTTTATCCCTGAGTCTCTCTAAGAAAAAGAGATAAAAGAATGTTGACAGCTCTCTATGGCTTTCCTGGCAGTATTCCTATGCAACATATCAAGACTTATAATTTGGCTGTCCCATTATTGGACACAAGACCAATTGAAGTGTATTGGGTTGTACAGTGGGAGAGTTCACACATATGAAATTGTGCACAGGGGCTCCTGGAATCTACTATGAAAACAAACCATAGGAGATGTGTGAGAATATTGCCTTTCACAAGATGGGACATGCCCATATGCTCCTGCTACCCATCTGTCCACAACCTTGACACAAAACAGCAAATGCCTGCCTTTTGCTCACTGTGGCAGACAGTGGACCAGGGCTAGAGTGGACACTGGGCTATTGGTAGATAGAGTGCCAGGAAGTGTGTCAAAGACTAGTTGCATTATTTTGGCATGCAGGATTTGGCCTATAGGTTAAACAGTCCTGGTATAAAACATAGTGGGGGACTGCAAGATTTAGAAATAGGAGGTTTCTATGTAAAGCCTGAAACTGGAATTTAAATGGGTGCAGAAGTGCAAGGTCTAGAACTCAAGAACTAGAACAATATGAGAGGAAACAGTTTCTTTATGTTTCTGGTAAATATTTATTCCAAATTCCAACCCAGTCCCTTGGTACTGAATTTTTGTCAAGTAGGGACGGCTGATAGTAGTGTAAATCCTAAAACTGGTAAATACCTTAAAATGACAATCTGCATGTTAATAGTTTATGAGAGTTGAAAAGGAAAATTTATCCTGCTAAGCTTTTCAAACCTCAGAAGTTTCCTTGATGCACTTTGAAATTATAAACTACTCTGTAGGCTAAGAAAAAAAATGCAGTGTCTAGGACACTGCTTCAGCTATAAGCCTCCACTCTGAATGAAACAGACCTGGCATTTCAGTGGGATGCTCCAGCTGGCTTCCCTGAGCACTGTATGAATGTCTGCTCTTGCTGTGTGCAATGATCTCCTCTACTTTGACAAGATGCTTTGTACATAACTGAAAAGGTGTGGTCCATTCCCACAGAATATTTTGGTTCTGATGAATAGAAATTACCCTCACAAAAAGAAATAAAGGAAAAAAAACCCAACCCCACTAGAAACTGTTTCCTAAGTATTTTCCAAGCTGCCTCTGAGGAGCAGTGTTAATTTCAACATCCCCCAAAACTATTTTTTATTTCTTCCACCCAAGAAAGAGCACAGGAGAAAGAAAATAGGAATGGTTCTGTGATACATGTTAATGGCTAGAACATCCTAGACTTACATGTGGAGTCTGAACAATCTGAGTATAGAACAACAAAACAAAAAGTTGGTTGTTTTGTGCTGTGCATTGATGTAATTAAAATTAGCCATAAGAAAAATTGTTAGGATCCTTCCTGTTAGGGAAGGTTTATGTTTGTGACATGACAAGGTGGGAACTTCCCACAAAAACTGAACATGATGCAATAACATGCAATTTACCTCTACACATTTAGACTTTGACCTATTTAGTTTCTAGGGGTAGAGATTGTGTTTTCTTTTTGAATGCCCAAATAGCTTGAGAAGAATGAAGCTTAATTGCAGAAAAAATATTTTTGGAAAGAGACAATGTGGCTGAAATTCCACTCCCTTTGCCTAACAGAGTTTCTCTGCTTGGTTAGCACTCAGCTGGTGGGGAGGTGAGGTGTCTTGTGAGAGTGAGCATCTCTTCCAGCCATGACTGAATACTTGTTTGGTGGCAGGATACTCTGGTCACTAGGTTCTCATGTGTGTTTAGGTTCCCCACAACCCTGTTGCTGCTGTTGAGACTCTGTGCCCTCACCATGTACTGAGACCTTTGCTGTAGCTCCATCCCAGTAATCGCTGAATTGGCCTTCACTACCACTGAAAGGGGGAAGTGAAAGTCCCTCATGATTGATGTAGCCATGCATGATGTTTGAAAAGTGTTAGTGTTACCAAGTCTTATGGTTTCTTAGCTCTAATCTACTTGAAAAAAAAAAAAAAAAAAAAAAAGAAAAAGAAAAAGAAAAAAGAAAAAAAGAAAAAAGAAAAAAAAACAAAAAAAGAAAAAAAAAGGGAAAATAATGGATCTGTACCCTTAGTATTTTTGAAGGAAAATTGCAAAAACATGACCTGAGCTCACCCTGTATTAAAAGACAAATAAACCACACAAATGTATTTATTTATTTTTCAGTAACTCATGTTACAGCTAATCTCATGGTGTTTTGTGGCTTGACTCACAGTTTTCAAAAGCTTGAGGTTAGCAATAATGAGTAATACACAGAATGTCACATACAAAGCAAAACCAGCTTATTTTCTTTTTTTTTTTTTTAAATCCGAGGGTTATATAATACCAAAGCCAGATTCTGCTGTGGGCTCTTGTTGTCATAGGAAGTGTGTTTGACAGTCCAACCCTCTGCCTTTGGAAAGAAGAATGGAATCTCAACAACTACATCCCATACTTAAGAAAGTGTTCTGTAAGCAATGGAACTAGTGAGTTCCGTTTCCTTATGAATTTTTTGTCAATTAGCTCTGAGAACATAATCTTCATCATCTTTCAGGCTCCTCTTCAGGTCTCGCTAAAGCTGACTAATAATTTGAAAACACTTAGGAGAAATTCTGGCTGTATATACATCTCATTTCCTTTTAAAATTAGACAAAAAATAAAAACTTCTCTATACAATGTATAATGTGAAGTTGTCAAAACCAGGTAAAGGGTAAAAAGATGAAGACAATTAATTAATTAATTAATTATGTTGCTAGTTTCTTGAGGTATATTTTAACTATAGTGTGAGTCTGCTTTCCCTTTAACATTTGTTGTTTGGCACTGTGATTTTAATAAGGGAAAATCAGTAGATAAATGCATTCTGAAAGGAATTCTGAAGTATTTAAAAATTACTAATTTTCCAGATCACCAATTATGATTTCTTTAAATCCATGTCTCACTTTCTCTAGCACAAAGAAAAGTGTTTAGTGTAAAACAATGATGAGAGAAAAATTAGTTGTCTTAGGAGACATCACAGTTCACTTTGTACTACTCACTTTGATTTTCTGCAGAATGATGCTTTAGCACTGCTCTGTGATCACTGCTGGAGGATTCTCAATCTGGACACACAGAGGTGTAGAACATTACTGCATTGCCACTGGTTATTGCAGTGTGTTGCCACTCATCATTTCAAAATTATTTACTCCGTGGGAGCACAGCACCATTGCGAATCCCCATCTGTGCAGCCAGAGAAGGGCTGGTTATCTTGTGCTGCATGGAGGGAGCATAATTGCCTCTTCGTCTATTTGCAGGGATTAATCCCAAGCCTGTATCCATAACTGGTGAGATAATTAACTCTTTAATTATTGATTCACGCTTTATGCCATGCATACATACGATAATTACCTTCATGTTTTCTTCTATTCCATTGTCTTCTAGCTTCTTTTAGCTGGCCATTGTCTTTCCCAACACTTGAAGAGAATGGACTCTGAAGACTGAGATATCTGTCTCTTGTGTGCCCTACAGATGCAAAAATCATCTCTTTTGCCTCCACCAGTAAGCATGGAACACTGCTTTGGTGAAAAAAGCTGGTTATGCATAACATCAGTACAGTTGCAAAGCAAAGCAAAAAATTAAATTAGTATACTATTGGGAAAGTCCTTCTTTCAACCAAAGTGTGACATTGAAAAAATATGTTCATGCCTTTGTTATTAAATATTTAGAAATCTCTTCATTTTTGCTACTAAGAATAAAATTCTGGTGCATTTTTTATTTTTAAAAAATCTAACTAAGCTCCACTGCTAATTAATGTTATCAAAAGACATAGACAGATTATACTGATGTCTTTTTATCTCTGCATGATAAGTACCTTCAAATATCCTCCCTTCTCCCATTAACAGTAGGATGTCATTTGAAAACTGAGTAATAATAGTAACTATTCTCAGCAGAAGTGTTGAAATCCTCCCTCTGGAGGTTGCTATACAATAAAATATGCATGTTACATTTCTACCACAGAGGTATACAGGGCTAGAATTTTATTTTTCCCAACAGTAATTGAAAAGCTAGGGATTTGCAAAGGTATCTTCAGGATGTCTTCTCAGGCTGAAAAGGTTGTAGAGGTTTCTGGCAAGAAGTCAAGATTTCACGGACCTTTCCATACTGGAAAAGTTTTTATTTTCTCAATAAGAGATTTACCTTGCATAATGTTTGCCCATTCCATATCCAGTTCTAGCATCTGTGATTAAACTCCCTTCCTTTCCCCCCCCATTTTTTTTTCTGTGGCAGTGATAATGCTGTGCTAGACCTATTTAATTTTTGCAGTGTAAACATAAGGTAAGAAATCTACTTGTATTTGCAACAAGCTGTGTTTGCTCTTTATTAGGTTGTTCCTCTATTATTGTTTATATAGTCTGCATGTCAGTGGTTGACCAGACTGCAACTTTGCTCACACTTAGAGGAGACATATGCTGCACGTCTTAATGCATTTAACCATGAGTCTTCATACTTCCAATGGAAGAAGAAAATATCGGTTTCATGTGTTAGTTTGACTTTTTAGTAGGATTTTGGTGGATAATCAGATGCCATCTGTGGGAATTGCAACTTTGCTCCTAATTTTGCTAGCATTGTGGATAGAATATTTTGTAAGGAGTTCATGCACTATAGTGCGCTAATTTTCCTGTAAGACTTGGCTTGAGATTTCTGTTTCACCACCCCTGTGGACACTTATGTTAAGTAGCTGTCTCCCCACCACTGAATTTGCAAAAGATCTCTTGTTCCTTTCAAAGCAAGGAGTATCAGATCTTTCTATTTTTATTCCTGTAGGAGGTTTTTAAAAATCCATCTTGACAATAATCATGGTAGTTTATAAAATGAGTGGAAAAACATTTTCCAACAGTCAATTTGCCAGTTGTCTGAGCAAAAATTTTTGTTATTGTTGAATGCACAGCCCTTGTACTTGCTAGATAATTTACAGTAAACACACGTCCTCTTAATTGCATCATAGTAGCTTAAACAGATTTGTAGAGCCATTAAAAAATCAATACTTAGCTTTTAGGTGATGAATTAATTAATGGAGTATGAATGCTGAAAGTTTGCTTTGTCCAGCAAGCACTATGTCTTTTCATAGCTTCATCATCAATAGGGGGAAGTGCAAAATTGCATGAAGTTAATCAGTTGAAGTTTATGAAATGCACCACTTTCTTTCTGGCCTAGTGACCATTCCTGTAAACCTCTATGGTAGTCTGAAGAAGTGGCACAAAATGTTTTATGTATAAATATATGTATAATGTACACACAAACCTATTGCACCTCTGCTTTAAGGCCCATGTTTTTAATTTTCTCTTTGTACTAAACCCCAGCTGAATTCAAGGTGAGTTTTACCTAAGGGCTTGGTTTGTGATGGTATCTTAATCAGCTTTGCAGCAAGAAAATGCAAAATCAAAGCAAGCTTAAATGGTATATCTATTCGGAGTTCAAATACATAAGAACAAATACAGAGATAAAGAAGGGGATTTTTCCCCATCTTCCTGTCTTTGAGCTAGATCTAGAAGCAGAACAGACAAATGTTAGGAAGCATAAGTCTCTATTATTTCTAGGGCAACTCTGAGTTGATTTCAAACAACTCTCTAAAAATATTTCACAGGATCATTTATAAGTTTGCATTTGATTATTTGTTCTAAATTAGGATGAGATAGAAAATCCTGGCATTGGTAATATCACTGTTTTTTTCTAAAATCATTCAGCATTGGTTAAAATGAATAGGCTACAAGACTGTACTAGATAAAAGCTATGCAGCTGCCATTTCAATGACATAACTTGTAATTCTGAGGAGTCTACATTTTCAGTCCTGCATATTAGGTAAGAATGTTACCTATCAAAACACCTATTCCTGACTACTGCTACTGTCTATTTATGCAGTGAAGTTCCTTTAGAAATACTTTCTTGGTAAATGCAACTTTAATTTCATGCCCTTGATTTGTGGTGACCCAGGAAAAGAAGCAGAAATGAAATTACTCATTGTAAGGGGAGTTCAGGTGATCCAAGTGATGTAGCTATACCTTGAATAAAAAGCTGGAAATCCAGTAGCATTAAGTGTTTCTAAATTATGTCACTGAATTAGTTCAAAATTTAGTTTTTATTCTGTAACAAGAAAATTCTGCATTATACAAGTACACAGAACTGCTTGAAATGAAAATACAACTGACAGTAGTATTTACTTCAGCATGGTCACAAAGTTGTTTTCATTTGATGTTTATTATCTGGGATTTATGAACTGTCTAGTTATTTAAATGTATTAACCTTGATGCACAGCATATCTGTCCTTCAAAATGGTTTCATTGTTTAATTATTAACTGCAGTCTTCATTCTGTGTGTGTGTTATTAACATAGATGAAGTTAATTTAAAATATTATTAAAAAGAGGTTCTGCTCTACCACTTGTTTATATTTTAATAATACTCTTAGCATATTAATACCCACATCAGAATTTCAACTAGGAACTTAAAAGAATGCCAACAGATGTGTCTTTCGTGATGGGCTTCTTATCCCTTAAGTTCCTGGAGCAGAAGTGGGTCAGCTGTGATGTAAAAAGGGATTTTTCACTAACTTTCAGGTGTGAGAAAAAAACATGGCAGGTTTAAAATGTCCAGGTTCTCATTTGTCTCTTGGAAGGCAGGCCATGCTTTCCTCATTTTTTTGGAATTCATGTTTCTACTGTATGTAAAAATAAAATAGAAAATATCAGAACTGGGGTTTTTTGGTTTTTTGTTTTTTCATTTTGTTTTTTTTTTTTTTTGCTTTTTTGTTTTGTTTCTTTTTTTTATGAGAAGTCATGGCAGGATGGGAGATGTGGCAGCTTTACTTAATTTTAAAGCTGTGATGGTGATTGGCATGCTACATTGCATTTGAAATCTTTCTACTACTAGCTATGGTGCATGTATCTTTCCTGTTGTTTTATTCCCAGCTCTCTCTTCTATTTTGTGGTTAGAGAGATTCTTCAGAAATATGCAAGTCTGATCTGATAGAATGTGAACTGCCACATCCTGAGAATAGCATTTTCTGAGATTCAAACTTAGCATTAAATAAATACGTTTGGGTTTTTTATTTCATATTTTGGATCAAACAGGAAGAGAGAACAGAAGCAAAATATACTTTTAGATATTTAGTTCTGCATACAAATGAGGAAAGTCTAAAAATACACTTTCATTTTTTCTTTCTGGATGTTCCGTGCAATTTTTCACATTTACAGATTCAGTTAAGATTTTGTTAAAAACTACGCTTTAGAATAAATATTCAGTATGAGAGCAGTGTTTCATATTCCAAAGGACTGTAACTTATTTCATCTCGCTTCTCCTTGAGGAAAGACAGTGGAACAAACCGTCCTGCTTCTTCCATCCATTTCTTCTGTCTTTGTCTTCTTGTTACACCAGTTTTGAATGTTTTGTCATATTTAAGGTCTTGTACAATTGAGCCATAGTCTTCATCTCCAGCATACTTTTTATACAAGCATTGAGAAAGAGAAGCCAACATGATTAAGGTCTTACATAGCTGTCCATAATTAGCTGTCACCTGACAGCTAACATTTTGTATAGAAAAACCTCTAATATTTTTAATTTGTAATGTTCGCCTGCAATCTGCATGTTAATCCTCTTTTTATTGCACTGATATTAATCACAAAATATGCTGAGTTGGAGGGGATGCATCTGGTTCATCCAGCTCCTGTCCCTGTTCAGGACACTCTTGTCACACCGTCTGCTGGAGAGCATTGTCCAAATGCTTCTCCAGCTCAGACAGGCTTGGTACTGTGAACACTTCCCTGGGTGAAAAAGCTTTTCCTGATATCCATCCTAAACCTCCCCCAGCTCAGTTTTGTGTGATTCCCTCAAGTCCTGTCACTGTTCAATGGAGTGAAGAGATCAGTGTCTGCCCCTCCTCTCCCATGAGGAAGCTGTAACTGCACTGAGGTCTCCCCTCAGCCTCCTCCAGGCTGAACAGACCAAGTGACCTCAGCCACTCCTCATATGGTTTCCCTTCAAAGCCCTTCCCCATCCTCCTGGTTCTCCTTTNCTTTTCCTGATATCCATCCTAAACCTCCCCCAGCTCAGTTTTGTGTGATTCCCTCAAGTCCTGTCACTGTTCAATGGAGTGAAGAGATCAGTGTCTGCCCCTCCTCTCCCATGAGGAAGCTGTAACTGCACTGAGGTCTCCCCTCAGTGTCCTCCAGGCTGAACAGACCAAGTGACCTCAGCCACTCCTCATATGGTTTCCCTTCAAAGCCCTTCCCCATCCTCCTGGTTCTCCTTTGGACACTCTCTTGCAGCTTAATGTCTTTTTATTTTATACTGTGTCACCCAGAACTGCCCCCAGCACTCGCGATGAGGCCGCCCCAGTGCAGAGCAGAGTGGGACAATCCCCTCCCTTGCCCCCCAGGGCAGGGTTGGCCCTCCTGGCTGCCAGGGCACTGCTGGCTCATGTTCAACTTTCTCCTGACCAGGACCCCCAGGATGCTTTCCACAGCATTGCTCTCCAGCCTCTCATTCTCCAGTCTATGCACACAAGCTTGTTTCTTTACATCTGCAAATTATTTTTTTTACCTGCAATTCTACCATCCTGCCTTCTTGTGTAGTGCCCTCTGTTTTCAGTGACTCATCAGCCGTCCCATGGTACAGCTTTCCGATAACTTCTCTGCTTTGGTATCTCTTCTGTAGGTCCAAGCCTTTACAAACCCTATTTCAAACCCACTTTCACTCCAGTGTTTTATAGGAGCAAGATAAGAGAATTTCTCAATTTTCAGTTTCTCTCACTAATGGCTCTGAAACAATAACTGATATAGAGTGTCTTTTACACCAAATCTCATTTACATCAATTCTGAACACAATAGGATTTGCTTTCACCCAAATTAATAGTAGCAGTGATCTGTCTAACCTCTGTTTTGGAGAGTGTCTTTCCACATTCTGAGAAGTGTTTTTCTAGTTAATAATGTAGTAAGATTTCTAGTACGTAGAATTTTTTTTTTCAGCTCTCTTGATTCTGCTGTGAATGGGGGAATAATGAGAATCCTATTGTCATATAGGGAGTTCCAGGTGCATGAGACCACACTCTCCAAAGCAGCAAAAAGTTATGCACACACCACCTCATTAAAAGCTAAATTCCTTCAGCTGAGGGTCTGTTTTTGTGGACCCACATTTTTCCAAGACAGTATTTTTTCTGTTTGATAACTGGTTCATCCTTTCTCAGAAATCTGCAATATACATGCTTTGTTTTTAAGGTGTCAGTAGAATTGATGATGATAATAATAACCAAATTCCCATATTTCTCTGGTAAAATGTTTAAGGTCACTTAATTAAGTTAAAAATAATAAAACAGTTAAGCAGTGACAATTTTATGTCATTCATATGTTATTTTTAAGTAGTTATGTTAGTTTACCCTTGAAACAGTAACAACTTTTGCAAGACAACTTTCAAAATATATTCTCCACTTTGGATGGGAAGATTGGAAGGTGTTTTGACACAGTTCTGTTCTGATGGTTCTGAAAGGATGAATTAAAACATGAAGTCATGTCCAGCTCTCCAAATATAGTTTGGAATTTACTGTTTGACTTGTAAAAAAATAATTTGGTAATAGTTTTCAGAACTCTTGTTGAGTGTATTCTTATACATTCTTTCAATGTGAAGGAATCATTTCATGCTCAATATGGGAATTAATGAGAGATGTTATTGCATATTTCACATTCAGGACATGAGCCTCCAGGTTCTTGGTTGTTTGGGTTTTGGTTTTTGGTTTTTTTCTTTTTTCTTCTTTTCCTCCCTGGTCATATGCAGAGGGAAGAATTTCAGTTTAAATTTCTTTTTAAAAGCCCTATCATTTTCATTTTGTACCTTTTTTTTTACTGCAAGCACATAGCTTTCTATTTATTTTTCAACTTCAGACTTACTAGCAAATGCTTCCTCAAATTCACTATAAAACTGCAGTCTTAAAAAAAGTGGTGAGGTTGGGATTGATGTCCCTTAATTCACTGGAGCCAACATCAACAAAGGCCAGGTTCTCAGCAGATTGACTATGTGCTTTAATGGAATTTTTTTTTCCACTGAATGTCTGGCAAATTTATCCGTTGAAGAGAAACACATCTCGTGATTGAAACTGTAGCCTCACAGCAGGCTGAGCAGGTCTTGAGAATAATTTGAGATTCTGAACACACATTTATTTTTATGCTCTGTGTGATTAAGTTGCTCCTAAAGAAAGCACATGGCAATTAATCTGACAGAAAGGAAACAATTTGCAGTACCTTTTTCTAATAGCTACACATGTACACAGCTATCCACTACAGATTGTCCCCTAGGAAGGCCAGGTCACAGGGAAGAACCTTGACCCCGACATCCTCTGCTTGAACTTTTCCTGACATGGCACTACAGACTTCAGCAGAGGGCCATTTCCCATCCATCTTGTTTGCTCTTCTGCTGCCACCTCATTGCTGTTTCAGCTGCAGAGAAGACAGCTGATGCTGTTTCTGACATGTTGGGTGAGGTGAGTGACGTGGTGGCTTTTACACTGGTGAAGAGTTGCTAGAAATTTTTGTAAATTCAAGCAGGAGGTGAGGTAAAAGAAGGCCAGAGAATTTATAGTTTGAAGAAAATAAATGGAGAGGAGTAGAATGCTACTCCTATTTTTTTAATTCCACCACCACCCCTCCAATTTATCTATGAAGCTTGAGTTAGTTTATTGTCAGAAGAAAGGCCTCTCCTCTCTTTGAAGATTTTTTCCATTGACACGTGACCATGGTGCACTTGATTTAGAAAAACTTTAGTGTAGAAAGTGAAAACTGTGATTGGTCTGACTGGACTCTGTTTGTTTAGAAAATAAGAGAACTCCTTAAGAGTTCCCTGCCAGAGAGCCATGGAGGTGTTATCTCCACAGTGTTTTGTCTAGACCTGATAGTGGTGGTCTGGAGAGAGCCCTTTGGCTTACCTGACTCTCCCAGTGATGGAGGAATCAGTATTGAGGAATATCCAAGAGAAGGTTTTGCTATTACCAACTCTCTTAGGCTCCTATAGGGTTGTCTGGCCTGGGCTGAGTATGACTGGCATAAAAATAATAATTCAGTCACTCTATCTGGATCACTAGGATGACAGCAGCCTGGAATGGGAAAAACAAGACTGGTCAAAGATGCCTGTTTCCAATATTTAACAGTCCCTGGATTTCAGTGCGGTAAGGAAAAATATATTCCAATTCCACTCCTTCTCCCCATACATAATGGAAGGACTGCTTTTTATTGTGTCAAAACCAGGTTCCTTATAATAAATATTTTTTACACAAGTGAAAACACAGCAAGTGTCTTATCTCCCCTGTTGGGTGTTTGTAACTTAATTGTGCAAGAAGTTCTCAATGTTACATCTTTATTACATCTCTTTCTTTCATGCCACACCTTAGTGTTTCCATTTCTTCTGCAGTTCTGAAATAAACCGTGCCTTTGATACTGCTGAGTTCTACTGTTTCACAGCTTTGGTCAGCACCAATTTCATGTCCCTATGCTAGTTACCTTGTAGCTCCTTTTCACATCTTTTCCTGCTTCAGTGGCTGTTGCTTTTTGATCCCTTCTGTACTCTGCTTTGATCTAATTTAGTTGCTGTCAGATATGTGCATAACAATTTTAAGAACAATGGCAAGCTCAGTTTTTCTACTTGCCTTTCATCACAGGTGGCCCATCTGCTGGTTTCTGTATCTTGATTAAGAGCAGTTAAAAAAAAAATACCCCTAAAACTCTTGACTATTGCTAAACTACTGCACCTCATTATCTACTTCATGCTGCAGTCTCCTCTGGCCACAGAATGGTCCAGTGATTGCATGGTATAATAGTAAAACAAAACACATATTTTTCAGGTGTCCCATAAAAACATGCTTCTTGGGAAAATATTCAGTATTTCTATCTGAAATGGAAATTGAAATCTTCTGTTGTTTCTTTGTTATCGAGTTTGTGTGGTGTTCTTTTTCTTTCTTTTCCTTAGCATATCCCTCTTCCTCCTCTGTTCTTCCTGCCTTTTAAATTTGTTGATTCCTTTGCATGCCACCTGAGCCAGAGTGAGCATGGCTGGTCTGGAGCTCCAGATGGTATGGAAAAACCTGTGTCAGAACACAGAGCAGGAAAGTCTCCTTTTGTAAGCTTTAGTAGTTTGTAATTGCCAAGAAGGGTGTAGTAGCAGAAAAAACAACAGAAATTGGTCTGCTCATCCTGCTAATTCCCCAGCTCACAATGCTTTCTTTCTACCCAGGACATCTGTAAAACTAGATCTGAACTGTGCTGTCATTCCCACCACGATCTATACCTGCCCATCTACCCTACTTCTCTCCTTTGAGATTACCTTGCATTTTAAATCAATGCCAATTGATTAAATGGGGCTGTGATGCTCAAGATAAACAAGCAGTTAAGGCTAGGCTGTCTATGTTTGAGCTTTCTGTATGGATTTCACTGTCACAATCACTTGAAACAGGGACCATTGGATTCTTACCTGAAAAATAACACTCAGGAAGTTGACTTGAAAGGAACTGTGGTCAGAAATGGATGATCTGCTGAATTAAATATCCATCAGCTTGATGAATTAAAACTGCACTGCACCAGGTAATGAATGGAAGAATCTGTGTTAAGGGGCTGATGAAGAGAGTTTTGACAATCAATTGGTCATCTGTGAAAGAAAGCAAAGGACTAAATTATATGGTCATAACCCTCTTTAGCAATTTTACATCGCAGCATGGATTTCCATGCCTAGCTGTTGTGCAAGAGCTTATGTGTACATCCTTTCCTTTAGTGATATCCCTTATATGATATAACACAGGCCATGAAATTTTAGAATTGTAAATTGAAACTTCTTATTCAGACTTAAGTTTGATGTGATGTGGGTTGTCATACCAGCAGTATCTCAAACTCTACTTAGATGAAAATTTCACCTTATGTATTTTCTTTCTTCAAATTTTGTGGCAGTGTTTAATGACATTCTCAGAATTTGGAGCCATCTTGATTTCCATCTCAGGAAAAAAAATGACAAGTCCAAAACCCTATTATTTCTATTCATCTCTTCTGATGAGCAACTAGAGTCAGATACTGCTGCACTGAAATTTATAGCACATTTATTCTGTAAAATACTATTTACATTTTGTAGTACTTTTGCATTTTGGGTCACTAGTTCTTCAGTTTATGTTGTCTGTTATTCTCATACAAATAAAACTTCAGTTTGTAAGGGTAGCATTTATGTATTTTTACGTATTTGCCCAGCAAAACCATGGGGAAGTGGCATAAAATCTCTTTCTGCTATCTTCCATTTGAATAGGGGGCCATGTCTTTTTCCCCTTTTTTATACTGCATCCTCATCTTCTACAGCTACTGTTCTTGAGGTGTCTTTCCTCTCTGCTGCACCTTGGAGTTTATATTTAGCATCTCTGCACATAAACATATCCTGTTCCTTGCCATCCTTGAACACCCACCACAAACTTCCTCTGCCTTTGTCACTGTCATGTTCCTTCAAACAACTGCCAGTTATTTTAGACTGTTGTTTTGGGTTTTTTTTTTGGTACAACCTGACAATTCTGCTGCTTGCTCTCTTTCTCATGAAAATGTTCCCACGGGGTCAATTTTCTTTCTTTTGTTTTTTTCAATTCTGATACTCAGTGAAGCAAATCCTGCATGCTCTTTCTGCTCTTCTTCCCCTGTGCCATTGACATGCTGCCCTAATGTGGTACCACCTTGGTGGTGCCCCAGTTTTCCAGGGGGACACTACAGTTATGGACATAGAGTGGAATGGTTATGTGTAGGAAGGAAAAGTTGCATGTACAGAAGTTTTCTCTGGGAATGAGGGAGTTTGTATAAAGTACGATTTTTTTTCTTTAAATCTGGTCTTACTTTTTAAAAAATGTGTTACCTTAACGAGATGCCAAGTCCTTGTAACCCTACCATCACTAGAAAATCACTGAGTGGCAAAAGTACTTCACCTTTTTTCTCAGAAACTATCTCAGGTTTCAGTGCTCTCCTGAGTTTCCCAAATGTCATGTTATTCAGCTCTTTTCACACCCCTGGCCAACTCATCAGCATGGTCATTATCCAACCTCTAGAGCTGATCTACTTAACACCTCATTAAAAAAAAATATGTTCAGCTCATCTCCTCTCACTGCTCTTCACTTGTCAACAAGTTCTGGTTTTTCCCCTTTTATATGCAGGCCTTTTGGTGTTTAGTATTTGTCAATCATTACTTTTTACCTAGTGGTGCAGATTTCTCATGCTGCTCTTATTAACCATCTCAATGATATTATGTACCACTGCGTTTTTAGCTCACAGTATATATCTATATATGGAAATTTTGAATATTAAAGACAAGGCATAATAGCATATTCAAATATATCTTCTCCCATTGTGGGGTTGGGGTTTTTTTTTTGTTGTTTTGTAGGGTTTTTTGGTTGTTTTTTTGTAATATATTATTATAAACAGACTGCTATAATTTTGTAATAATCAGAAACTTTTTTTGGTTGCACTTTTTCCGTAGAAATTATTTTCTTGCTTGGCTGGATGATTCGATATATCTTTAGAGAATCTATAATAATCTCTGAAGGAAACTTGTTAAAAGTAATCTTGTAAATAAAGAGACATTTGTAGGTTTGATGTTTTTTTGATGTTTTTTTGGTTGGTTCATTTTTATGCTGTAAAGCAGTTAAAACAAAAAAGTTAGGAGACAGTATTCCTAACTCTTTTCCTCAACAGAAAATTGTGTAGATTTAATATGGAACATGCCACACTTGTAATTTATTTTATATACACAAAATATATTTATTTTAAATATACCAGTTTTAGTTGTATTTGTGTCCTTTACTATATTCCACTATGCCTTTATTATACTCTGCAAATAGATGTGTGACCTGAATGGTTCTTGAAAATGATGATAAGTTAGCCTGATGATAGGAGTATGTGCTTAATGATATTTTGGAGCTTTGGGGAAAAATGGGCAAGTGAACAAAAACTGATTTAAAAAATATTTAACAGTTCATGGTTTCTCATGTAGCACAATTGTTAGATTTTTTTGCTATCCATGAAACATATGGCTGTAGTTTGGGGGAACACCAGTGCCAACCATTAAATGCTGACTATGAGAAGTTGACTACTGCACGTTTGAGTAGCCAGGAAATTAGTGGTGATATTTGTGGCTTATGCCTGAACATAAGACCAACAAGGTTTCTGAGAAACTGGAGTTCCTTGGTACCTGACAATGTTCAACGAGTGTTGATAAACATTTTTCTTACCACTAGCAGCTGGAAACCTATTCTTCATCCCCTAAAGATCCATGACAGTTTTTGGAATTGCAAGGGCATTGAGAACAAAGCTAAGCATCACAGGACTAGATAAAGAAAATTACAAAAGCCCCAAAATATTTCAAAGTGTTTTCAAAGAGATTCAGAGCTTCTGTAATCATGGTGTTCTGGTGGCTTTGGTTCCTTCCATAGAGTGAGGTATTTTTATGCAGGCAGCTTGCTTTTCAAGAAGGTACCCTGAACATTTCTGCATTTAACTCATTGAAATGTTAAAGCTGTGAGGTTCTAGACATAGACCACACTATGGGATCAAACTGCTGGATTATTAGGAAAATTTTCCTGCAGAATCAGTTTAACTGATCTCAGTTATAACTAGAGCGAAGAGGTTCTCGTACTGGTGTATCTGTGAACCTCAGTTTCCAGGCCTGTATTATCCCCTTTAGCCTGAGCAAGACACAGCTGCTTTTGACTATACATAGGAATGAGAAAAGAGGGGGAAGAAATACATGATGCACTCTATGCCCCTGCTACAACCTCCTTATTTTTCTGCCTGAATTTTGGCTAAAACTAAAAATCTGATCTGTTCTTCATTTTTAATAGTCTGAAAAAAAGGACACCAGAGACAATCTCACCCTGAAAAATATCTTCTTTCATTATTTTTCATCTCATAGACCCTTATCTGTACAAGTGCTGGGCAGGAAAATGTCTAGAAAGGGAGGAACTCACCAAGCAGAGAGTTGGAGGAAAAAACATGCTTATCTCATCCTAGTCAAACCAACATTCTTGGAAACCCCTATGAAATCTCCACAGCAGAATATGATGATTTGATTATAACAGGAGTCTGCCTTTAAATAATTCCTGTCATAGTTAAAAGGTGAGGAATAATGAAAAAGGGGAGTGGAAGTGATGGAGGACAATGTTCTGGCTACATCCAGCACCTCTTAGCTGTACCTGCATAGTTATGAATGCCATCAATGTCATAACAGCCATTGTCTTCACAGAAGCTGTGCATAATGAATCATTTGGATTGAAAATTTATCGAAGGCAACTGTTTGTTTCTATTCCTCTTTTTTTTTTTTTCCTAATGCTCTTAAGATTGCTGAGGACTTGAGTCTTACATTTGGGGGGCAGCTGCACCAGAATAAATAATTCATTACTGTAACTATACTAGGGCTGTGAAAAAGAAGAGGAAAAATATTAGCCCAGCAAGCGTCTTGGGGGCTGAATTATTTTCTTCCTTCCCTGCCTTGCTCCGGGGTGGGAGTTAAAAAGTGCTATATTGCTATGTTTGCCATCACCTCATTGCAGGAGCTCCTATTATTCATAGGAGAGGAGCTGAGGTCAGTTGCTTGTGCTTTGTGGAATGAACCCTACTATTTATCCCTTACAGTCTTCCAGACTGTTGGCTGTAGCAAATGGATTAGGGAAACAGTACATTCCATCTCCATGAGGTATAGTTTGGACTTTGAGTCGTCCTTGTGTTTTTCAGTGCAATCTCGTGCATACCGTGAGCAAGACTTTTGAGCAGTCTTAAAAACATAAGGTGAAACTATTTTTTTTTTCTTAAAATCATATTAAAAATAATGAAAATAGGAGGAAAAAATATCACCTGGATTCTGGAAACTTTCAAACACATTTGTAGATGACAAAAGCCTGAGGGCTTTCACTGTAATTGCAACATAGCACTCTTAGCAATTAGAGGGAAACTGGCCATACTTCAAAGACGACATAAAAATGAAATGTTCTCCACATCAAACTGGCATCTTACTCTTGGAATAACTTGCGTGTTGCATGCAATGTTGTTTTCTACTGTCTTTTCAGCCTCAATACCCTAATCAATAAATGCACACCTAGGCTGCCATGGTGACAAAGGACAGCATCCTTCCTTCAGATGCTTGATGTTGAATAGAGAGCATGAAACATCAGCTACATTTGTGCATCTTCCATTAGAAGTGGGTACTTTTGAGCTCTGTCTTTCCTTAGGTTCAATTTAATAACGGATTTGCAGGGCAGTTGCAGAGAATGCTTTGCAAACCGAAGGAAATGTCCCTTAACTGCAATTAATTTGATTAGTTATGGAAAAGTTATAAAATATCTCTGCCCCTTTAACTGAAAATCTGTAATAATTTTATGCTTTCTAGAACTGAGTGGTTACTGTGTTGTTTTTTGTTTCTTTTTTTTTTTGTGATGGGATGATCTGGAACCTTTCATGAATGCAGTGAAACCATAGTGTAAGGTTTTGTTTTTTATTCAGGACTGCAAAACATCTCGTTCAGTCAACCAAGTGAAATGGCTGATGGAGAACATGAAAACATGTTTCAACAGTAACAACTTAGGAGAGAATTTCATAGTACTTAGTAAAGCTTGCTGAACTGTTAATTTTCCTGGAGCTGTTTAAGTTCCACAGGGGCACTGTTTCTTCCCTTTGGCCACATCTACTTGGCTTTTCATCAGTAATGCTCAAGCCTATATCCATTACATCTACCTACATTAAGCTCTACTCTTGCTTTGTATTAAAACCCATATGAAATATTCATTAGAAGAACGTGGAAAACTGACACACAGTCACTTCTCAAAGCAAATGGAATTTTATTACCTCATCTGGAATTATATGGTCATATTAATCCTTCAGGTATGTCCCTGCATCTCACTGAAACTAAAGGTGTAGGAGAATTACCCTTCACTTTTAAAATGTAATAAATAATTTGTCTCTGTAAAAATTAATTGTGACATTTATTTTTAATACGCAGTTTTCCTAGAGAAAAAGAAGAAAAAGTGTCAGGCTGAAAATCCAGACCTTTTGCAGAGTGAACATACAAAAGGTGGATTAGCACTCTGACACTGTAAATATTTTAGAAAGGTGGAAGAGGGAACTATCAGAAGTTAATATGCCAGGTATGGTTGGTCCTGTGTGATTTTATTCATGTGAGAAGTGGAAATGTATTACTTTTCAAATGTTAAACCCTGTTTTCACTCTCTGCCTTGGTAGTTGAAATGGGTTCATTTAAGAGTAAATATATTTTGTTCTTGAGTTAAACCCCTTCCACCTGGGTCAGGCAGTTTAAGTGGCCTTGTGTGGCTACACCCTTTGAGCACAATCTTTGCTTTAGTGCAGATTTGGACCATCCTATTTTTTTAGTATTGCACAGCAGTTGTACAGGCTGACCAGTGTGTGTATGGGAACGTTGTGCAGTGTTCTCAAGTGTCTCTATTTTATTCCTGTGTCATGTCTAATCAGCACCAGTACCCCTGCAGCGACTCCTCAAGGAGCCCAGGCCCTGGATTTAGTGTGGGTGGAAGCGACTCAGTGTTGACTATTTCTATGGCATGCATATATTCTCTATTTTCCTTGACATACAGGACATTTCAGATCAAACACTTCACCAGAGAAGGTGTGTGGTGCTGTATTAGGTGGTAGAGTAGGTGGCATTTCCCTTCCTGAGCTGTGCAGATACCCTCGCTTTTCAGAATTTTGTGACTAAAGTCTAAGACTTTCCAGTGCAATGTTCAATGTGTTTCAATTCCATCAGTAGCTGTCTTGGTGTGTGTATGGCCAATTTGCTTTCAGCAGCACAATGGAAAACCACGTTTGTAATTTTCTCATAAAACCACGGACAAGTCCATGTAACATATTTCTTCTTGTCAGTTATTTACAATATGTAATTTAAATTATACTTTTTGCATTTGAGAAAGGCATGCAGTAAGTGCTGCTCATACCAGGACTATTTGGGCTTGTTAGAAATTTTTCCATGGGAGGGAAGAAAGATAACATATACACTTGCTATTAAGAAGTATTAGTATGTTAAAAGACGGGAGTGTCAGTATCCACTGAAGTATACATTAATGATAATGATCCAAAAATTGATTGCTTTTTATCATAATCTTGTTGTTAGATCACAAAACTGATGCTTAATGACACATGATTTCTTATTTAGGTGCACTCACAGACCTTATTCTTAAAAACATTCAACATCATGGTGTATCTCATTAGCCTGTGAGCACTGATTCAAGAGCTTGTCCATATGTGGGTGTGTTGGGTTGGAGTGACAAGGTTTTGGTAGATGGAGGGTTGCAGGGGTGGCTTCTGTGAGAACCTACCAGAAGTTTTCCCTTGTCTGACAGAGCCAATGACAGCTCTCTCCAAGACAGCCTTGCACTGGCCAAGCCAAGCCCATCAGTGACGGGAGTAACACCTCTGTGATAACATATTTAAGATGGGGAAAGAATTACCATGCAGAAGTAGTTTCGACCAGAGAAGAGAGGAGTGAGAAATGTGAGAAGAAGAGCCCTGCAGACCGCCAGGTCAGTGCAGAAGGAGGGGCAGGAGGTGCTCCAGGCACTGGAGCACAGGTTCCCCTGCAGTCCATGGTGCAGAACATTGTGAGGCGGCTGTGCCCCTGCAGCCCACTGAGGTCTACGGGGGAGCAGAGATCCACCTGCAGCCCATGGAGAGAGGAGCCCATGCCAGAGCAGGTGTCCTGGTAGGACTGGTGACCCAGTGGGGGACCCACACTGGAGCAGCCTGTTCCTGAGTGACCATGCCCTGTGGAAAAGGGCTCACATTGAAGCAGTTCCTGAAGAACTGCAGCCAGTGGGAAGGACCCACATCAAAGAAGTTCACAGAGAGCCCTCTCCCATGGGAGGGACCCCACACTAGGGCAGTAGAAGGGCCTCTCTCCCTGACGGGAAAACAGAGGCAGAAACACATGGGACGAACTGATCCTAACCCCCAGTGCCCATCTCCCTGTGCCACTTGGAGGCAGGAGATAGAGAATCAGGAATTGAGTCCAGAAAGGAGGGAGGGATGGTGAAAGGTTGTTATGCTTTTCTTTACTTCCCATTATTCTACTCTGATTTTGATTGATAATAAATTAAATTAATTTTCCCAGATTGAGTCTGTTTTGCCCATGATGGTAACTGGTAAGGGATCTCTCCCCGCTTTTATCTCAAACCATGAGCCTTTCATTATATTCCCTCTCCCCTGTCCAGTTGAGGAGGGGAGTGACAGAGCAGCTTCTGCGGGCACCTGGCATCCAGCCAGGGTCAAACCACTACAGTGGGACTCGACAAAATAACTGCTGTGAAATAAATGCTGCAGAGAGGTATTAGGATTTTCTTTTCCCAGGGTGAGAGTCTGGGTTGTAGTAACCCTCTGACAATATCCTTATTCCAGGAAGAGTGTCCTCCCAGAGACTTGTTCTAGGAGAAGTCAGTAGTAACAAGCTACTCTAAGAGGAGTCATGAGTCAGGTTGTTGCTTTCTTCTGACAATCCAAAAAGACTTCATTTTTAGACTTCATTCTTAAAGTCTTTCTTACTGTGCATGGTCACATATCAACTAATTGCTTTGTTAGAGAGCCTGGAAATTTATGTCATCTTTTAATGCTAATCTTGATTCAGAAAAGAGGAAACATGAGGGTAGTGCAAATGCTTTTTTTCCAGTGGCTCTCAACAATGTTATATATAGTCACATTAATGAATAGCTTTTGTGTTATGCAAATATTGAAATACATGCCCATACAGACATACACAAATTGTATAGCATTTCCCTGCACCCAGCAAAGAGTTACAAAGTGTCCTGTTCTAGTGGTGATGTTGCAGGATGGTTTTGGATGTTAAAATAAAATTGTTATTTTCTATTGGCTTATAGATAATTCCAAAATTCATGTTACTCTTTTTGCTTTATGACCTGGTCCCTGTTAATATTTAGTTAAATACTGTCAAATAACTAACTTCTCTCATAAAAATGGACAGTTTTTGTCTCCCTCTGTGTCATAGCTTCTTGGGCTTACCACTGCAAATTGTGCTGGATGCTTGGGGTTCAACACTTCATTGAAACTTATGAAACATCATTAACTTCGGCATGCAACATTCTCATGTTTGTGGCCTGCCCTTCTGCCTCTGAGACTTAACTCAGAGCCAACACTTGCTCCTTTTTTCCTTCTTAGAAATATGTTAACTGTGATAGTAGATCTCAGGTGCAAATTTGTTTCAGCTATTGGAATCTTACATGAATGGGGTTATCAGACAGCTTTAAAAGGGTAAGTGGTACTTTTGTACATGAAACCTCTGCTATCAGAATCTCTGAGTAAAGCTAGAAAAGAACCCAAGCTTCCACACCTTACTGACTGAGAAGTACTTTGCTCACTCTTTAATTTTGGAAGTGATAATAATAATAGTAGCAGTGTGCAATGCTTGTTCCCCAGTAACAAGAGTTATGTATATGTTATATATTATTAAATATATATATGTAACATATGTTTTAATATAGGTTTAATTAACTTATTTCAGAACATGTTTTCTCCCAATTAATTAAGCTCTATGAAGCAAATTGGGCAGAAAAGTGCCAGGCTAGGGATGGTCCCATTGGTGAGAAGAGATGTTTGACTCCTTCAGATCCTTCTGAAGGCTCTAGAAATAGCTTGTATGACATCTTAGTTTACTTCTATGTGACACACAAAGCATGACACTCTTCCTGCTGGAACATGAAGTCATCTGAAACAGAGATCTACAGTAGTGTAATTGCAAGATATTTTTATCAGAGCTTTCCTTGGGCTCCTCAGCAACAAGACTTCTTTTATTTTTCATTTTAAAAAAGAAATCTCATTTTTCTGATTAGAATAATAAATTCTGCTTTGATACTTCCTTATCTATACTGCTGGTTTTAATACTCAGGCAGGAGATTTTCTTGGGGTACAGGCCCTAGATAATCTCTAAATACTTTCCTGTTTAATATTATTAACATTTCTGCATAGGACCTAGTCATATCTTCATGCTGAAGGTTAAGTGATGATAAATTATTAGGTGGCCTGTAGAGCTGAATACCCTACAGAGTTCAATCCTATATGCAGCATCCTTACATCCCTCAAAACTCCCCCAAAACAAACAAACAAACAAACAACAACAACAAAACAAAACAGAAAAACAAACCAACCCACAAAAAAACCCCAAAAAACAAAAAACAAAACCCCAAAAAAACCACACCCCAAAATAACCCCCAAAACCCAAAACCTGCAAACCTCTGGAAAGAAAGTCTGATGACTACAGCATTTGCCATACATATTTGGATAATGTTTGTATTTCTTTCTGAGCCTGGTGAGAGCCTGTCCAAAAACATAGAGGCCTAGAGGTTTGGGAAATCCAATACCTGGGAGAAGCAGCACTATTTTCTGGTAGGGAACGAACCTGTCCTGCTGTAAGACTTTATTTCAACTAACTCCTTCTATGCTGGTTTTGGTGGGTTTGAGTTGAGAGTGATGAAAGGCACAGAATGAAAACAGTAATAATTCTTTTTATTACTACTATCCTGAGCCTGGCATTTTAATTTCATATAGCTAGAAGTTCTTGTTCAAAATAGCACACATAGCAAAGTAAATAACTGATCCTAGCAAAGGCAGGCTTTCTATTAACTACTGAGTCTCCTAATTTCAAGGTAGAGCACTGGATATTGTAGGTTATGCTGAAGGACAGCAAATAATTTGTGAGCCAATGTATACTGCTTGTGCTATCTGTAGGATGTCTGAAAGCATTAAAAATTCATGATCTTTTAACAAGGAGCTACAGCAGTAACAACATCAAGCTCCAGCAACAGTTTTCAGGTTAGTGCTTTGAAATATTTATTTTGTCTGATTTTAAAATGTTTAGTCTGGAACATTTTAAATTATACTTTCCCACTGTATATATTTGGCTTGTGGAGCCTGTCTCTAGGACTCTGGACAAGTATGGACTGCAAGTTACTCTATTTTATTGTTTAGAAAACCAGTCTGTGGTAGAAGCCTAATGTCAAAAACAAAGTGTCCTTTTGAGAATGCCAGGGTCAAAGTGCAAGGCCAAAAAAACAAGGGAAAATGAGATAATAGGAATCTTGTGAGAATTCTTTGGTGGGAATAGAGACCTCTGAAACCTAAGCACGGTGGAAATTTATAAAATAGTGCCTGAATGCATGTGCTAACAGAACAAAATCTGTGAAGTATCAGGACTGAGTTCTAAAATTAATGAAATCCAATAATAAAATAGCAATCTCTTAATTACTTAACTGACCCAATCTTTGTTGTGATCATTGGGAGTACAAAAATAGGGTTTTATTATTTTATTGAGGATTTGCTGTTTCAAAAATTTTGTCCCAATTTTCAAGGAAACTGAGGCAACAGAATTATCCATAAGAAAGTTAAAAGGAACATAAAAATGTCACAGTGAAATACATGGAAATTAAGCAATTAAAACTCCCTGCTTTGGTCAGGACTAGATATTTAAATGAGGTATAAATATGTGCATTCATATAAACACCTGACAACTGTCAAGTACATCATATGGGAGGGGAATAAAGTATTTCAATATACGGGGACAGTTTCTTAATTCAACCACAGTCAAGTCAGTAGGAATGGTAAAAACTTCCTGATTAGGCATCATCAGCTGGTGAACAAGTGAGACAAGTCTTTCTGTGGCCTGTTTTAACCTTTTGTGCTGTCCTTAGCTGCTTGCTTTTTTCTGAAATTTTCTCACCTTGCCTTCTTTTCCTATGAAGGGCCAACTCTGTTTTCACTCATAAAAGAAAGGTACAGCTGCTGGAGTGAGAACAGAGATCGGGTCTTGTTCTCAGGAGATATGTTTATGTCCCTAGAGATATTTTCTCTTGTGACAATAACAAGTGATGTGGCCCGTCTTCCACACAGAGGGGATGTTTTAGAGAAAAAAAAAAAAAAAAAGAAGTTTCATAAAAGACTTAAAAATAATTTTGTCTTTATATTTTCCTGAAGAATGGAATACAGACTCTCCTGGACACATCACAATAAAACTTACTCTAGTGACAGACCTGCTCTAATTCAAAATTATGTCCAGCTACAACCAGTTCTCATGCATATTTGTTTTTAAAAATTAGGATGACTTTCACCAGTATTTTTGGTACTCTTGAGATATGATGACATTTAATCATTAAAAAAGCTTTAGACACAGCATGGGAAAGTGCTCTATTTTCTACCATCATTTCCCTTCAATTATAATATAAGTGAAACCAGACAGAATGCAAAATAAAATCCACTCAACTGAAATATTTGCAGCCTTCATATACATATATTCTCTCACATTCTGGTAAAAGTCTCAGTCTCTCTGTATTTTCTCCCAACTTTAACATGACCTTTAGAGCTAACCTTATGTCTGTAATCTTTTTTTTTTTTTTTTTTTTTTTTTTTTGCGCAGGCAAAGAGATATATAAATACATTATTTAAAACCACTTGCAACGTTCAATAGGCAGTAAGTACGGTGAGGAAGAAGGGAATGGGTGGATACCGTGTTGGAACTGGAAAAAAGAGTCCATGTTAAAAACATTTCGGGCTTAAAAGCATATCTATGGTTTGGTGATCAGCTTCTGACAATCAGTTTACATGAGGAGATAAAGTTTGTGCTGTACCCCTACATCAGTGCTATTGCTGTTGCCCAGTAGTGAACCTTCCATATTCTCTGTTCTGTCCATGCAGTCTGTCCCAGGTGACACCAGCACTGCTTGTCCAGCAGACCTGGATGTCCTTCCCATTTACAGCTGGAAGAAAAGAAGAAACAAAGTGGTTTCATGGAATGGTTCAGGACCCTTCCCTAAAGAAAACAAGGCCTTGCCTAAAGAAATCATTCAGGGACACGTATTTGCACAATCCATTAACCATGGAAGTAAATAGAGCTTATTCATGAGTTTAAAGATGGATTAATCTTTCTGAACAGTAATGTCCCAAATCAGGCTCTCCTGAATTAAAATTGGGGTACTTGCTAGCAGTAGCCACACAAAATCATCAGTGTAGCTGTGATCAAGATTTGCTGAGTTGTTTAAGTGTACAAACAAATTTTTAGTTATAAACAAGTTAAGGTATTGTACCAAATGTAGCTATAAGCTGTACCATGGAGAAGAATCAAAATTTCTGATACATGTGTTCTATTCCTTCAGCTTCCATGCCTGAAATCCCTTCGGAAGTCTTAAAATAGATTGGAAAAACTGGGCCCCCATTTTATAGCCTACTAAGTATATGGATAAGAGGAGTTCGGTTTTCTTTATTGCTCAGAAATGCCATTATGTATTTATGTATTTTATTAATGAAAGAACAAGCTGAAAGGAAGTATATTCATGAAAAGGGGACTGTATTTCTTTTCTAATAGGCATATGTTTGATTTCTCTTGTCAAGTATTGTTCAGCCTTTCTGATGTATATACTTATCCACTACCCTTCTTTTGTGTGTGCTCCTTGCTTTGTCTGATGTACTACTTGTTTTTATTTTCCAGGACAAAACATTTTTAGTTTCACCAGATTTGGGATAGTTTTTAATGGAAGCACAGCAGACAGAATGGGTCTATCTCTGGGGATAAAGTTATCATTACAACAGGACTCTTTGTAGCCATGAAAGGAAGAATAAGACCTACCCATAAAATACATGAGTAGTATAGGACNTACAACAGGACTCTTTGTAGCCATAAAAGGAAGAATAAGACCTACTTATTCTGAATGGGGCTTTGAGCAACCTGGTCTAGTGGAAAGTGTCCCTGCCATGGGTCAGGGGGATTGGAATTAGGAGATCTTTAAGGTTCCTTCCAACTCAAATCATTCTATGATTCCACAATTCTATGAGTTTGTGGAGATGTGGAGAGGAAACCTGAATATTGAGGAAAACACCTGGAAGGCACCAAGATGCTCAAGAGACATAAATGGATTAGGGGTGCATTCAGTGGTGGGATTGATGTGGTGAGTTGAGGCTGACCTAAGCTCATTGCACCAAGAAGGGTGACGCAGAATATGACTTTCTTATGGACTGTCTGAGGGTGAGAGCTGAAGAGCTCACTGGGAAAAGCAGGAGTAGCACAACCAGAAACAGGACTGTCAGATAGCCTTTAGACCCCAGAATTTTGGTGAGTCATGCTGGAGAGAAGGTAATTGGTGGTAGCTGTGCTTTATTTAGTGACTTTAGTTACTGTATGGAAACCACCACTTGTTTCTATTAAGAACATGTTGTTTAAGTGGGATTAAGAATTTAAAAGAAAGCTGCCTGGGCACCCAGCCAAACAGAAGATATCCATTTATAGTTTAGCAATGATGAGCCAACACTGGGAATTACTAGGCCAAGTTCCTTCACTATGTAAGCTAATAGAAGCAAGCCTGAGGCCCTGGTGCAAGAAATGAGGTTATGTTTCCCCAAAATGTAACTGATGCAAAAAAACTCCTTGTCTGCTTGTAGAGGTTCAGTATTAGCATAAAAAATCAGGGAATTCTGTCTGGATGGACATTTGCTTGCTGAAAATAAGGTTCATACAAGGAAGGAAGGCTGCCAAAGAGGCTGGTTTTTTTTTTGCTTAGAAAATGAGAAGTTGCTAAAAACATGGAGATCTGCAGTGTGGGAAAAGGCAAGGAAGTATCCCCCACTCTCTTGTGTTGCTGAGATCAACAGGCAAGGGACTTGATTTTGAAGATGTGTTATTTCTTTTTAAAGTGATGAAACAGCTGGATGTCAATATGAAAATGTGCAATATGAAAAATACCTAAAGCAAAAAAAGTTTCAGCATAGAAAAATGTAGATATCTTTCTCCCCATTCTTATTACAGTTGATTCCCAGGCTTAAATATTTAAATAGCTGCACTAGTTATTCACTAAATTATTTTATATAGGCATTTGCTTTACATGTTGCTTCATCCAAAATTACCTTTAGTTTCTTGCCCACTGATTTCCTAGTATCCTGGGAAATCATAACACACTCAAAAAATACGTTTATTTCTTTCTCAACTCTAAGCTGATGATATTATCCTGAATTAATTAATTCTCTGAGAGCTTGAGAGCCGTGCAGTGGCTTGCCTAAAATCATATAAATGATCCCAGACGTTGTCTGGCACCTGTCTGATGTCCCTACCAATCAGAAGATGATTTATGTCTATAAAGTTCTGGATTGCTCTCAGTTTAAAGGAACTTCAAAGACCTCTGTGGTCTCTGGGGACAGAGTTGCATCCTTGTGACTTGATACACCAGCTGAAGAAAAATTGATATAGCATGGAAATATACTGTCAAAGTCCTATCTGTTACTTACTGTTGATCGATGCTGAAAGCTGAAGTTTAAAAGTTGAGGTCAACAGTTCTTTGTCTCAGATATTTAATAGAAAACAATCAGAAGAATTGGAAGTGGGAGGACAAGAGGTCCATTTGATGTAGCACCAATTGATCACTCCGTGACTTCTCCCTTTGGGAGTGGTTGTGTGACAGAAGTTTGATTCATCATCTGTCCTGTGCAGATGGGGAGTAGCGAATGCTTTGTTCTGTTCACCTTTATTTGATTGAGCACTGGAGACTACTAGGTCATGTGGAAGGTGCAGACAGGAGTGTAAACAACTGAGAAGATGCATGAGGTTGTGGCTACTCTCTCAGATGGGCCTGAATATTTAGCTCTAATTCTGATTACATAGGGTTTAATGCAATGTCATGAACAGAATAATCTCTGTGTGTGAAAGAGATTGCACTCTGTGTAATGGGGAATGGTCTGGCAGGAAAAGCAACAGGTCACTTACCATCCTTTGAAAGAGTACCAGCTTCCGTAATAGCCTTGTGTACTGGTAACCTTTCATTTGCAGGCCTACTTTCCATAAATTACTTAACTTCCTCAAGAGTAGAGTGGCTTTATCAGGACAAGAGAAAGAAGAATTGAGCACAGAATGCCTAATGCTGTGACAAAAAAAGCCCCCCAAACCAGTATCTGTGATTATGCTGCGCTTATAATGGAAGTCTTTGGGAAATGTGTACAGAACTTGAGCTGGATCACAGAGAACCTCTACAAGCTCACAACACGTGTTATCAAGAGCAGACAAGGAGTCATAAGGCTATTTGGTAGTGTTTGGAGAGAGTGAGAGATGGGTATTGCTGAACTATGTGCAGCGGGGTAGCTGCTGGGTGCCTGAAAGATCTGCTGGCTTGCTGGAGGGCTTTCCCACTGGGCACAGCTCATGCTGATCTTGCCAGCTGCTGCAGTAACAGCCAGAGAGATTCAATGAGGCAGTGAAGAAAAAAACTGGCAAAAGAGCTAGGAACAGTGTAGTTTTCTGTTTTCCAGACTCTTGAGGATATTTTAAGTATAAAGGCTAATTAAATGGCTGGAATTTTAGGAATGAAAGGAAACATTTAACGGCATTTTTTACAATTGCGTTCTGCACAACAAGGACTGTGTACATCATACACCTTTATAGTAGAGATTTCAACATCATTGGTAGGACTTTCACAGTATTTCAAGGCACACTGTTATGTTTAAAAAATGTCCATTTGAAGTGAGATAATTCTCTTTCAGATAACATACCTTAGATAATAGGAAATGTGGCTGAAAATGTGGCATTTTAAACCATTTTCTATTTGATTTCTGTCTTCAATCCCACAGGGATATTGGTGTAAAATGCTTGAGATTCCAGGTGCTTTTAGGCTGGTCTAGATCTGCACATGAAATCATAAACAAAATGACAGTTTTAATACTGTACTATCTGATACTCTTGTGCTTGGTAATTTTTGCAAAATTATGCCCTTGAGGATGAGTGAAGTTAATCATATTTGGTTTAAGAGACAACAGAAATTCATGTCTGATATTGGAGCTATTAACATTGTCTAATTAATATACCCATTAAAAGTTTAGAAGATTAATCTAGCAAGTAAATTGTAACCAAGTTTAAATTGAAATTTTTTCTAAAATTGGTTTTGCAGACTTTAAGAAAGGATTTAAAATAGAGTGCAGTTAATAAGAAATCCCAGGCAGTATTATTTGTATGAAGTAGGATGCTGAGAGATTGGTAACAGGATCCTAAACCTTTTTTCTTTTCCTTACCAGTGTGACTGTAATCCTTCATGGTTTTAATGAATAATTTTTACAATATGTTGACTAAAAGCTAAGATACATTAAATTGCTAGGACCTGGATTGGTTCAGCTGAGCAGCTGCCCAAGCTGTAGAAAGAGCTGGTGTTATCTCACTTGAATCACTCGCAAAGGAATGACAGCCTCCTCAGAAGGTCATGGGGAAAGAGCAAGGATTGACTGGAAGGAGAAGAAAAAGATCACTGAGATTGTGGACAAGCTCCTCAATAAAAATCAGAGGCAGGTGGCATGGGCTGGGTTGTGTGCATCCTTTTTGGGGAGAGCTCCCTGCAGAGTTACATAGCATTTTGTTCTCTGTTTTGGGTATCACAGGGTCTCATGACATCATTGTTATTGTTGTGTGTAATTTTTTTCTATTCAAAGATTCTGGAAAAGCTGGATGGCTTAATTGCTGCCAGTTACTGAAACATTTCTGTAGCATGAAATTGAAGGCATTTGTTATATGTATGGATGTAGCTTGTGGGCATGCTGGAGTGTTTCAGGGAGCAACATCCAAAGCGGTTAAAGCCTTGGGATAACCAGTTCACAAATAGATATGGCAATTCAGACACTCAGTTTCCCTGTATAGTGAAGAGTGAGTATATTTTACATCTAGAGATGGCAGGTGGGAGACGTTGCTTATGCCTGAAAGAAACACTGAGAATAGATGTGTCTCGTTTTTTTTCAGATTTAGACATTTTCTTGTGGGTGAAGCAAAGATTTGCTTTTTCTTGGTGGTGTGTTGATGATACTGGGATTCTGTGATTGAAACAGATTTTTGGACTGAATTACTCAAATTGTTCCTGAGAGCATGAACTCCTGATTTACTTTTTCCCTCTCTAATAATGACTGAGAAGTTAGTTTTACCTCCTTGATAAAAACAAAAATTACAAATTAAAATGCTTTTTTGTACATAAACACAGCCGTGGCATGAGACTAATTTGTGAAGTCTCAGGCATGGGGAGGAGATGGATTGCAAGATTTGCAGCTTGGCTAGATTGGCCTGTGGGCACACACAAAGTGATGTGATTTACTTTGGTGGCTACAGGGCAAAAGCCTGCAGCCTCTCAAGTGTTCAGATGCATTTCCAAGGGAAAGTTTATTTGTGCTTAAGTGCCAGATTTGTTTTCTGTTGGGGTTTATGGCACGTGTGACTTTTGTGTATGTAGCTCCATGTGATGTGGTTATGGTTGCACACAGAGTCTGTCACAGAGATCTGAATCCCTTCCTAGAGGCATAATTCCTGGGTTGTAACTTACTCATCTCCAAATCCACTGAAATCACAGGGATCTCTTTTTGTGTTAGACAGTGGAGTAGCTGAGGTGAATGACTCCAGTACCAGCATGATCCGTGGTGGGGTGCACAGGGAGGATTCCCAAACTAGGGAAACAGAAGGATCTGGACAGACTGGATCAATGGACAAAGGCCAGTAGTATGATGCTTAACAAGACCAAGTGCTGGGTGCTGCACTCGGGTCACAACAACCCCACACATTTCTACAGGCTGGGGCAGAGTGGCTGGAAAACTGCCCAGAGGAAAAAGACCTGGGGATGTTGGTTGGCAGCAGCTGAACCTGAACCAGGGTGTGCCCAGGGGCCCAAAAGGCCAATGGCATCCTGGCCTGTATCAGCAATAGTGTGGCCAGCAGGGCCAGGGCAGTGATTGCCCCCTGTACTTGGTAATGGTGAGTCCACATCGGCAATCCAGTTTTGGGTCCCTCGCTTCAAGAATGACATTGGGGGGCTGGAGCATGTCCAGAGAAGGGCAATGGTGAAGGATCTGGAGCACAAATCTGATGAGGAATGTCTGAGGGAGCTGGGGTTGTTTAGCCTGGAGAAAAGGAAGCTCAGGGGGTACCTGACCACTCTCTACAGCTGCCTGAAAATAGGTTGTGGTGACATGGAGGTCAGCCTCTTTGGCCAAGTGACAAGTGACAGAACAAGAGGAAATGGCCACAAATTGTGACAAGGAAAGTTTAGGTTGGATTTCAGAAAAAAATTTCTTCATCAGCAATGTTTTCAAGTCTTGGAACAGGCTGCCCAGGGAAGTGGCTTAGTAAACATGCCTGGAGGTATTTTAAAGACGTGTGGATGTGGCACTGAGGCACATGGTTTAATGGTGGAGAGTGCTGGGTTAATGGTTGGGCTCCATGACCTTAAAGACATTTTCCAAACTAAACATGCTATGCTTCTATGAATTATGTGTTATATAATTTCAAGTAACTAATATTGATTGTTTAAACAATTATTGCACCTTCTGCTGCATGTTGGTAATTGAGTGGAAAAGCTCATACAATGGGCACACTCAGAGTCTGACTAAAGGAGTTGGCAATGTGTCATTGCAACAATTTTACATATCATTGCTTTGGAGACTGTCAGTGAAGGCCCACATCACAGCTGAAATAATGATAACATGCAGTTTTCAGGAGAAACAGTTTCTTAACATGCTGTAGCCCAGCTGCTTGAAATGGTCTTTACAATGCATTAGGGTAAGGTCAGAAACTTTTCAGGAGATCTTGCCAAAATTACCACATTACAAAATTTCAGAAACTTCTCGATTTCTAGATGTACAAGTGGGTGAAATGAAATATGAGGAAATCCTATGAAGATACTCATATTTTTAATAAGGCAATTCTATTAGCTAGGGGCTGCCAAGGTGTAGCAGGTTAGAAGTGGGCCTTTTTTAAAATGCAGCATTCCCCAGGTATTTGGGGAAGATTGGAAAGACTGTCATGGTTTTTAGTAACCTATATTTTCTCTTGCTTAGGTCCCTACTAACACATGCATTTTGTTTCAATCAGTGCGCCTTTCATGTCACGTGTTGATAAAATTATATCAATTATGTAGGACTGCATTTATGAAATTCCAGCTTTTCAGCTACTATTTTCATGCTTATGGAAATATGTTCTGAGTTTGTTTTTTTTTTTTTTTTTTATTTTTTTAGCTATATGTTTCCAAACTTCCTTGAAAAATCTGGAAATAATTTGTTTTGACCACATACAGTTCTCCTTCATCACTCTCTATATTTATATCTCTTGGAGATATCTGTTACATCTTCATTATTAATGATGATACTACCAAACAGGCTTTTTAGAATTAGTTAAAGCCCAAGAGGAATTAGAAAGGAAAATCCTTGCACAGAGCTATTCTTTGTGTGTAGTATAATTCTGTTGTTTAAAAATATCAGCCAAATTTAGCTTTACAGAGATTGAAAACTGGAATTATATAAATGTATTTTGGAAATAATTTATTTGTAAAATTTTAAGGCAATTTTCATTAATATCAATCTAAAGACTTCACCAAGATTAATCTGCAGGAAGTCCAAAAGCTGATGAGTTACATCTGCTTTTCTTTCCATTGTTTTTGTATAACTTATTTAATACTAATTTGAGGGTGGGCAATGTAAGGTAGAAAGCAGGGGATGTTAGAGATTTTCAGAAGTTGTTTGATTTTTTTTAAACAGCATCTGTTTCAGACAACATAAAGTGCCCTGTGATCTATATTGTACCTGAACACTGATTGCATCATGTTAAATTTGGTTTATGTTCTTAAAGAAGATGACAAAAACAAGACAAAAATATGAGACTATGTTTGTCTTATATAAACCTAAATCGAAGATTTTCTTGTAGTTTCAATATATCTGACACAAGTCTAAGTGGAAGGAAAGATAATAATTTGCATATTTTAATCTGGAGGTTAGGGACCCCTGTCAGAGTAACAGGCTGGTCTAGGTCAGCCAGATGAAATAGAGAGGAATAAAATAATTGAAAAAGCAGTTCACTACAAAATGAAATTTGTCTCATTGTCACTTAAGGTTGTCTTCATGCCTGTCTGTAGGCAAGAGGTCAGCCTGGAAGTGAAGGAGGGAAGGGAGCAAATATGTCTCACTAAGGACCAAAAAGACAATTTTCCTTCCTTAGTAACAGGAGCAATTGTAATATATATTTATGAAGATCCCACATGGCATATCCCCATTACAAAATAGCAGGTGTCCTTTTACTAGCAGCACTGCAGGCAGCAGGTATATCTAAAGGTTGTCCTCAAAGACGAGCTGTGTACAGAGCATGAGGAGCACTTAATGAAATAACTCACTATGGCATATTGATTTTGAAGGCAAGAGGGCAGGAAAGGATTTTCAGCAAAATTAAGACTTCTCAGCTGAAACAGCTGCAGTGGTGGGGCTCATGTAAGCTCTTTGTCATGATCAAGGGTAAGCTGTAGGTTTTTCCTTTTCTGAGCTTACTAGGACGTCAAATTTAAAACAGCAACGTAAACTTTTGTGCTTGGACCAGCTATAAATTCCACTGTCCCACAATATTGCTGAGGGGACTGTAACCTTGTGGAAGACTTCCACATGAACTGTGGTTACTGTGCTCAAATGCATATGTTTAAATCCTCTTCAATATCGTGTGTTTTCAGTTGAGTTTTGTGTTAACCAGACCAAGGCAGCAGTAAGAGATGAGAGCAGGGCAATCTTATTTTAAACTGGGGGGGCTTTAGAGAAGATTCTCATCTTAGCCCAACATCTTTCAGAAGAAATAGGAAAACTCTGCTTTTCTACATGGATGGGCTATCCTGCCTCTGTAAAATACTGGAGTGACATGCCTCTCTTCAGAAAGGATTTGCCTCCCTTTTTGATTCCTCTGCTAGTCATGGAAGCTGAGTGTGTTCATGAACAATGAGGCAGATCAACAATTAGCACATGTATCAGTGTGTGGTCTCTTAATCATGAAGGCTCCTGAATTGTTATAAAATGCACTATGTTTTCAGTTTTTAGGGTGTCTATTCCTTTTTTCTTCTCAGAAAATAAAGACTTTCTGACCATACTTTACCATGGATTGGCTTGAAAAGATGAAGTGGATCCTCAAAAGTTGTGTGATTAAGCAGTATTATTAGGAGAACAAGCAGTTTCAGCCTTCTTTTCCACATGAACTAATGAAATTACTTTACATCAGCATGGAAGTCAGAAAGAGCAACTCCTGAATGAATGTGCTGAACTTGGAAAATCTTGGAGAAAAAAGGCAGGAAGGCTTCTAATTCCATAGAAGAGCAACGTGGAAGTGTTGTTATTTTGGAAAACTCTTTTGGACATGTAATTGTAGAAGAATGTCTTGTGAAAAGAGAGCATTGCAGCTGAGCATCCAGCTCTCCTGTGAGATTTATTTCATTTTGTATATGAGATGCTTCTGGGAAGCAGAGCTGTATTTGCCTCAGAAAAACTGTGTTGTTGTAGTAAAAGCAATGGTAATACATTCTGTGGCAGAATGAGACAAGTGAGATCAGAGTGACATTGTGTCAACCATGGCAGAAGTGCAGAGTATTGGGTCTGGCCCCAAATGTTGATGATTGAAATATGATTGATTACACACTAAGTTGGCAGTGTGTCTTTAACAGTTTAACCTATCTGTATGTATGAGCAGCTGACAATTTCCACTCTTCCTTTCCTCGCCTTGGTAGAGGGGGAGAAATTTTATTCCCCCCTGTGTTCAGCCATACCCAGGTAATGAATGAGATCAGAAGTCAGTGGCAAAGCAAGAACTGTAGTCCTGGTTTCTGAGGAATGGTTCCTGTAATGTTGGGCCAGTCTTCCTCGGTGTGTGCACATATATGCCCATTTACAGTTTAGGATTGAAGCACAATTGGTAGGATTCCTCTCTGGACAATGTGAACTGATAAAATGAGCTGAAAACCAGGATCCTAGTCAGATGAACCAATATCATGAGGTTACACATAATGTGCTCTGGTTGTCTCTTGCATTATCATAAATTAGGATTGAAAAGAGAATTGCATTACTGATGCAGTTATCATCTTACATGACCTCCCTCCCCCAAAGCCCTTGCTCCATTTTGTCACACTACAAATAAACTCTGGACTGGCTCACAGGATTAGCATTGGGACACTTAGTTCAGCCTAGGCAGGCTGCTGTGCTCCAGTTTTACTTGGTAGTGTGGCAGCTGCTGCTCTCCTCTGTCTTGTTCATCAGCCTGTTGCGAAACAACTTTGCATCATTTTCCACGTTGCAAAGATCATCCCTGGTAAGTGCTGTGGTAGATTATGTGCACCCATGAATCACCAAATGTGTCCTGTGTGTGTCTACTATTTCCCTGTCTTGCTAAGCTGCACTTACGTTTAGTTCCATTTCGACAAATCTGTACTAAGTCGGAGTAGTTATATCAGTATATTATGATGGCAAATGCCTTCATAACTGCAGTGCTTTTACATAGGCAAAATTGCAGCACTGCCAAGACTGATTCAAGCTTCCCCAGCACTCCCCTGAGTATATGTAGCTGTGTTAGCCAAAGCATGCTTTTAATATCATATCTTCTTACAAACTTTTTTTTGGTACAGTTTTGTTTTGTTGGTATGAAGACAAGAAACCTTTAACCAGCTGATCTGTGCCAGCAAAATATGTACTGTAATTCTGTCTTCATCTGTAGGAATCACAAATGAAGCATACCTTTTCAGTGTATAGTGTACATAATTGCTTGTGTTGCTTTTTAAAACAGCTGAAAATACTTATTGTATTAATAAAATTGTTACTGTGGTGCACAAAGCATACCTCTGTTTTTCTATACAGTTTCAAAATATAGTATAGACCTTAAACATTGCTACATTCTTACCTCCCTGCTACAGCAAAACACATACCAAACCTCCCACTTCCAAAGAAGCAAACACAAATCTAGAGGGTAACCTTCAGCTATCTTTACAGATCCTTGTCTTAAGCAAAGACTACAGGATTTCAGTGATGGTGACCTTCACTGTCGCAGACGAGCTAAGCAAAGGAGTGAATTCTAGTTTAAAATGCCACATCTACTGGAAACAGAGAGCTTGCATTTAACCTAAGCTGCTATCGGCAGGAGGCAATATTCTGAGGCATTTATGCCTTATTTTTTTACCAACCAAACGTTTATATTGCACAACTTTCTTCAGCAAGTAAAGTGGCCAGTAACACTCAGCTTCAGAGTATTTATGTCCATTGAATGTGGCAATAGAGCATCTCCCAGCATTTCACCACTTCAGATGACATATTTATAAATGGGGTTGATGTGGTTCAAAGGGAATGTTTTACAATAGAGCAAGATCTGACATATGCTCTAAGATGGAAATTTTAAAAATCCCTGCATGCAAAGAGTAGTGAGAGATTTGCTGTTTATAGCAGAATATTGCTTCAGGGTTAAAATTTCCACTTTACACGTTGGCTATACTTCTTCTGGTAGGAATTCCTAGCACAGCTGCAAATTCCTGCCCACCTCGCCAGCTGTCTCTGCCAGTACTGTTTGTGTCATTTGGATAAAATGAATACCTGACTCATTTGTTTTCATGCCATACTGTCACAATACCCTATCTATAAGGCCCTTCCCATGATAGGCTTTGCAGTAGGCATGCATACATCTGAGGTTTACAGGATTTGATGTGAGTTCTTGGAATGGAAGAAGTCAGCACTGTGCATGGGAGGAGCTCATGCTACCCAGCGTGCACTGATTAGCCAGCAGGTAAGGAAGGAAACCAGTTTATTCTGAAGTCATGGACTGAAGGCTGGAGAAACTGGTTGGGTGATAACTGATGAAGTTCAAGTCCTTTCATTATTCTGATTTTTACTTATTTCAATAAGCAGAGCACTTAAGAAATTATCAGTGCATTGAATAAGCATATTTTACCAGATCAGCACATTCAAATGATACCTGGCTCAGTATCCACCTGAACTAAGGCTACAGAAAGAGAAACTACTGGGAAAAATCAGAAATTCTTTGTGACAGAATGGTTTTCATTAGAAAAGACTGGCTAGTCACAAGCAAAACTGTACCTCTTCCTCTTCCCCCAGTAGCCTCTCAGTTCTAATACAAACTTTCACTGGAGCAAGGCTTGGCTACAGGATAAAATTTTGGCCCAACATAATGAGTCAGAGATGAATAAACTTATGGTTGGTAGATTTTCTGGTTTCATGCCTCATGAACTGATCTCAAAACTGCTTATTAGCTAGTTCTGCTTGCACCCCACAATAAATGAGTGGGGGCTGTTTCTCTAAGAGAGAGAGGTTCTTGTATTCAGACACACAAAGTGGAATGAAAACTCATGGCAGTATATGGCATTCCAATGCAAAGGAAAATTAACCCTGTGAGTTGAAAAAAGCAAAGAACTCCCCTTGTAATGTACTTTACAGAGGCAGATCCCTAGAAAAGCCATGTGGCACCACTTGTGGCGTAAACAGGATCTAAGAAAATGAGATGGACAGAGAATTTATAGAGGCAGATGAAGGCAATAACCTCTCCATAGGATTTTTTATTTTCATTTCCTCTGTAACACTCAATACTGCTTCCCCTTGCATCTTCATAGAAAATGAAGGAAGTATGGACTATGAGGTGAGGAAAATAAAGGATGTGGACTCTGAGGTAAGGTAAAAATTGGTTGAATTGATGGGCTCAGTGGTTTGTGAGCAGTGACACAAACAGTTCAGCTAGAGGCCAGTCACTAGTGCTGTATCCTAGAAATCAGTCCTGCAGCTAGTATTTCATATCTTCATTAATCACCTGGATGATGAGACACAACATGCCTTCAGCAAGACTGCAGATGACAAAAAATGGAAGGAGTGGCTGGTACACTTGATGGTTGTGCTGCTGTCCACAGGGACATAAACAGGCTTGAGAAACGAGAGACAGGAACCTCCTGAAGTCCAAGAAAGGGAAATGTCAGGCCAGGTCATGCACCAGACCAGGCTGGGGAAAACTATTGTAACATAGCCTGGCATAAAAGGCCCCAGGAGTCTTGGAAGGCACCAAGTTGGCATCAGTTCAATGTATTCTTGCAGCAAAGAAAACCACAGTGTCCTGGAGTTCATTGGGAAGAGCATTGCCAGCACATCGACTGAGGTGACCCTTTCCCTCTAAATTGCCCTGATGAGATGTGACTGGAGTGCTAGGTCCAGATCTGGGCTCCCCAGTGCAAATGGGCACACTGAAGAGGGTCCAGGAAAATGCCACAAAGATGATTAAAGGTTTGGAGCATCTGACATAGGAGGAGAGGATGAGACAGCAGGGACTGCTCAGCCCAGAAGTGGGAAGCTCTGAGACATTTTTTTGTGTAAATACCTGACTGGGATGAATTTTCATAGTGATGCACAGTGGCAGGAAGAGGGGCAATGGGCACAAATTGAAGTAAAAAAAAATCCATTTAAACATAAAAAAGCACTCTTTTTTAAAAAAATTTTTTACCAGTGAGGATGCTCGAATATTTGCCCAGAAAAGTTGTGCAGTCTTCATCCATGAGGATATTCAAAACCAGACAAAATCCCAAGCAACCTGCTTTTGCTGACAACCATCAGGTGTAACCACTTCTAGTTTTGTGTCACCTGTGAACTTGATTAAAGCAGGGGCTTGGACTAGACGGTCTCCAGAGGTACCTTCCCACCTCAGCCATTCTGTCATTCTGTGCCAAAACTCTTCACTTGACATTGCCAGCAATTAATTTCCTAACTGTAGTTAGAAGGTAAGTGAGAGACTGTGGCAGAAACAGTTTTTGAGAAGAAAGCTTGTCATTCCTAGAAATCATTTGCACATACTCTTATTAGGTACTAGTTTCCCATCCTACCCTGCATGTGTCTGCATGTGTGCATGCAGGAGCGTGCATGTGTGCACACCCCTACCCTCTTCCTCTTCCACAGAGAAATATGCAGTGGAACAGATGTGTGTGTATGTGTTTTTTCAGTGTGGTCTAAGGAAACATCCACGTTGTGGGTTTTGGTTTTTTTTACTGAAAGTAAAATAAATGGAGAGGGTGGTGGTTTTTCTCCCTCTCATCTCCAATTCAATGGCACTCTACGTTGTTGGCAGTTTAATCTGACAGTGGAGCAGACAATAGTTGTAAGGAGAAATGGAATTACATTTTGCTCCCCTTTAGTTTAGGCAAATTTTCAAAATTAGGTGTTAAAATGCAAAAACATTGTAAGAATGAATTAAAATGCAGAAATTGCCACTCACAGGAAGCCTGCACAATTCTAATTCTAAACATCATTAGAAAAAAAATAACATTCTGTGTCTAACGATCTTTTTTTCAGAGAGGGGGGTGGAATGGTTAATTTGAATTACAAAAAAGCCTTGATAACCCCCCACACATCAATTTACCTGTGAACAAAAAGATTCACACAGAGAAAATGGGACTTGGGACTATTTGATAAATTACTGCAGACTGCTTGAATATTCCATTAGCAAAATAATAGCTCGTTATGGAACCCAGAAGAATGTGGTATAATTATGATAGTACCATCCCCCCCACACACTATGGGGTAAGAGGAATGCAAATGTTAGAAATGATAGCTACTTAACCACCGTTTGGAGATAGGCCTGAAAACAAATCGAAGGGTTATATGATCTCAGGCATTCATAAGAATTTCTCCAATGTCAATGCCTTAAATTGCTGAATACATTCCAGCTAGCTGAAGGTCATATTATTAATAGTCATCTTTATTGTGGTAGAGTACAAGAGCCAGAGAAGAAGGAGGAGGCCGTTTTGCAGATGAGATGTAAACAAAGAGCAATTGAGAGCCTCTGCCCCAAAGTTCTTACAAACTAGAGCTAAACAAATGAGGCAAAACAAAGGGCTGCTGCAGTGACACAAAACAGCATTTTAGTCTCACATCTGGTTTTGTTTGTCTGGGCTTGGGGGGTCACTTTGGAAGCAAATGGAATGGGACACCAAGCAGAGTGAGAGACCACAGCAGGGGAGTGGGGTGAGGGGGTAATAAAAAAATAAAAAAATCATTGCAGGTTTAGAATTTTTTCTAAATCTTAATTGCTTCTGCACTTGTGGCGATGGCCACAGCTCCTGACACATGTGTATAAACATGGTGTGCTGCTATTGCCCCGTGCCCAGTGTGCAGGATGCTTGGCATATGGCGCAGAGAATGAAAGGGGGTCTCTGTCTAATTTACTCAGTGTGACCTGGCTGCTTCCAGCTTTGTAGTTTGAGCTCCTCCAGCCGGCAAGCTCCATGCAGTGCCCTCACCCCTGGGCTCTGTTGTGATGCAGATACAGCCCCTCCTCTGCGGGCATTTACACGTGGATGTGAACACAAATTGGAAGAAATAAAAGATAAGCTTTTTAAGATTAGGTGCCTCAGAATTATAAGAAGTGATTATAAAAATTGGCCAAACTGAGCTCATATTGGCTCCATCTGCACAGGAACAGCATTCAGTGGTTATGTAGGACATGTGTCCTGCCATAGGCTGAATTCAGCCTTTATTTCTTACTGTATTCTGCTATTAATAATCACAGTCTACATGGTCTATTCTCTCTTCATAGTAAGTAGCTGGTCAATCATCAGGTTTTCTTTGAAGGAGAAAATACATGAAAATAAACATTACAATGTTTTCTAAAGAGTCCTTAAAACATTAGAATCTTTTCAGATTTTCAGATGTTGAAGAACATGGGTTCAGTTGGTCAAAATGATGGTTTTTTGAAAGCACTTTCAGCTAGCTAGGCAGCTCTCCATGTTAATCCTAGACTTTAAGGGTAGGAGGGAGAAGAGAGAAAGCTGTTTGCAGGTGCTTTAACTCACAGCCTGGGTGTGAAGGCTAAGGCTGCTTTTTATTTCACAGCAATCCCACACCAGCCTTCTGGCTTTAGATACTGGTCCAATGAAAACATTGGGATGGCCATCATCTGATGGCTGGCTCAAGATTCAGTTGAGTAGGGAGCTTTAAGGTTTGGGTCTTAGGCAATTTAAAGGAACTAATCTTGGCACTATCTTACCAGATACTAATGGAGCAGCATCAAAGTCTCTCATGATGAATTATCGGTTCTGTCTCATGAGCACAGGTACAGCCATATAAGCTGCACCAGGATGAAGAATTGAGTATTCTTTATTTGCTAAAGGATTGCGTACTCACATTCTTTTCTATAGGCTTCCAAGCAGGTAGAAGAGTTAGAAAAATCATGAGAATGTTTTGTTGACTCCAACGTTTCTACAAATCTCTGTAAGCCTCCCAGTCACTGTTTTATGAAAAAATTTCCAAGAGGCATTTCCAAAAGTACTAAGTGTCAACATTTATAAATAATATACAGCCTAGGACAGGCTGTGTGTTTGTGAAAGTGTGTTAAAGAATAAATAGAAATGTCCAATGTGATGTGTTCATAAATATGTAACAAATGCCCTTCTCTTGCTCTCTGGTAAAAAAAAAAAAGTAATATTTCTTCAAGGCTGGAAGAATTTAGTTTCATCTGTGAGGTGCCAGAATGTTAAATGTGACATTCAATAAACCACCTAGGAAAAGCTAAACACTGCTAATCAAGCCATTTAATCTTTTGGAGTTAAGAGCTGCAGTAGGAGAATAAAAGGTATAATTAATAACTCCAGCTGGGAAAGTAAGGCAGAGTAAAAACAGGAGCTAAGACAAACATCTGGTCTTTGTTTCATGAAATATTTACCATGAAATCAAAACTTTTTTCCACCCTTGTGAAATGTGCAAAATTTCCTGAGTTGCAACCCTCAACACTGGAAAAAGTTTGCACCTGCAAATAAAAATGAGCTTTTCACATGCACCTGAATTTGCACGTGCAAATAAATGCACGGATGTGTGTGTATGTCTCTCTGAGTTTGTTCTAAGGTAAACTCAGAAATTATATCAAATTTTAAAATTCTTACAAGGCTGTCACCTCTTTTTTTTTTTTTAATTCATAATGCATCTGTCTTCATGAACAATTAAAGTTTAATGTGCAACAAAACATTTATCAACCTCGTTTTGCTGCCTTGTGCTTAGCTGCTTTTCCTGCCTGATTTGTCCAGATGTTAGCATGGTGACTTCTGAGTGCTTTGCTCTGTGTTGGGTATGCCGCTTCACAGAAGTTATAAAATAGGAATATGCTCATCATTTTTGTAGATGGGGACCTGTGGTAGGGCTAAAATGAAATATCTTGTCAAAGGTCACAGACGAAATCTTAGTTGAGAGAAAGATGAAGCAGGCTTTAGGATTCTGGCACGTGATTTATGAGTCATTAAAAGCTCTAATGAAAGACTGTGAGGTGAGTTACACATCTTACAGCTGGAACAGGCTGAGCGGACACTGCTACAGTTGCCAATGGTTACTGGCAATATCTCTTTGAGCAATCATGATTTGGGCAGTGCAGTGAGCTCCCATCCCAACAACCTATGCACTGGATTATCCCTCCTTCTCATTACTTCTCATTCTCATTGCTGTGGGAAATCCTACTCATTAAATAGCTCACTGGTAAAAAGTCCTACCCATCACTAGTATTTCTAACATTTGTAGCTCTCACAATTGAAATTTTTGCTGGTAGTGTAATAGAGTGCCAGAATTCTGTGCCCACTCCAGCTTACAAGTGGAGGCCTTCCCATGCAATTCTGTGCTTGACAGAGCCCTGCAATTTATGTGGATTCTGAACATGCTTTTCTTATTCTCTCAGTTTGTTGAGAAAGCTGTCTATATGTTTGTCACACTTGCACAGCAGGGAATGATACTTTGACATTCCCTCTGTGGGCTCTGCATATTCTTATGTGAAGAAGAAATGTCGCATTCCCACTGCAGTCCAGGCTTTGCCTGTCTGTGAAACTCTGGGGTGTGACAGCAAAAACAACATGCATGACAGTGGCTGTGGAAAGATGAAAGTCCAAGGGCATCTATTTTCTTGCAGCCAAATGTACATCTGATGGACAGGGCAGAACTGTTTTTTAATTACATCTCTGGGCGGAAGGTGGAATCTGGAGTCTGGAAAAATTAATGAAGAAATTACGTCTGCAATTTAATGGGGAGAAACTGGAATGTATTTCCGTGATGTGTTAAAAATTCAATAGTTTCAGAACCCTAAAGATGGTTATAGTTTGTGTTCCCATCCTAGAAATCCAACTGCAAACCAAACTGGGATGAGATGCAGCAGGAGGAATGAATATCCAGAGTGAAAAAGCACTCTGGTCATTGTTGAGACTTGTGTGGAGTAATCTCTTGGAAGGCTCTGTATTAAATTATTGAAAAGTTGCAAAAATCAGAAATATATCAGAAATAACGTGGCCAGCAGGACCAGGGCAGTGATTGCCCTGCTATCCTGGCCACTGGTGAGGCTGCTCCTTGAATCCTGGGTCCAGTTTTGTGTCCCTCACTACAAGAAGGATGTTGAGGTGCTGGAGAGTGCCCAGAGAAGAGCAACAGAGCTGGGGAAGGATCTGGAGCACAAGTCCTATGAGGAGTAGCTGAGGGAGCTGGAGGTGTTTTAGCCTGGAGAAAAGGAGACTCAGGGGAGACCTTATCACTCTCTACAGCTGCCTGAAAAGAGGGTGTAGCCAGCTGGGGGTTGGTCTCTTCTCCCAAGTGACAAATGACAGGACAAGAGCAAATGTCACCAAGTTGGGGGAGGTTTAGGTTGAATCTTAGGAAAAATTTCTTCACCAGCAGGGTTGTCAAGCACTGGACTAATCTGCCTGGGGTAGTGGCTGAGTCCCCATCCCTAGAGGTATTTTATAAGGTATGTAGATGTGGCACTCATGTCTGTGGTTAGTGGTGGACTTGGCAGTGCTGGGTTAATGGCTGGACTCGATGACATCAAAGGTCTTTTCTAACCTAAATGATTCTATGATTCTATAAAAAGAATAATGAATTGATCAGAGGAATCAAGAAAGCTCAGTGGTACCTAGGTTTTTCAATTTGTGTTTCTCAAGTTTATTTAATACTATAACAGGATAAAACTAAAAGCATCAACAATTTTTTACATTTAAAATTATTAGAACAATTAATTTGGAGTTTCATGGCACATTAAATTGTTTGTAAAAACCCCTTACAAATAAAAATATTACTTTTCTGAGTTTCTTGTTTGCTTGGCTTTGTTTTAATGTAGAAACTACCAAAACAAATTAATTTCAAGAGAAAAGAAAATTGTCGAATCAGTTGGATTGGAACATTTTGACCTTATCTGAAGCTTTAAAAACACTATTTTCCTTTTGAAAGAATCTTTCCCAAAGACAGAATATGTCTTTTTAGACGACCTTACTCTGGAAAGGATGAGAGCTGGGGGTGGGTAGAATATGGCCAATATCGTGCACTGGTCAGCTAAAAATGATCCCATATCACTGTCATGTCCAGGTACCACAGACAAACAGATTGAGTGAAGTCCTGCATGCTTATAGGATAAGGTGAGTATGAAATTCCCCCATGAAATATGACAGAGGTTTCCACATCCCTTCATAACCCTTCTAGTTCATCCCCTTCTTTCCTCTCTCCCATGGAAATCAAATCCAGCTTCACAGGCATACTTTCCCACCTCAGAAGGTATATATCTGCTCTTTTCCACCCAAGTACAAGATTTGATGGTGTCCCAGAAGTGAGTTTTATCTTCTTTTGCAGCCACATGGTTCAATTTTCCTCACACTGATTAGAAGCCTAAAGTTGTCTCTGTACCTTTTTTTGCAGCTGTCCTTGGGTCGTTTGACTGTCTTGTTACATTATACCAGTCTTAGGTTTTATAAAACAGTCCAAACATAATTTCTGCAGATATCCATGATCTGGGGAAAAAAAGTCTATCTTCCCTAATTTGTCAGATCAGCAGCAGATATCAGCCAGAAAACTGGTATTACCAGGCAATTCATGAATGGCAGTAATCCACAGAGTTTAGTTTACAATAAAAATTATTCAGGAGACCAAGTCAGGCAGAAGGTGATTCATAATCAGGTCATAGAACCTTCATTTATCATTAATCGTATATCCTCCAGTGTTGCAGAAAAGAAAGGCAGAATGTGCCTGGTTCCTAAAAGTCTTGACTTGGTTTTTGCAAACTTTTGATTGGGCCCAAATATTTAGCCTCAGCTGGATTTGTCTGTGGGATTCTTTTACATTTACTAAGTTACTCCCACTCTTGATGAGATAGGATGCTTTGCTTTGTTTATCACGATTCCTAGCAAACACCCAGAAAACGTGTACAGCCTCTGCTGATGCCAATACAAATGGTTATGTAGAAAAACAAAGTTATTTTTAGCTTTTGAGAATTATTTGTGATAAAATCAGAGCAGATTCCCATGAGCAAATTGGTGAAACCTGTCCCCTTGACTCCTGCAGAAATGGAGTTTGTCCATCTGAGCAGAACTGCCTACCTCCAGGTTTCACTTGGATTGGCATGGCCTGAAATGTATGTACAAGTTCATTTTTTCAGCTGAAGTACACCCACTAGAAGTCAATCTCCAGATGTACCCTTGTACATCACATGCTGGACTTTCCACTGAACAGAAGTCTCAGGCTCTGAAACTGGATTCTGTTCAAACTAAACTAAACTAAACTAAACCTAAAGACATATTCAATGAGCACACACAACTTCCTTCCATCACTAACGGGAGTTCAGTCAAGAAGAAGAGTAAGTATTCAAGCTAAAACCCTGAAATGTGTATACTGAGGATACTCAGCACAGACTGTTTCTGTGGTCTATTGGCCTGCATTAAATCCTAATATAGACATAATTTATAGACACGGCTGAGAAAGCAAGTACCCTACAAGCACTGACAATATCAAGATTGCCATTTTCATTAGCAGGTTTGGGAAACTTCTAATTTCCCCTGTGGTTGCTGGGAATTTTCATAATATTCTGTTATAAAACTCATGGGACATCAGCTTCTTTCAACAGCTGCAAGTTTCAGGGTGTTTTCATTTATGGAAGATTGTGTTAATTTTGATACCTTTCAAATAAAAACTAGATCATGAAAGAAGAGATGCCTTTTATTCCCCTGTGTGCTAGATGTTCTGCTTTTTGGGCAAGCTATCTGATTATCAGTTTGGGACCTGCAACTTGAGGTAGAGACATTTTTCTCCCCTCCCATAACTAAAGAGAGCCTATACATTGTGAACAGCCTAGTATGGAAATGTTGCTTTTTTTCCTTGGGGCACAAGAGCTTTTGTAATTTTCTGATTTACCTGAAATTGAGAATCTTTAAAGGGAAAATACAGGGTGTTTTACTTTGAGTACTGATAGAATACGCAACACTCATGGAGCTGAAGGATTTTGTCATCAATAGAAAAGTATTTTCATATTTTATGTTTGAAGAACAGATCAGAAACTCCTATGTTTTTCCACAATAACTCTTGAGTGTGACATACTGAACAAGTCTTACAATGGCAAGACTTTTTCCTCAGCCTAGGACATATCACTTAAGTATAGCTGAGGTGTTGCCCCTTAGGCTGGGAGGTTGTCTCTTTTCTGTGTCTAATCCTCAGCTTCTTTGTTGCCGACACAAATGCTGATTAGTTTTAATCATGATGAGAGAGGCCTCCATTTCTTTACAGAGATTCTTTGCTGACTGGTTCACTGATCCTTTTCTAAGACTGCAAAAGATCCAGAGGTCTGAAAGCTTTAGTTCTTGCCAACTCCAGATCATCAACTGCACTTTTATATTGGCAGAGGTAGTCCTCATTTCTTCCATGTGTTTTGTTAATTGAATCTTCTCTCAGTTGTGGGGTCATAGTTAAATATTGGGGTGTGAAAAAAAAAACCTGAAAAATAACGTCCTGTCTGAGTCCTAGAGATCTCTGTCTGAAAGCAATTCAAAGGTGAATACTCAGGATGCCCCTGTCTTCCTTATCTTGTCTCTAAAGGCTTGTGAGGATGGTGAATCAACTTTTTAGTGATCTTTGGCTTCTCTGGGATGTCAGTGTCCCACATAATCTCAAGAGAAGAGAAATACATTATGTTAACTTTCCTTCGAGGCAAAAAATCCACAAATCTACCTGACTGCTGATTCTTTAAAACTGCGCTTACTTTGTGCTTTCTTCTAGAGCTTGTGCCAGTAATCTTGGCTCAGAATAACTCCACTAGCAGTGATACTGTGCTTTCACTCCTGGTTATAACTATCAGAGCCTTTTGAGTTACAGGTCAAAGTCCGCACCAGAAACATTTTGTGCTTTTTGGGGGGAGAGCAAAGGGAGAGACTTTTTGAAGTGCTTATATCCTGCCAGAGCTTTGCAAGTAGGATTGGAAAGGACTGAACTTCTGCCAGGCTGCAAGAGATCTCTCAAGAACTGCCTCCCTTCCTATCTATCTTGGACTCATGATGAGTGAGGTGAACCATCTGCTCTGCACACTTGCCTCGTTGTGCCACAGTCTGAGGCGCAAAATCCTGCTGCAGAGGTTAGAAGAAACCTATATTCCTTTAATCTCCTTGTCGGAGCAAAGTTGCTCTCATAAAACAACATGCCACGCCCTAGGTTGTCTGCAAGGCGTTTGACTCCCACCCTTCTCTAAGAAAACTGTGCTCTGCATCAGGCATAGTTTTGAGAACACTCTGGTTCCCTTACAATGGCATCATTTTATGGCAGGAGTTTTTGCTCACAAGCAAAAAAAAAGTTACAAGAAGAATGGTACAACATTCATTCAATGGTGAGCTGTTCTTGTACTTGCTGTTCATTTGTAAAAGGCACAAAGTGCCTTTCTCTCCTAGCTTTACAGACTCACAGCACTTTCATGTATGGCATATGAGTTTTCCTGAATATTTGCATCACTTCTGGGCTTTTGTGTCTTCCAGAAAATAATATAAGTTGCAATTACATCTGGGGAGGAAAAGCCATAGGAAATATTGGTCATTGCCAGCATCACTTACTGCTGGCAGAGGTAAAAATGGAATTAGGCTGGGCTCTCTCCTCTAAGCTGAAAGAGAGATGATAGCTTTGTGGCAAATTCTTTGTCAGCCTCAGAGATGAGGCCCAGTCCAAAGCTCACTGTAGCTGCAGAAGTTGTCTTTAGCTGCCATTTTTTGTTTTGTGTCCTTTCAGGCAGTACCTGCTCCTTGTTATCATCTCCCTAAGCTCTCATTCCCTCTGAGTAAAGAATGACATAGCAAAAAAAGGGTATTTCTTAGCAGAATTTTCCCTCTCCAGATCACCATGCAGTTATGTAGCTGTGCCAGCATCAGGAAGAAGTGAAAGGGCACCAACAGCAGGAGAGAGTGGGACAGAGATGGCTTCAATTGGAAACAGATCTGTGTAACCATGGCTTCATCAGCTTCATTGGTCTTTGAATTTCCCTCAGTAGTTTCTCTCATGTCAGGTGTTACATCTAGATACTGAATAGCTGATGTTGTAATTTGCTTTATTTTAATTATTCTTAATTAAAGTATCTCGCCCAAGGAGAATTAAAAGAAATATTTAATTCTTAAGACTATTGATTAGGGAGATCAGTGAGCGCAGATTATAATTTTCTCTGGCTATTTTTCTATATCAGAGTAGTGTTTTAGGCTGTTTTGTTTTGCTTGGACAGTCTGTTTGCTTAGTGTATTTTTTGAATTATTTAGGTACCCAAAACTCTGATTTTCAGTGTGGCCGCTTCACTGGCATAGATCTAGGTATTGTATCCAGGAGGATTCATGGGTAGCTTCAGAGGGCTTTCTGCTACCTTCTCTTACTTACCCATATATTGTATATAAGATAAGGAACAGCAACATCTGTTATATGTTCACAAGGAGTAGATTCTACATCTGAAACTTCTGACCTGATAAACACTGTTGAGCAGCAGATGTTTCAGAAGACTTTAATCCCTCACATTAAAAGTTCACAGAGGTTCTTTGGTCTAAATTTTCATGGTTTCATTGACTAATTTTTTTTCTATTTTTATTGGATGACTGTGGTGGTGACCCAGCCAGAAACCTTTTGTGTTGATTTCCCTCCTAGGGATAGCAAACCAGAGGACGAGAGAGAGCTAGGCTGGGGAACTCCCCGCACTGCCCGCCCCTTAAATTGTCTATTAAATCCTTGGTTAGACCCCTTTTCCCTCCCAGTTATTTCATATGTATGAAGTTGTTTAACTATGCATGAGTTCTGGAAAGTTCTGAGTTCTCTGTACCCCATTGGTTTGTTTGAATGTACCCCTCCCCTTATTTTGTTTGATTGGACTATTGCGGTTATGTAATCCTTTTCTGTTGGCTGATCCGTTGCTCCTCCCCTTAGACCGCCCCTTTCTGCTCCCCTTAAAAACCCCTGTAACTGAGACCCCTTGGTTCTTTTTGCCTGCAGCCTTCTTCCCATTATTCCCCTGTCTGGGAGTAAAGGCTTGGTCACCGGGGCAACTGAACCCCTCCTGTCTCCTTTGCCTCCTCTGTCCTCGCTTCTGTAACCGCGTGCTGCTAGCCTCAAGTGAGGCACGCGTGCTCCCTGTCCTGTGCGCTGACCATCCGGGCAGGTCAAGCGGGCAACAACAGTTCCTTAAGAAGCAGAACCAAAACTACAGATTTTCAAAAACTGAGATAATTATTTCCCCGGTTATTGTTATGTTTAAAAATTAGCCCAATATTAAAAAAAAGAAAACCAACAATATATCAAAGCTGACAACCTTTAGATGCCAGCTAACACACACCATAATTAAAAAAAAACAAAAAAAACAAAAATAAAAATAAAAATAAAAAATCCTCCATTATATTATGGCTCATGTTGCATTGTCTGGCTAAGATGTGCACTGAGGCAGAAGTTGGAAAATTTCACTGCTGGATAAATGAAAGGGAATTAGAGAGCTACTTTTAATCCCACCTCAGTTTTTCATGAGAGCAGTTCCTTTGACTGAAATGTATTTGCATTGTGTCACTGTACGTTGGTGCATCCTGCCTGCCCAAAGCAACGTGAAATGAATGCGCTTGGAACTGAGAAGCAGAGATGGTCCTGAGACAAAATGTCAGTGTCCCTAAAAATGCATGAAGTTTAAATCCCAAACCTGGCCTATATTTCTGCAATTACTTCAGTCCAGCCCTCTGATCCAAACTCTGCTGAACTTTGGGAGTATTTGGATGTGGTTCCAGAGTCTGTAGTTTGAATCCAGCTATATCTAGGAGGATGGATTTGTAAAACAGATGTTTTCCCACTGGAAGTATATACATGAGCCCTATTAGCAAAACAAAAGGGTTTGTCCTGCAAAACATGTCTGAAACATTCCCTAATGCACTCAGCGAACAGAAGAGGAAAGTTTATTCTCCGGGCAGCAAGTTAATGTCTCACTCGGCGCCAGTTTGAAATGCTTCCAGTATGGCTGGCATCTGTCACCACGTTGAAACAAAAACAGTGGCTTTGAGGAGTGCTGTAGAAATACATTATGTCCTGTTTGGCTTGAGGTAATGGTTAGGACCAAATGAAGTATCGAGTGGTTATTCTCTCATCTAGAGGCGAAATCCAAACCGTAATGAAATTTGTGGAATAAATCTCATTCATTTCAATAGGGTTAGGATTTTATGCCAAGTCTTCAACATTGCAACAGGACTTACCTATTTCATTTTTCAGAAGGTCTGGAAAATCTGCATGCATACACACTGGACAGTGTTTCTTGTAGAAGATAGCTTTATACACCTGTTATAGCCAAAAGCTCTGTGGTACAAAAGGTATTTGCTACAACTAAGGGAAAGAGTCATCACATCTCCACAACAGTGGTCTTTGCTGATGGAAAGACACTGCTACTTTGAGTTTCTGACAGTTGCTTGAATGTCAAACAATTTAGTATTGCCAGTGCAGATATTTGAATCTGTGTTTTAGATTCCATTTTTATGTTTTTATTTTTATTTTTATTTTATTTTTGTTTTTTTTAAATTTTTTGAAAAAATTTTTAATGGCCTGAACCCAAGTAATTACGTATCTAAATGTGATCCTTCATTTACTTTGGCAATGAATCTTCATCTGTCATCATTTTAATCCATCTACAGAGGGAAATGATAGAGACTGCCATACCTGAGAAATAAAGAATGCTATCTCACATTTCTCTGTGCTTGAAGTATTTCAACAGATGCCATTTTGTGTCATGCCTTAGAGCAGCCTCTTTATCTGAACTCTGAATACTGCTGTTTGTCTCATAAATATTTTCTAGTATTTATCCACTGTGTATTTTACTTTTTGAATGACAGACTGTAATTCCTCTTGAGCCGTGGTAGCCTATCAAGTTGACATTTATTTCAATTTTATGCTGTGTTTCCTTTATCATTCCTTTCATGATTTGTGTGTTTACAGTCTGAAGTATTCACTGCATTAAAGAAAACAATTATTTTGCAGTCATTTCAGATGAAATAATTTAAAAATTCTTCAAATTACAGCAACAGATGCTCTGAACTGTGTTACTACTAAAGGACTCCTCTGCACTGGGCATGAGAAAAGAAACAGAAGAAACACCACAATAAGGGACAGTCCTTCCATAAAGCCTCTAGCTGCCGATACAAAATGGGTGAGGGAAAGCAGAGAAAAATGTTAAAAAGAGTTGCTTATTGTTACCCCATGGTTTTGCCATAAAATCAGGGCTAGAATCCAGGCCATTATTTTGAGTACCTTTTCCATATTTGTTGAACAAGGATTTCCTCGTGACAGGTGGATATTAAATTCCTTTCCAGTTCTGTCCATGCAGACAAGCTCTGTTCTTATTCATTCTAGAAGTGAGAAATCCAAGCTACTGGGAGGTGAAGACATGTGGATGAGATTAACATTGAGAAAGGTCAGAATCTTTTAAACAGGAGATTGAAGTCCCCCATCCATATGCTGAGTCCTGCTGGGTGTATTCCCTTTTCAACTATGCTGTAGAACATGGAGAAGCTGTCAGTCATGGAGCAACCCTGAACATCCCAGGATTCAATTTTGAAGTCATAGTACATACACACCATGCAAAAAAGTTTAGTATAGTCCCTGGTGTTACGGTCTGAATGAGCAAGAAAAAAAAAAGGCTATCTTGGCAGTCTTAACTTTTACATTAACATGTAATATTGGGTATATACACAGGCAGCTGCCTGAATACTATTTAAGCTGGGTGCTGAACTAGGTGCATGCACTGACAGGCAGTAGTTAAGCTGTTCTTATCTCTTTTTCTTTATGTCATTGATAATGATATTCTAATTCTTTTCAAACTGTGTTCCTTTGGCTGTGTTTTGATAGCATGGTTGTTATTCCAGTGGTCTACGCCATCCTGTGACAGTGTCATTTTTGCCAGAAAATTTTCCCTAAAATTTTGGTTTTGAGTACCTTTAGATATTTTCTAATAATCATTACTCCTCTAAATCACAAGGCTGTACTTAAGCACAGTGGTGTAAAATAGTGTCGTTTTTCTGGGAGTTCATGTGAATGTTTGCAGCTTATGCCAGCTGGAAACTGGCTTTTCCACTACTTGACATATAAGATGCTAGATTTTTTTGCTGTTTTTTGTTGAAAGTAGAATTGTTATTTTGACAGAAATGAAGGAACTTTTCAGAATGTTCTACAAGATAATAACTGATGTGAATTTGAAAATACTGGTTTTTTTTAACCTACAGTAACATACAGGAAATTTGAAATGATTTCTTTGTTCAAAAATATTACTGTATTCTTGTCAAATTTATATAGCAGGCAAACCTATTGTAAGTTGTGGATCACTAAAGTGGTCTATTGTATGCTGCTCTGTCTTGAACACTGGACTCCAGGAATAAAGGATTAGATTTTGATAATATTTCTTATACAGTATCTTCCTTTGCAACTTTCAGTGGGAGCACTCCTGGGGTAAGACAATATGAAATATAAGAAAATGAAAATCTATTTCAAAAGCAGTAAGTCGGTTTTTTTATTTAAAAAAAACAAACAACAAAAAACCAACCAACCAACCTACCAACCAACCAAAAACCCCAAAAACCAAGAAACCAGCAAAAGCCCCCCAAACTTGTTCTTTTAACTTTATACTTTGCTAAAGAAAATGCCATTGTTAAAACCACACCGGTAATTTACCAGGAAAATCATTGTTTTTCCTATGCCTCATTTGCAGAAAACTACAGCTCAAACCAAAGTATATGAAAAAAAAATTAAAAATCCATAAATTACAGTGACAACAGTAGACTGGCTCCATCCAAAAAACCTGATGCAAAGGAAGTGAGGCACTTCTATATGTTGGAACAGTCATGTAAAATGTGAAGGTTTGTCCAAATTTGTCAAGGTGTTCAGCCTAAATAATTGCAATTTCTACAAGTTTGGCTGAAAACCAATATTCCTTAGGTGTTTTGTTAACTGTAATTATCCTTGCATCTTTGAGGGTATAGGATCAGGGAGTAGAGAATAGAATAGAGCAGGGTGGGACAGAGATCAGACTCAGGTCTATAAGGATGACTATGGATAATATAGATGTTTGGGAGACAGAAATGTGGAGACACAAGGGAGTGAACAGCTGAAAGCTTTTGAAGTGTATTTCCACTTGGATTTGGAAAACCACGTAAGGTTCATGAGTTGCAATATTACTTTAAGGTGTGAAGGAAGTAATTGTGAAATAGAGTGTCAAGCTTTGTCCTCCATCCACTGCTAAGGACAGATTACTGAAGGAGCCTCCTGCTTGCCATTGCTATTGGTCACTCTTTAATCAATAGAAGACAATGTGACAGAGGCAAAGATTGTGGTCCCATTATGCTTCCACTTGATGTATTTTTATATATTAGTATTTAACATAATGCTTATGTAGATTTATTTTTTGTTTTTTTTTAATTTATGTTGTATGATCATGTGGTTAGAAGCCTGGGATATCAGCCCTCAATTTGTCAATGCAATTTGAATTTGTGTCCGTTTACATGTTCATGTTGCTTACGCATGTGATCGTGAGTTTTCTTAGACTGTTTCAGTGTCATTAAATAGGACTGAGTAAATCTACTCAAGGAACAAGTCAACACTGACTAGTAAACAAAGTTATTACTAGAACATTTATGCCTCTCTGATAGTAGGATTTGGAGGGTGTGCAATGGGTAAGGTAAGATGAGAGGAAGGGATTGCATGATTTTGTGGCAAAGGCAGCATAATCCTTGCCATAAAAATGTAATTCTACCCTTCGAAGCAGCATACAATTTCTGCATAATTCTGGAATATCCGTGGAGATAAAACAAGCATTTGGGCAGCTGTTCATCTGTGTCCTACTATTCTGTAGTGTCAGTTTTAGGCACTCAGCAGCAGCTTTGTGATATGTTAACTACATACAATTGAATTTTAACTTTTCTGAAGTTGTCAATGTATAGAATGATACAACAGGCGAAAGAACGTGAAAAATTGGATCTTAGGTTTTTCAGCTGAGAAATTAAGAACTCCTCTGAACTAATTTATATTCCTTGGCTCTTCTTTTATTAAATGTGGAAAATCCTGTGCTGTCCTTCCATAATAAATAGGTTTGATAGATCAAACAATTAATAGCTTAGAATTTAAAAAACATTAAAAAGCTGGGCATCAATGAGGAAATTGATGTCTATGCAGAATGAGACTTATATACTGTCTCTGCTCTGAGGTTAGTCTATGAGGCACTATGGGAAGAATATTGATTCCCATTCTGGAAGCATTTTCTTTCCTGTAGTCTGTGTAAGCAAGGACCATGAAGAAAATACAATCTGACTGAGTGGCTAAACACCCACAACTTGGATAAATATCTACAGATATTTTGTGGTCAAAATTTTCTAAAGCACTTGGTATTTTGGAACAGTAAAGGTCTAGACACTTTCTTCTGAGTTGCCTATAACTCTGTGTAAGATGTTTTACTCATGCCTGTAAGATGGTTTTAACAGCTATTAGTCAAGAGATTAACATTTAATAAGCCCTCTGTAAGTAGGTCCTTAAGGTGACAAGCTGTATGAGAATATCTCCTGAATTTTGTTCAACCAAACCTCCCATTCCGAGAGGTTTCTCAGGCCCAATAACAGTATTTAGCTGCTTTTTGTCTCTAAACACAGGCAGTGCTGCATACATTGTAAGAATTACAATGTGCTGAAGGCAGCTTTGGCATCATTCATCCAAATGGTCAATAGTCACTTCCAAGTCTCTTTGCTCATTTCCAGGTTCAGAAAAGTTCATCCCATGGGAATGAATTTCCTGACCTTTTTTTGCTGTGAATAGCTAGCACGCCCACTCAAAGCCACATCCAGCCAATCGATGATGATGTTGAACCTCCTGAAATAATCCATACAATCTTAAAATAGTAGTCTTTATTTATACAGAAAACATGACATACAGTTTTTCCTTTCTTTTCTCAAGATAAGCGGAATATCTTCTGTGAGTTTTACACTTCAGCTACTTTCAGAATCCCAGGCTGAATCTCTTGACCCATGCATCTGAAACCCACTCTAGCTGGGTTTTCCAAGCCAACACTTCATTAATTACTGTTTTAGGGAAATAAGGTTTCTGAAAACTGCAAGAAACACTATCCAAATAAAACCAGTTATTAGTTTCAATATTAAGTTTTACTGTAAAAGTATGTAATACTTTTTACCACTGTACTCTGCCTAGATAAAGGTCTTCCTTTAAGACAGTGCTTTGCAATTTATGTCTCAGCCTCCATAATGTTAGTGAGATATTAATATATGCATGAAGAGCAGCAGTCAATGTAATTAAAGTGGCAAAGTGATAAATGCATTGCCATTTTGCCTGGTAATATTGTGTATTTAACAGGTTTATTTGTTCAACAGTTCTTACTTTAATTATATTTTGCCATTTGGGAATTTCAGGCATATAACAATCATAGCTCTTCCATGAATATTATTCTTAAAATAAGTGTTCATGCATTATTAAAAATGCACATGTGTTTGCTCATTTATTCATTTACAGTGGTTTTTCTCCTCTTTTTAAAAAACACTGGTTTTTTTTATTTTTCCAATAAACTTGGAAAGAAAAAACAACTCATCTGTTACAAGAAAAGATACAAGGCACATTTCTTGCTGTGAATGAGCTCTAACTAGGACTTACCCCATATTTTATGACAGAGAAGCTAGAGGTAGATGTCACTCCTTTAGAAGGGATGGCCCCAGAACTTTCCATGGATCCTGTGAATGTGGAAAAACAGTGAAAGAAAATAAACAAGAAATTTGTATAACAAACGGACAGACACTAAGGAGTAGTGTCAAAAACAACAGCTGGTCTTACTTGGTTTGGTCTCAATTGTGGCAAAATAGTCCATTGGAATATTTGCATATTTCAACAATGAAATTTTGGGTTAAACCTACCTGGGATACAATTCACCTAACATAAAGAGAGCTATAAGGCAGACTGCAGAACTGGAACACACTCATCCCTTTGTATTGAGTGCTGGAGTATACTCTGATTCTTGACAAACACAGAGAAACACCCATTTACAGGTAACTTGTTGTTGGACCATGGCCACTGTTGAAATTAGAGACCAAATTAGATTCTCAGTTGATCTAAGTTGATATAGGTAAGCTGACTTGCATTAGGAAGGTCTCATTTGTATTGTGACATTTTTGGAGTGAGCTTTTGTGATTTTTATTGTGAATCTCACAGTGTGCTTTCTAAATCTCAATCTCTTTGAGTGATGGGATTTCAAAGGAGTTGTAGCCTTTTCTCAGGGTGCTGGAAATCCAGATTCTGGCCTTGACAGTAAAGAAGCTTCGAAGCACATATCTTAATGATTTAAAGTAGCAAGGACAGAAATAGGAATAACATTACACCCCAAAAAAATGTTATGATTTTTAAGTAAATCTTATTTTTTTAACCTGGTTTGTTGTTCTTGAATGATGATGGTTGGAAATAGAGTCACCGTTAGTTTTCCACAGAGATGGTAGCTTCAGTGCTTGGGACATTTCTTTCAAGCTCAGCAGACTGAATTTCAGAATGTTTCCTCCCTGAAACCTGATGGATGGGAAGGTAACAATCTTCAGACTGATTATGATGGGGTCTTGTTTGCTGGAACACAAAATCTTAGTGAACAGTCCACTCCAGCTTTAATTATAAAAACATTACAGTTCTAACTGTTGCTGGCCATGAATTATTCGGAAAATGTTTAACCTGCAGATAAGAAACCACTATCAACCTGTCACATTTGCCCCACTAACGAGTTCAGCATCAGTTTAAAAGGAAGTGCAATTCACAAAGCAATGGCTCTGTGTCATAAATTATAGGTATCCGGCATACATTACAAGGACAGAAACAGTAAAATAGCATGGGACTCTTTGCTGCACACTGACAGTGACAGAAAAACAGCCCTCCACAGTGTTTAATCTACCATAGCTTGTTTATTCCCTTTCACATCCATGCCAGTTTTGAAACACGTGGTGCTGTATTCTGCTGCTGCCCACAATTAGTAGAAGTATTTATTTAAAGCTTTAGGGGGGAGAAAGAGGTTGTTTGGTAAAAAATGCTGGTCTCTCTAATCACTCAGGCAGTGGAAAATGGTGCTGTCACTAAATCTTTACTCTCATTTTTTTTGTGTGTGTGCGTGCACGTGTTACTTTGGATGAGTTTCTTTTTCTGTCTTTAATGAAGTACACAATCCATTTTTGAATCAAAATCTTACAAAAACACCTAGTGATTAAAAAAATCATGGTGTACATATTCAGGAAAAAAAAGAAGCTGAACAAAACCCCTCTGATAATTCCTTGATGAAACACCTAATGAATGAAGAAGAGCTTTACACTAAAGATTAAAAACAAAAGGAAGTTTTCCCAAATAGTAACAGCTACATAAAGTGGATGAATCATGTTTGCTGGTATGAATGAGCGTGTTATGACAGCAGAAACATAGAAGAATATTCCTAAAATCCTCCCCCAGTTCTGTCATTGTTCTTGGGTTTGTCCTTCATCTCACTCTCTTTCCTCTTTTGGAAACTAGGTAAGCAGAAAACATACTTAGCTTTATCACAATAGTAATGATATTTCTCTTGTAAATTTGCACAAAATGATGAGAGGAAGAAACCTGTCCTGAGAATGGAACAGCTGAAAACAGGGTGAGAAGCTATCTGTGCACAAAGAACAGACCACAGAAGAAGGGGGAACATGTCAGTGGATACAAAGAAATGCCGAAGTATGAGAAGATTGTCATATTATCGTGCTTCAGGAAGGAGAAGAAACTGTAACCTGGTATCTCCTTCCTGTATGATACAGGCCTTCCGCATGGAGCAGTGGGGTAAAAAAGAGTAAAAAGCCCCTATATTTAGTTTTTTGATTCTAACCCTTAGCTCCTTCAACTAAACATTTCATTTTCCATTCAAACTCAAAAAAAGCACCCAAACAAACCAAAAAACCTTACAAAACCTAAAAATTGCTCTTCTTGGGTTTTAATGAGGAAAGCCACAGCAACACAACTTCATTCACTCAGACTGGGACTCTTGTTTCCTCAGGCTTTACCTCTGATTGGAATTCAAAGAGAAAAGCCAGGTATTTACGTCCTTGTGCTCTGAAATATTATGAGCCCCTGCTCTGGTTGCAGGCATTTGCCACACAGTCATTAGAGCTTGGTCTTTGTACAAAGACCCAAGGTATGAGGAATCACAGGGTCAAGGCTTTGGGGTGCTTATCTGCTCATCATGTGTTTCCAGGCTTTTGGCAAATAACCCAGATTCTCCAGCTCTCATAACCAGTGGCACTGGCCAAAATTCCTTCAAACCGAAAAGCTGGAGGGATTGCTAGGGAGATTGGGTCTTGGAAACTGTTCCATGTGGCTTGGAGGAACAGGAGGTATGCATTAGGTGCAGAGATTTAAACTTTGTCAGCAAAATCAAAAGCCTGAATACTGCAGCAATAATCCTGCCTAAATTGGCTACAATTTCAGGATATGTTTGGATGGATTCATGATGTTCAAAATGTTTCTTTCAGGTAGAGATTGAGATCTTTTAGGGGAAAACCACATATATTATCTGCAAATTATTAAACATACACAATATTTTGTAAATTGGTCTTTTAGATTATTTATAAAGAAGGAAAAACCATTTTCTTTCACAATGTTTTTACTTTTCTGTCTTTAAGAAAATTGTAATGTACAGAACTAAGAGTAGAACTGGATACACTGTCATGGACAGGCAGAGCAACTGCTTGACCTCGGTCTTTTTTAGTGCACTAAGGAATATCATAAGTATTTTAAGCCCCTCAGTTCCATAGTACTTGAATTGCATCTAACTTCTTCCTTCAATATTCAGGCCTTTGAACTGCTTTCTAAGCCTTATTCCAGTTTATCTCACTGTTCTCATTTTTGTGTTTACTGTTTGTTTCACCTCTGGCAATTTACTGGATAAACTCAAATCTGCCACTGGAGAATCCATTTGTCCCCACAGAAAGGACTTAATCAATATCCCCAAAACATTGTGAAGGCATGTCCTCCAAACAGGAGCACAGTGCCTAACATTGACAGAAAAGGGTCAGCAAAGGGCTGTTGCCTTACCCCAGAAAAAAACCACAAAATCTGCGGGCATCACTGAGTAAAAATCATCCTGCCTTGCTTCTTACTGGCCTTGTCAGTTAACACAAGAAAAGGAATATCCTCTCTAAAAGAATATATCTGCAGCAACACCCAATTCTTTCCTACTTTCTTGAGTTTCTTTTTCATCTTGGTGACAACTTGCCTGCCTCAGGCGACTGGCAAACACGTCTTGCTTTCAGGGCTGATAAGGACTCTCTGCTTTCCACATCCCCTCCAGCTCTGTCTGGACTGTCCATGCTTGACAGTGACACGAAGCTGTTGAAACACTTGTGCTGTGGATGCATCCACATCAGCAAAGATGTGCTTTACCCTGCACAGTGGAACTGCCTGCCCACTGGAGTCAAACAATCCCTTCTGCTGAGAGGATAATCTGTACCTCTAAACACTAATCTGACTTTATGTTTGCCGAAACTGTATGGGATTCCCAAGTCTTAGATGTGGGTTATGCCACAGTTTGACTGCGTCTGGGTCTTGTCGTGGTGATATATGGACACGTGCCCTCTCCTTCAACTGTTAATGTTTCCACAAAGATTAAAGATGTTTTCCTGTCTACCCACCTCCCTAGCCTAGCACGTGATATTGCTTTAGAAGGTTCATTCCTTTTTAGCAAGTGTACCTCTCCTGCAACTTCACCCAGGGAAGAAGACAAAAGGAGTGGGATGTGGGGCATGAAGGGTGGCCAAAGAGGTCTGCCAGCTGATGAACCGGAGACACAAAGTAAGTAAGCTACTTAGGCCAGGAGATGCTGTGGCAGGACATCTCAAATAATGGCCAGAATATTTCCATTTTTTTAGACATCTGAGTTTCCCAGCCCCCAAAAGACATCCAAAGCAAACCACAAACCACCAAATGAACAGACCAAATAACTGAAAACCACAGAAAGAATATCTGCTTCTAGGTACAATTTCAGCTTGTTGAAGACTAACATGTTTGTTGATGGCTTTGTGGGTGTTTTTGACCATTTGAAGAACCAGTAGATGGTGCTTCAGAATATGCTGCATAGTTTCTTAAATTTTTAGTGCCAATAACTCCTATGGTGATTCAAGTTCCCTGAGAGTAGTTTATCTGGTACTGTTTCAACAATATTTTTATGCACCAAGGGAAAAGGCCTTCTACACAGAAACCATCTTGCAAAACCATATAAAAGACTTCAGTGCCTTTTTTGCAGTAACTAAGTCTCATAATATTACTATGATGTAGCTTAAAGTCTTCATCCTTTATGTGATCCTTAGGTGATCCTTTACGGATCACTTAAGGAACAGATTTTCTATCAATCTTACACTAAAAATCCACAAAACTGCCAGGAAGAGGTACGTGAATTTGTTTGAATTTTGTTGCTTGTTCTAGTCCTCAAAATCCACAAAAACTTTTGTGCTTCTATAATGCCTCAAGGAGAAACACCTTTAATTTTATACTGTACATTTGTCAAATCATGGGAAGAATATAGATAAGATGTATTTAGAAAGAAGAGTATTCCTTCCTTCTTAATCAATTAGTGAATCAAGACTGTGTTATACATATCAGACACAGAAATATGTGTATATATATATATATACACACACAGGTATATGCATATTCAATATTATTAATTAAGGGCATTTTCAGCTTTCTGCATGACCTCTAATCTGATAGCATATATAAATCTAAATACAACACACTGAATGCAAAGGAAATATACTTTTATGAGGCTGCATTTAGAAAAGGTATTCAAGTCACATAGGAATAATTACAGGATTTTCTTTCTTTTAAATTCAGAAGCATACATTCACTGTGGCTGAAGACTACACATCTGTATCAAGGATTAAAACTACAGTATTCAAGAATTTCAAGATGAACAGTTCTTAGTGCATCCCTCAAGCAAAATTTGCTGGATATGAGTAAGAGCTTCTATTGTTTTTATTCAGTTCATGTAAGTGGCTTTCTCTATATGACTTCTGCATATGATAGTCTGTGGAAGGGGAAAAATGTCATTGTAGGTTCAGTTGTGATTTTATGCATATTCAGTATTTATGGTGGCACAGCTTGAGTAATCCTGTGATTAATGATCAGTGCCATCCATCTTTCCACAAGAAAGTCTTCCTCAGGGGCAGAAATGCAATGGTGCAAATCTCAGATAACACACAATTCCAATCTGGATTTTTTTTTTTTTTTTTTTGTACTTTTATGTTACTTGTCTCATGCAACAACTCAAATCACTATCAAAAAAGTTTATTGTTATATGTCATGTAGAAAACATTCACTTAAGGTTTTTCCTAAGTAATGCTTTACACTGCACTTTCAAGGTATTGAAGGTCTCTTCTGAAAACTTGTTTTTTTCTGAAGCTTTGGCACAATGTTTTATTCCCATCCGCCTTCCTGTTTATAGCTCCATAACTGTTCCTTGAAATGTGGGATGAAGCTATTTGAAGAATGGGATGGATTCTGGCAGATGGTCAAATTTAAATAAATATAGTTACACTTGAAACACATTGTTAATGGGGTTCTCATAACTGTTGCTGTAGTAAATAGTGTTACAAGTATCGTGTTGTCAGACATTTAGGTAATGTCTAATTTTCTTTGATTTAAAGTACATTGAGGCTTCCTTTCCTCTGTTGCACTACTTAATCCTTAAAAAAATTTTATCAAATCTAATTTAATCATAGCAGATTTAGAAGCCTTAATTGATGATTTCAAATCAACAGTACACCAGTGAATTAGGAAGTAGTAAATTTACTCTGGGCATAGCTTTGAATATTGGGATTTTAGTTGTTTTTACTCGAATGCAGAAGCTTTGTCAAATTTTGCTACAAATGCTTATCCATTTGGTCTGGAAGCTTTCAAAATTTTCCAAACTAAATACATCCAAAAGTGCATTAGTAACTTCAAAGAAAGCCCTGTCTCTGTAACTGTTTAGGAACTAAAGCAATGGCCATCATCAGAATACCAATGTTTTTAAAAGGAAAAATAATACCTTTTTCTTCTTCTTAGCCAGCAGATGTTCACTAGCCAAGCATGAATCCTGCTGAAAAAGAATGAAAAAGAATATATTAGCTTTGCCTTTACACCTAAATAGGAAGATGCACATGGTCAATTTTTTCCTCTATATGCCAGAATCTGGGCCAGTTCCTCATCAAACAATATCTCAGGAAGTTTGCTCCAGTAATCTGGAGACTGTACTATCAGGACAGACACGTCACAGGTTACTGGAGATATTTGTACTTGTGCAAAAGAGTAAAAATTATCCCCACATCAACTCAAAATGGCATCACACTCTTGCTCTTCTCAGAAATTTTTCACAAAAATTTCTGTCAGAAAATGTGATTTGTGGAGTCCAAGATGCATTGTCTGAGGCTCTTTTTCCAAACCAAAGCATGCCGTGATGAGTTGCAGAGTGCATGCCTGACATGATTAGCTCCTGGTTGTTTGTCCACACTTTCCCACTTGTACACCAGACTTCCAGGGTCTGTGTTTGCACTGAAATTCAGGGAACCTAGAAGCAATAGATCTAAACTGAATGCATCCATGCCACTTCACACCCAGATTAAAAACACTGTTTAGCAGTGTCCTTACCAGCGTCTGGGATTCAAGTCCCTTCTAAGGAAACATGCAAGTTTTGAAAACTAAATTTTAATTTAGATAGAAATCTTTGTGTTTGAAAAATAAAAATTCTCTTGAATTTTTTTTTTTTAATATTGGATAGATTTCTAACCCTTTTAATTCCAAACATCCCTCATCCCCTAATTCCAATTACAGTTTTTATAAGCTCCATAAATTAATTTGTAAACAGCAAAGCTATAGATGTTCTAGCATCTAAACTAGGTGCTTACGGGATCCTGTGTCTCATTCCTATACTACCCTGGGCACCTGGATGCAAGTCTATCCATATAATATTAGTATTGGCTGCATACTGCCAGTGTGAACCCAAATGTAAAGAAACCTCCCTCTGGCTAAGCCATTAAATGCTGTGCCAAGTGTATCTCAGCTGGAAGTGCCTTTTTCCATATCTTCCCAATCTCATATGAGTTGTTTTCCCTTCCAAAGGTTGTGAAATATCTGGGTCAGCAGGTATAATAGAAAGGCAAATGGAAAAAAAAAAATCTATTTTTGCAACTCCTGAGCCCCATTTCCAACAATTTATTGAAATAAGATGTCATGCATGCATATGTATAATTGATTTCAGATGTGTGATAAAGTTGCCAGAGATATACTCAGCAGAAATAACTGTAATTTTTTCAGATGTTCTCTTTTCCCATCAACTTGGCCTCCAGAACAAAAATTCTGCCCCTAATGAAATGTATTCATACTCCCGGGCACCTGCTGCTGTGTCTCCTGTCTCTCAGCTGGGAGAGGACGGGAGGTTTGATGCAATCATGACATCTGCTATAACTGGACTTGCTCGCTTTGCACCTTACGTTTTTGCAATTCTGATTTCTTTTGTAATAATTGTTTTAGTCCTGTTCTCTCCCTGATATTGAACTCTCATGACACTGCTTCAGGAGCAGCAAACAACATGCTATAGTGAGAGGAAAGACTCTTTTTCAGTGCTTTTCGCAATGTGACCTTAAGTATTGATTTATAGCCTGCTGCAGTGCTCTAGTGCAAAAGGGAACTGTGGTAATTAAGTTAGTATCTGCGCTTTCTAAAATAGTGCTGAGCTGCAACAAAAAAGAGACCCTTTATTTTTCCTCTCTGCCTCTCAGTGAATGCAGATGCAGGCACTGCCCTTTGACCCTGCTCAGCTTTCCCCAGCTGCAGATTATTTTTCTCTCTCTGTGCCTTTAGGTGCTGATAGACAGAGTAGAACCCATTAATTCTTGTGTCGGACTTTTTTTTTTAGTGCAGGCAATGGAGCAAGTATCTACACTTGTACCTGACTTTTAAAACATTGTGTGTCCTTATGTGGGTGAAAAAAGAACAGTGGCTAATGAAATATAGGAAGAAGTAGAAAAATCAGCAGAGTGGGTGGTCATGAAGTGGCTCAAACTAGAAAGCAAAACCTTTTGCATGAAAATTTCCACTTCTCAGCATGACACATTATTCTGAAACTCATGTATAAGGTAACAGGGTAAACACAATGAGAAATCTCTTTTGTATTCCATTACAGTCATTAGAGAAATAGGCCACAAAAGGTAATGGCAATAAAACTGAATACCTTGCACTAAGCATGTAAATTACATGCTAATGTATGCAAATTAGAACACCATGTTCAATGTCCATAAAACTACAAAATACAGCTAATTAATGGTAGGTAAGACACTTCATTTTATATTCACAGAGTTACAGGGGAGGTAGTATATTTTGATAATTGTGGAACACTGGCCTTGGGGAATGCATCAAACATTCTGTTTCCCTCCTCTGGCAAATTCACTCAGTACACTGGAAGTAATTGCCTTTCTGCTTCCTCACCCAAGGTCTTACTCTGAGACCAGGCTGTGAAATCAGAACTAAAACAAAACAAAAAGATTCCCAGTTTTACAATTTCTTATGGAACTACTTCTTATTAATGTCAATACTGTCTCTCTTCAGCAAAATACCTAAACACATTTGGTACCCTTGCCATATCTGAATGGATTCAATAACTGAACCCCCAAACAGATATAGGCTTCATAAAGACCGGCTTTTTAGGTAATCCATTGCCAGAAGAACTCACAGTTCAAATTCCCAATACAGTGTGAAAACAGAGTACCTGAGAACAGGTTTAGAAATAGTGACTCATCCAGGAAAAGAAGAGAAGGGTGCTGGGGGGTCAAGCCCCATTGCTGGAAGGGACCAATAGCACAAGCAGAGGCAAACTCGTCTGCCCACATTCTTGAATTCTGCATGGGAAACAGCTCTGGTTTTAAGCCATATCTATCCCATGCCTGAAATTAATACTCCTGTCTTTTCAACTATCCAGCTGAAAAGTGAAGGGGCCCCAGTCAAGATGGAACAAAGTCCTGTTAAAGGCCTGAGTGGGTGTGTGGGTGCCTATGTGTGTATCTGTGTGCAGCCTGAGAGAACGCTGCAATATGAATTGAGTGAAAAAAATTAATATTTGAGGGTACACCTAAATTTCAATATGAGCAATTAGTATCAGTGAAAGGTCTTCTGAGTTCCCTTTTGCTGTAAAGGTGCTTGCCCTGTAATTTGGATCATAGAATCATAGGATCACTGAATGGTTTGGGTTGGAAGGTATCCTAAGTGTCATCTAGTTCCAACCCCCTTGCCATGGACAGGGAGATCTTCTACTAGATCAGATTGCTCAGAGCCCCATCCAGCCTGGCCTTGGACACTTTCAGGGATGGGGAATCCACAGCTTCTCTGGGTGTCGTGGTTACAGTGCTTCACCAGCCTCACAGTAAATAATTTCTCCCTAATATTTAATCTAAATATACCCATTTTCAGTTTGATGCCATTATCCCTTGTCCTGCCATTACACGTCTTTGTAGAAAGTCCCTCTGCAGCTGTCTTTTAGTCCCCTTAGGTACTGAAACCTATAAGGTCTCCCCAGATCCTTCTCTTCTCCAGGCTGGACAACCCCAAGTCTCTCAGCCTGTCTTCATGGGAAAGGTGCTCCATCCCCCTGATCATATTTGTGGCCCTGCTTTGCACTGACCATAACAGTGCCCTAACATCCTTCTTGTGCTGGGGGCCCCAGAGCTGGATGCAGCACTCCAGGTGGGGTCCACAAGAGTGGAGTAGAGGGACAGAATCCCCTCCCTCCACCTGCTGGCCCCAAGAGAGCTCTCTGGGTATCTATCTGGGTGCCGTGGGCCTGTGGCCATGCCACACTCCGCAGGTCCCTGGTGAGGCCACGCAAAGGCAGGTCAGCTTAGCTGCTGTGCAGAGCTCCCTGCACCATCCAAGCTGGTGGACAGCTTCCCAGACACAGAACCTGTGTCCCTGTACCAGACCAGCTCCAGGATGTGCTGCTTCTCGTGGCTGCCACTCCACCAGCGGCTGCTTCTCTGCAGAGGTCCAGCACAGCACAGAAATGAGCAGTTTGGAAAGAAACACCACTTTGTGTGTCACGGGTGAAGAGCGGATATGTTTTGTGCAGGGTCTTATTTAATAGGCACTGAGGTGAGTGATGGTGATGAATATAATATATCTTAGGTACCCGAGACAGAGGTTATAATTTGCCAAATACTTTTCATGAGCCAGCAGTTCTCCTTCTGGAAAGCTGTTCAGTTTCAAACAAAACATTTATCTTATGTGCATGTATGTGTGTATGTATATACATATATATAAAATTTGCACCTGTTTGGCAAAGCAGTTGAACTTTGATCAACTTCAGGTAAATGCTTACCTTGCACTTCATGTAAAAATTAACCCCAGTGCTAAACATGCGCCTGAGTGTTTTTTGATTTAAGATGGTTTTCAGGATCGAGGCCCTAAAGAGGACAAATAGGTGTAGCTGTTTCAGACACAAGAAAATGGAAACTGCCATAAAAGAAACACAAAGACAAAAAGTACATGAAATATTGTAAGGGATTTTAAGTAGAAGAAGGAAAAAGATGTATGATAAAAGTAACATGCTTACAGAGAGAAACAACATGTGAAAATAAATGTCAGAATAGGAAAAAAAAAGGGATTAGAAAGTGGAAATAAGGGATACTGGAAGCTTAATTTAAGACAGAACACCTCCTCTTATGTTAATGGAAATCAACATGCTTGACTAATACAAATTCAGGCTCTATTCTGATTTGTACCCATACTGCCTCACATTTTGTTATACTTCCTTCTGCTAAGGAATTTTGAGAAAATGTGCTCCAAAGCCTGCTATTGCAGGGACTCTATATAACATCTCAGGAGGGATGCAAAAAAATTAGTGCAGAACTTTATTTTCTAAGGATTAAAGGAATAATTGGGGGGGGGGGGGTTGGAATCCTGCAGAATGGGGTATCTAAGGAATAATTTTGCACAAGAGCAAAAGTATATCTGTAGGTAAGACATCTTTCAGACTATCAAGGAACTAAAACTGCCTTGCCACCACTGGGCATCAGTACCTGTCATGGATAGTGCTGTTTGGAAGACTGCTGATTCAGCATGTGATATGCAGAGGGCTTGACCAGATGTAAATTAGTGACAGCTATGAAAGGTCTGTAATGATAATGACACTGTGTTTTGATAGAAGAAGGAAGACTGAGACAAAGAAGGATCTACCATAACCTTGTCCAATAAAATATTCTCGTACTAAAGCTTTTTTAATGTCTTTATAGAGCTTCAGGCTAATCAGATACACTGAGTTACTTGCATTAATGATTTACATCAGAGGCAATCGAGAATTAAAAATCTTTCTCTTCATCCCTGTCACCTTTTCATTCTGAACTAAAACTATCAGAAAAGTCAAAGGTCTTTACCCAGGCTGTGACCATTAACACAGTTCTTTTCTCCCCTGTCTTCTGCTTTCCCTTGCTTCCATGTGCTATATATCTTGGACAGAGCACAGCAAATCTAAAACTGATGGCCTTGTTTCTTTTGCTTTTTTGGCCTAGTACAAGTTCAATACCTGCACAAGAGGGGAGCAGGATCAGCTTGGGAAAGAAAACAAAAAAGCCTCTGCCAAAATAATAATCATAATATTAGCACACAGCTGTAGGGAGTAATTTTTTGGCATCCAGAGCAAGCATTCCCTGCTCTCTCCCTCACTCTGTAACCCTACTTCTGCTTTTTAGCTTTTCCCTGGCTACCAGATTCTCTGTTCCCTTGTCTCCCTCCAAAGTCCTGTGATTGTTCCTTGGTGGTGGCAGCAGCAGACGCAATTAAAGGGACTTGTGTGTGTGGGGGGGGGGGGGGGGGGCCGTGAATCCCATGAATGTGATATTCCTGCAAACTTGAAATGTGCTTCAAGGACCTGATGCAATTTTCTTGATCTTGATCTTGTTCAACTGGTGGGAGGAGGAGAAGGGGAAAAGTGAGGGAGAGAGAGAGAGAGGGAATGCTGCTCTTGGCAGAAGATACAGGCAATTGGCTGCTTTATGGCTTTGCCTTGATGTGTGTTTAAAAAACAGCTCAAAATTTGGCACAGAGAGATTTTTCCCACTTGTTTTACTTCTAAATATTCTTCAAAAGCTTCCATGGGATATAGAATATTGCTTTGATCAAATGAATATACTTTATGCTGAAGTTTCTAGTTAATACTGACTTCAATTCATATTCTGCCAATCTTTTAATTTCAGATTTGATTTCAAATTTTCTCTAGCCTGTAGACAATAGAAAAATAGGACGATTTCCCCTGTGGATCATGTTATTTTACTGATGTGTGCTGAAGTTTCAGAAGATAAAAAAGATTGAGTGAAGAAAATATTATCAAACTTGCTTCTTCAGCAAAATATTAACATGACCAAGAGGCTGAATGTACACAGGGAGTATACCCCAGACAAAGATGTTTTGGAAAATGTTCATAGGTTGAATTACTTTCAGATAAAGCCCCCATATTTACATTCTTACCTAATCCTTATCAGAGCTATTTGAACTACTCATATTTGAGAAATTTTCTGGAAATGTCCAGGTATGGGCCATGATGTGTGACTCACCAGGCTTCCTGTTCCTGCTCAGTCATAAAGTGTCTCCTGACAGCAGCCTTTGTCATGCAGTTTGGGATACATTTGGAACCTATAACTTAAAGACATTGGTTTCTTCCCTCCATGAATGCTGTTTATTGTGTATTTCCATGACCCAATGTTGATTAAATGTCACTAATAAAAATAAAACCCTAACACTTAAAAAACATTTGATTGTGATGCAGAGAGTCTGAGCAATGAGAGCAAGCTCAGAAGTCTGGAACAGTTTTTAAGGCATATCTCCTTGTCTTCCAGGCTATGTTACTGTTTTGTTTCTCATTTTAGCTGCTCTGGGAGATGAAAATTTGCCCTTGCAGTGTAGTTCTGCTCACTTATTAGACAGCACCAGTGCTGCAGTTTGCGTGTCACCTGCTGTTTTCAATCCATCACTAATTTAAAGCAGCAGTCACATACTTTTCATAGGCTGCCACAGTCAAGATGTTCCTTCCTGGTGTAGGGTCTGGTGAATTTGAGAGACAGACTTTTTAGTGAAGGATTTTGGATTCTAGACTTCATGGCACTAACCCAGAGTTGATAATCCTTGGGTAAAGAAAGAATTTTACTTATTTATTTTATCTGAGAGTTATATATGGGATGATTTATTCAGGTGTGAGTAAATAAAAGTACTCAGTATGTCATGTAAATCCATAGGTGCCTCTCGTCACTTGTATTCTACATGTATTATCACACTAATGCCCTTACCCTTTTCAGCCTGCACACAGGGGAGGGCAACAGAGGGAACAGTGGGCTGCCAGGTGCTCTCCTGGGGAAAAATGAACCCACTGTCATGACAGTCAGGGATAAGAGGATTCCCATAGGCCATACTAATGCAGGCGTTGTGATTCAAGACCAATGCCCTCAGTTAACATCCCATGACAGAAAACAGATTTACTTTACGGTGTATGTTACAGTCTCCCACAGGGGGAAGCATGTTGTCCTCCAGAAATGGAAAAATAGAGAGCAAAAATCAAATTCTAGAGAGAAAAGGCCACTTTTGTGGTACTTTACAGCAGCTTCTGCAAAAGGCAGGGAGGGAAGTGCATCCACTCCTTAGATTCCACCCTGACTGATGCCACAGAAGTTCAGCAATGACAAGTATGCCATTATTTTCGTCCTGGAGGTCTGCAATGTCATGTGCTTGTGATCTGTCTTCAGCTGCTAGACTCAGACAAGTTGAATTGTCCAGGCAGCACTGCAGCAGCAGAGAAACCCAGCTGTGCCAGGGCCATAAACAGAACAGTGTTTTCTGTTTAGTGCCCACCAGAAGGGAATTCACGTTATTTACTAATACTTCACCATATGTCAGGACTTCACTTGGCAGTTCATGAGCACCACCTTGTGCTTTCCACTATAGATTGGTGTCACACAGATGATGGGGGTGAAGAGCATCCCTCCTAGCTAAGCTCATCATAAAAATTCTATAATTTTTTTATATATTTCTATTTGGAAATGTGAGTAGTAGGGGCATCGCATGGCGGGTATGCATGGGGGCAGGTGCTCCAGGAAGTGCCTGACAAGGTGGTTGAACCAGCTGGTGTATGGAGGATGCTCTGGTTGTTGCTGTGAGTGCTCCTGATGTTTCCCATGTGGTTTTGACGGCTAGGGGAACTCAGGCAATGTGGGAATATAAATCAGAGATCAAAACAGCATGGATGCTTGGTCCCCAAAACTGCTGCTTGAGGTGCAGTAGGTGTAGACACAGGCAATCGATGTCCCCAGAGGGCATTGCACACTGCTTTGAACTCTACTTGCACTTGGGTTTTCTGCTGTGGGAGCACAATACATATTCCAAAGTCAAAGATATGTCACAGAAAGGTCCTAGTTTCTCCCCCCCCACCCCAGTTTTAAGCCATGGTGACCTCAGAGAGCACGAGACTGTGTTTTTTATTTTTTTTTAATCTTTGTGAAAGGAGTCTTGTTTGCTTGCTGGCCCTTGTACACCAAGGCACTGTTGTGTTACTTAAAATTGTAAATTATGTCTGTTTAAGAAAATGTCAGTGTTTTTTAAAACAGAATAACAGAACTGGAAAAGACTTGACTGTGCTGTTTGTTACACAAGTTGCAGGCAGGCAGAATGATGCATTCACAATTATGAGCAGATTCAAGGAGGCTAATGACTGCTGTACAATATAGCTTCAGTTCTTTCAAGTAACATGATAGTTGTTTCTTTGCTTGCCAGCAAGATTATCTGAGCAATGTTAATGCTCATGCGCTGACGTATAGGGGAACCATCAATATGGGGCTGTGCCTACCAACAATAACTCCCTGCCCCCACTTGCTAATTGAAATGACCTTTCTATTAAAAAAACAAACAAACAACAACAAAAAAAGAAATTAACAAAACAAAACAAAAATAAAAGGGAGGACTGTAAGATAAATACAGCTTTGATGGCAGTTCTTGATTTCTCTGGCACCTATCATTGTGCATATGGGTATTGTATATTCCTCAGGACTTCTGTGAAATAGTTATTCAGCTTTTGGATAGGAATAAGTTATATAGTATTTTTTGTTGACAACCTCTGAAAGCATGCTAGGAAGATCTCTCCTACTGTATAATACTGGTGAATGCTTGACAACCATGTTGTTTCCAACATGAATACTCACTGCAAACCCAGATCCTTTGAGAAAGAGACTGAATTAAGAGGCAAAAAAAAAAAATTCTCCCTCACCATTGACACCTGTCCTCAGAGAAATTCCTCTTCTCCCATCCCAAATGGAGACTTACTGTTCCTCAAAATAGCAACAGCAAAAAAAACAAAAAAAAAAAAAACCAACCAGCTGGATCTTTGCTGTCAGTGTCTATTTTATGTGGAGCAATATACAAACACAAAGGAACTTAGAGCAAGAACTGTTGTGCTTTGCAGTTTTTCATCAGGAAATGCCATGAGAAAATGACCTAAACACGTGGACTGTTTCCCTCAAGTTGCATAAGACTCTGGCTTGGCTTTGATTCACCTTAGATATCCAGAAAAAATTAGAAGAGATGCACTGACTTTGTAGTGGCTGCTTTGTATATTTTTGTTTGTCCACTTGTTTTGAAATACTGCTCACTACTTCTACTCCCTTCCCCACCAGAGGTGCTGCCTGTCCTGTGTTTTTTCACCAAACACTGAGGTTAGATGCTGCTCTTCAGTGGTGTCATTTTGGGAGCCCACAAGTCAGGCTTCAGCCAGAAGAAGATGAAAAAGTTTATATTGACTTATATGTTTTCTTACTAAATAAGGAGGAAAAACCAACAGAGATGGTTTTGTCTGTGTGGGTGTACCATGCTTGACATGAAACATGTTTACCACATTTTTTTTCCATGAGAATCACAGTTTTCCTTATCAGACATCCAGGTTTCTCATCAGAGTAACTGGGAAAATATGGTATTTCAGCCACTATTATGGTGACTCAGAGCTGTGCCCCTTGAGGGTAACAACTCTGATCTCTGATTGCCCTTTTGCCTTTCACACTTGGTCACAGAGACTTGCCTGAGACACCAAGGACTAAATTTTTGGGTTTTCTTTCTGTAGAAACAGTGTTCAAAAATGTAGGGTTTTCAGAAGACATGAGAGATCCAATTCAAGGGATGTAAAAGTCAAAACAGGTCTGATTTTCATAGAGTGACTAGTAATTACTGTTGAAATTCAGATCAACTTTTCAGCCTGAGGTGCAGACTAAGCGTCCCTAAATACAGCTAAAAACTGACCATGTATTTGTATTACACTGACATTAATGGGTACAATGCTATGATACATATTTCCTAAATGTTCCTCCAAGCCAGAACAAATTCATCTCTGTATCTGAGTTGTCAGCTTCTAGTTCACAGGTGAATGGGAGGATCTATATTTTTTCTTCAATGTATGACAGGTTTATAGAAGTCCCTGAAAGTGTGGATGTGGGATATATTGCAAAAGAGGGAAAAATATTTTCTTTCTCTGGCTAGCAGCCACCATCTAATTTTAGCTGCCATCTTCAAAGGCTGTGGAATGGGCACTGCCTCTTCCCCAAAATGTGATTTCCCTAGCCTTGACACAGTCTGGACTAAGTTGCTATTCACTGCTAAATTTGCTTGCGTGCAGCTAAAGCCTGATTATCTTGGGCCTCAACTAAGCCAAAGCTCTTTAACTTGTTTTATTCTGCTAGGCCATATTAAAAAACAAAGCAAAACAAAAAAACCCAAATGAAATAAAACAAACAACCAACCAAAACTCAACAAACCAAGACAAACCAACAAGCCAGCTTACTACACCTTAGTATTTAAGCAGAACTGGGTTAAGTTAGTAACAGTCCAGATGCTGAGGAAAAAGATGTTAATGTTTCAAGAGAAGATGGTACTCCTGGATCCCTACTGAACCAACATCTATGCATGGAGTTCATGACAAAAAAAGGAAAAATAAGGTGCTATTTATCTTTAATCACATTTTGGAGAATCTAGTTTGAGAAATAACTGCACCTATTTTTAAAATTTACTTTCCTGTACTCTTTGGGTATATGCTAAGTACCTGTGATGTGTAAGGTGCTCATACTAGAAACATCACACTGCTAAACATCTGCTACCTTCTCTCCCAGACAGGAGTGTATTGACAAGGGGAACAAAGTCTTGATACTGCTCCACTACTCCACTGTGTCTGAATATCATAATATAATCCCTACTTACACACATGTATGTGTGTGTGTGTATATATATATATATATATCTATATCTATATATATATATATATATAGATATCTGTACACACACTCACACATGCAGTTTTCAGTAGGATTCCTGGCAGATTAAAAGTTATATTTATTTTGTGAGCAAATTATACTACTTCTTATGTACAAACAGGTTTTCTTAAACTCATGTTTGTATTCCTCTAAACAAAACTGAAGAATACAACTGAGACTGTGGATTTATTATATATTTAAAATTATTTTTAGACATAGCTGCATTTTTTCCCATCTTACTTACTTTTTCAACTTGCAGCTCTTCAAACGGTGCTGAACAAACCAGTCTGTAAAAGCTAAAACATATTTCTTAGAATAGGAGTGTGTTCTAAAATGTGAAATAAGGAAAAAAAAAAGAAAAAAAAAGGGAAAAAAAAAAAGGAAAATAATTGTACCCTTCTGTAAGCATGGCCTTCCCTCCATTTCAATTCTGCTTCCATTTCTCACTCAGATCAAGTAGGGCATTCAGGTCTTTCATTTTAAATGCAGGAAGCAAATGGCTCATATTCCCCCAGCTGTCTTTTAGAGTTTCATTTCTGCTCTGACCTTGCTTTCTTGCGTCTGTTGTTGGCATCAGTCGTTGTTTAACAGAATGAGAAAGTTCCATAGTTAATTATTTTGCTGTCCAATCCCCCTCTAAGTCTGTCTTCTAATAACAAAATATAGGATCAGACATCCATGTGAATGCTAACTTCATTCCTCAGTTAAAATACCATGCTTTATCTGGCTGAGGGTGGGATTTCCAAGGAAGCCTAAGAGGGTTAGGTGGCTGAGTCTCATTGAGATTCAACAGCTAGCTCATGTAAAAAAAAAACAAAAACAATTTTTTAAAAAATCGCATTTTAAACCTCAAATTATGTGGAAATTTCCTGCTTTCAGGGAAAAAAAAGGTCCTTTAAAGACTAAGTCTGATTTAAGTTCTTGACTAAACTCATGGACCACTGGGGCCCTATTCAAAGTGTTATACTGCATATAGACAGAGCAAGACTGTGAAAAGCCAATAAAAGGAATAAATAGGACACATGGGCTGGAGAAAAGGTTCATGCTTGTTTTTCTAACCATTGCATTAAAAGCAATGAAAGTCTGTTTCTTTTCCCTTCACCTCCACTAATGACTCTCCTTCAAATAGCTCGTGGTGGCTTTTAGAAAGGTTTCATAGGAAAAAAAGAACCTGTACAGCAACCATTGGAACAAAAGCAGGTTGCCCCACTCTGCCTGCCTGATGTCCAGTAGGCATCCCTACAAAGAGATCAGAGGCAACAATTGTGTCAGTCAAAACTTTTGAAAAATGGGGTTCAAATAAGTAAATATCAATTGATTGAAGTCAGGTGATCAGATGTTCACAGTGCTCACATGTGTTTGTGGTTTGCTTTTATTTTTTAAGATGCATTGGCCTCAGCTCCAAGGGTGGAAAGTACATAAGGAATTTTAATTGCCACTCCTTCTCAAAAGTCACATTCTTGAGCAAACCTGGCTTACTGGAGAGATTAATTTAATGTATAGACATAAAAACAAAACATGAGTTTCCAAAGTTCATCTTTGGAATATGCTTGGCAAGGGGATTTCAAAATTTTCATTCTTCCAATGTCAGCATCCCACTGCTACCCCAGCAATCCCACCACAGCTGAAGAAAACTATGTGTAAAAAACAGGCATTAGGCCAAGGAGTGATATTTACCCACTAGACTGAATAGGAGGCAATGCAAAGTCACCCTGCCTGGTGGGAGTTTTGGAGAGGGATAAGAGTTTAAGGAGGAGACGTGTTGTTGTGTTGTTTAGTGACATAGGGGGAACTGCTGGAGATGAGGGGCAGAAAAGCTTCCTTCTATTTTTCCTTGACATAACTCTGGATCCCAGTGGAGCTGGGGACCTGGGACTGAAGGCACTCCTGAAGGTGGTGAGTCAGCAGCACACAGGGCTGGAAATGGAGGATCTGCACATGTGCTCCTGGTCCTCTGGAAGACACCTTGCTGGACTCAGGAGCATTTAATGAAGCTTTCTACTCCTCTTATCCTAATATTTATACTTCATCTGAGCAGCAGAAGTCTTGCCTACATCCCTGTCTGGTCTATTTTCTTAATTGTTTGAACAAGCAATATTTTTACACCATGAGGTGTTCTAAAAAGGAAACACATGGACATCTCTCAAAAAACTGACCTGGTAAAAGTCATCTGAGTAAGCAACAGCAGCAGCAGCAGCTAACTTCTGCTTGTCCCCTTCTGGGGCAGTGACAGCAAGACAAGATCCCTGAAGCCCTCAGTGTGCTTTGGAGAAACACAATCACCCCAGACTAAGAACACGTAAAAGCATTTGTCAGCAGTGCCATTTCACTGGGCCTCAGCTCTAGCACCATTGTGTGGGGTAGAGAGACAAGAGAAAGAAGTGTGAGGGGGGACAGGAAAAGGCCATCCAGTGATGGAAGTAGGAGAGGGTCATAGAGCCATGTTCCTCCATCTGCCCATCCAGCTCGACCTGGAGTCAAAGACCTGGTATGGACCATGGAGGCGTCAGTGCTCCTGCACATAACAGTGAGCAGGTGTTTCACTTTAAACCTGCTCCCAGCCAGCAGTTGGGATTTTTATGAAGGGATTATGAGCAGTTGCTTCACAGAAAGAGAGAAAACACAGTGCAGAGGCACATGGGCTGCCCCTGATGTTATCATTACCCTGCTGGCCCACCACATCCTCTGGTGTAAAGCGCACAGGCAGATGTGCACAACACTGACCTCTTTGTCCTGCCACTGGCACCTGACAGAGGGCTGGCAAACCTGAGCCTTATCCTTTCTTCAGGGCTGGAAAAGACTCCTAGGCCCCTCATAACCTCTTTCCCACCTGGCATTTCCCTCTCTTGCCTCCTTTCCCGATGGCTGTGTGTCAGCCCCTTGCTCTACCCGCCTGTGTGCACAGCTGAGAAACAGCTGCAGAGGTGGAAACGCTGCAGCCAGATGCTGCTGACAGAGCAAGGAGAGGAAAAAGAGAGCTGCTGAGTATCTGCCAAGACAGAAGCAACTCTGAGAAGCCTTATCAAAATGCCACAGTGAGAACTATGTGAAAAAGTGTAATTTAAACCTTCTAGAAATTAACCCTGTTACCATGAGTGTGTGACATTTTTGAAACTCTGCTCTCTATAATTTCTTCTTTCATCTGGAATTCTTTCTATTCATACCCATGCAACTATATTTTGGGGAAAATTTGCAGTTTCTGGAGAAGTCGCTGGACTTTAGCTACAACTGAATCTTGGGATGTTGGCCCCACCTCCTCCTCCCTGGGACAGGAATCTGGAAAATGTGAGGCCATCTTTCCAGACCCAGAGTTTTCGTCAGCTCTGTGGTCATGAAGTGATCCCACCAGGCTGCCTGACTCCTATTAATTAGGCAATGTGAGCAAATAGGAGCTTGTGTGCATTGTGCCAACTTTCACAACTACATTTGCCTCAGGTGGGTATCCATCATTTATTGCAATCAGGAAAGCAAGAACAGAGAACAGTCATCTTTCTTTTTAGCATGTCATTAAGGTGGGACTTTTTCTGTCCAGGTAGACCGGTGCGTCAGATGAATGTAAGTAAAAAGGTTTTTTGCCCATGGGAGTAGGAGCTAGTACATGTGGGGTTTGCATTCAGCTTTGTAACTCACTGGGCTTATAAGGCCACTTCATGAGAACAGTGTCATGAAAACAAAGACAATTTTTTTAATATAGAATATGTGATAATACTACAAATGAGCTCAGCTGAGACACTTCAGGAGTTAAATTAATGGAAATCAATATTAACATGAGGACCAGAAGACAAAATGAGGAAGAGACAGCCTGGAGACCCTGTTTTGGTTCTTTGAGTGAATTCCTAATGTATCTACTTGTTTTGGAAAAATTACAGCTAACTGTTGTCCTTGCTCATCTCTAGCTGCTGCTGTCACTGTTTCTATAGTCCATTTTGTTTCCTGGGGGTTCTAAGACTGTATGTATAAAACAGTGTTTTCACTCATACAGACATACACAGACACACATCTGTATTTTCTGCATTTGGCTAGGATATGTTGTATATCGTTGTGCTGTATTCATTTGGTCTTGGATTCTATAATTCCTAGGACAAAGAGTGTTGATAGAGCTTTTCTTCCAGCCTGGTTTGTGGAGAGGCAAGCTCCAGCACCAAGCTTGGTGTCCAGGTTGCAGAGGCAGGCTCAGCGGTGCACAGGAAGGCTGGGAAAGCGCTGGAAGGTTCTTGGCTCCTGTTGGTTTTACACCTCAGTCCTCCAGGATGCTGTGCACTTCTTTGCTAGAGATTTATAGATTCAAAGACTCAGAAAATTGTTTGTATTGGAAGGGACCTTAAAGATTGTCTTGTTCCAACCCTGCTGCCATAGGCAGGGACATCTTCCACTAGACCAGGTTGCTCAGAGCACCATCCAACCTGGTCTTTAACACTTAGAACAGAAAGAGTTTTGAGATCCAGCATACCTCATTTGTTTGGCTGGATAAACATGAAACAGCTTTTCAAAAAAAAGTGATTCAGAGTTAAATTCCTGTTCAGTACAGAGAGATTTTTTTTTTTTGCTACCATTATTTGCATTTTAGTTGACACTACCCAATAACTCAACTTATCTGGTTAGACATTTACAAATATCTTGTGCTAGCTGTTGTACAAATGCATAAAAGATAGCTCCTGCTCCAAATAGCTTACATAAATTTCACACCCCTAGCTCATTCAACAAACTTTGTGAAAACCTTCTGAAGGAAAATGCTGTTGCTGGTGTAAGATCAATAATTTTCTAGCAGTTGATGCTCAGTATGGAAGTTGTATATTTTTAAAAGGTAGGGAACATAACACATATTTTCTTCCTTTTCCTGTTTTTTTTCTCATCTTTGCATTGGTTTTAAAATTTGTTTCTGATGGTCTGTTTCCATTATTCTTATATCCTCTTCTCCATGACCATTTATTTCTACATTTTCTTTTATACTCTGAGCAAAGACAGAGTATTTATGACAGGTGTAAAATGAGATGCAAACTGACAACATATAAAACACTTCACTCATGGCAGTGAAAAGTAAATCTTACCATTCAAAAAGACGTCTTCTTTCTGTTTTTTTCAAAAGCTCTGTGTGTCCTAGGATGCAGGATTCATAGCTCTGCCTTCTTGGTTTTGCCAGCTGGTGTGGAAAGGAGATAGCTTGAATTAACCAGACAATGAGCCTGGAGTGGAGGCAACAAGAAATGTGGTCTTACTCCCAGCATTTTCTCCTTGCTTCACTTCAGCTTCTTGTTTTCTGGATTTGGCTTCCCAATTGACGGCTACCAGCTATGTAGGACTTCCTACACCTGTGTGTTGATTCTACAGGGAAGCCTGGCCAGGACAGTATGTGAGAAGCAATCTGTAGGAGTCCCTTCAGTTAATAGCCCCCATGAAAAGGCTATCTAGACTCAAATTAAAAAGTTACCCCTGAGAAAGACTGAGTAGTACAATGTTTTTATAACCTTTGCTGAAGAGACAATTCAGATTCCCGTTTAGATTCTTATCCAAGGAAAGAACACCAAACTCTGCTCAGACTAGATTAAACAGAAGAGAATATGTCACAGAAAAGTGATATTTTAAGCATGCAATATTTTTATCTCCATGTATCTCCATATATAAAGAATGGTAATTATCCTGGTAATTACAGCTAACTAGTTTTTCAGGGGCAGGAAAGTCCCATGAAATTCACATTCACCTCCCCTTCCACTGTCCTTCCATCGAAAACCACAACAGAAAGTAAGATGACTTAGAATAAAGGGCCCACATTTTTGTATGGTTTTACATTCTTTTGTGGTGCTAATGAAGCTTTACATTATTATAACAGTATGTATCCTCATGCATAGTTACAGAAATACTTACAAAAGTTACACAAATATATAGATAATTTATACAGATATACAAATAGCTGGTATCCAGGCTCAAAACCTAAAGACTTTGAAGATAACAAGAACAAGGCTATGTCTGTGCAAGGCTTTTTGCTTTATGGATACCCAAAAGAAAAGCAAAGGTAAGAGAAAAAGAAGGCATGCAAAAATCAGAATCAATTCAGAATAAAACAAGTTTAAAGGATTCCATAAATTCAGACATGAAGCACTCAAGGGAAGAGATTTTCTCCTGAACAGCTCTGCAAAATACCGCTTGACGCCCCACCTCCCTTTCAAAATTACATCAATGAATTAACTTAGCCTAAAGCAAGACATGTTAAATTGAATACTTCAGTATGTAGGATTTTAGAGAAAAATGGTGAATCTTGCACACATTTGCCTACCAGCATTCAGTTCAGCTCCTGGACTCCTGAGCAAGTCCACTCAGGATTCAGGGAGTCAGATAGGAGGGGAATTTTCAAGACTAGTGTTTGCAAAAGGCTCTGTCAAGCTGTACCTGTTGAAAAGTACTGATTGGTTTGAGAACATGAGTAAAGACAGCAAGCTGGGAAACTCAAAAGAAGACATGTTAATATTAAGTTTTACATCCTTAAACTGAAACGGTTTGTCTTCCAGCAATGCTGGTGATCCACAGCACCTAGAGATGTGATTGTCTTCTTCCCTCCCTTCCCTCACAGCAAGTTTTTCCTCCTCAGACTAACCCATTTTTATAGCTTAAAGGTGAATATACATCTACAGCTAATCTACCCACCTAATGGTTGTCACCATTAAGAGCTTGCAGTGTTTTTGTTCCTGAGTGTCTGCCAACAGTAAGTTAAGAATTTATAGTAAATGCTGACTTTGAAGTACTGGCCAATAAATGTATCCTTCACAGCATGAAAGACTTGCCCTGAATAACTCAATCAGTATATGTCAGACCCATCTAACTGATATAAAAATCATGAATAATAACAATGTATGATTTTTTTGTTATTCTCAATAAAATTTCTAACCACTACTTCTTGATACTATCATTTGACTTAAATTTACCTTGAAGCCTGAAAGAAGGGTTGGCAAAGGCTGCAGTGGGCAAACATTAGTTTTACTGTTTCAAGTACAATGCTAGGTGATGTCCCCAAAACAAGATATCAAATCATACTCTTTAAAACCAGTTGAAACTAATTGCACTTGAGCGATGCAGGAAATTTGTGAACAATTGCTGTTTAATGAAAGAGAACATCTAGTGATTTTTGACCCCTAGTGCTCAGTCTTTTCACTTGAAGAGCCCTGTTGAAGCAGAGAAAATTACACATCACTTTTAAGTGCAGAAGTAGGGAATTACAATATATTAGTATATTAGGGCTTCATGTTCCTGTAAGCTTAGAAATATGTTCAGCCCATCCCAAAAAAAACATTCATTGGCTTTTTTTTTGTCTTGATACCTGATTGTTACAAAGAACAATTTTATGTAATTTTTTATTTCTCTTTGCAAGCTTTACTAGGGTTGACTATATCTCATCTCTTCCTTTATCCCTTGCACAATATTGTATATGCATAATACATGCTTTTTAGGCCATTCTGCAGTAAGAAATATTCAAATAGAAACTGATGGGACATATAAGATTTTTACTTCAGGAGATTTTTGCAGAAAACGGAGAAAAAATTGCAAACTCTCTAACAGGCTTCACACACCTCACATTTGTAGGCCAACAGCAATCTTCAGATCTCAACTATGCAGACCTAAACTTCTGGTTCTTTTTTTGCATTACAGACATTGAAGAGGAAAAAAGGGTAGGGTAGAACAACAACAAATATTAACGAAAATTGTCTGTCTCAGAATGATGAGACACACAATGCAAGAACATCACTCTTGTTTAATAATAACTTTATAGAGAAAATATTTATCTTTTGTAATGCTACCAAGAAGAATGTGTTATTCATCAGAAGCCTTTTGCAAACAACTGGATTGCTATTGAATTTGTGACTTCAATGTCACAGGACTAGGACTTTAAGATCAGGACCTCCTAGGAATCCAGAGGAGGATTTCTAATCTAACCATTTCAAATCAGAAAATGGTAAATTGAAGATTACTTCATCCTCTTTTTTCCTTTTTTTCCCCTTACGACCAACTTTTTCTCTCTCTGTCCTGAATCAAAAGTGCTATTCAGCCTGCAGCCATATGTGAGCAATCACAGCTTGACATAGGGTACTAATAACACCTACTCCAGCCATCTACTCTTAAATTGGAGCGTTGCCATTGATGTGTGCTAGCGATTGCTCTGGCTTATGTAAGCTGCACTTGGGAAGCAGTGGGCACCACAGGAGAAGGAGCAGGAGACCCACGCTTGAGGCCAGCAGCAGCGCCTGGCCCCAGCTAATGGAGCATGGCCATCTGAAAATGGAGTGGGGTCAGAGATCACCCCTCAGCCTCATTTTATAAGTGGCCCTAATGTGCTCCATAAGTATAGATCAGCAAAGAGAGTCTGAGTCAGGCCACAGATTAACATTTGTTTTCATTTTTCAGTGGCTTCAGAATACACAGGGGTCATTGAACTGTTCTTGCTGGTGCTATTTTGCATTCATGGTCTGGAGGAAAATAAATTCCTAACCTCTGACCTCTGACACAGGAGGTTAGAGGTGAAAGGGAAAAAAGAAAAAGGAAAAAAAAAGTCTTATTCTCCCTCAGAAAATAAGTGGCTCCTGTTCATGCAGCAGGTGTGGCTTGTGATTAGCACAGTATTGTATTTGCCAATAGGTGAAGTTATAATGTGCTGTGGTACAGTGAAGTACCGCAGAAGGTTAATTTTCCTCAAGCATAGCTGCAGTAGCCCCTTTCTCTGAGTTTAATACTCATTGAGAAGAAGAGCAGCACGGCCTATCAGGATGAGGGTCTGTGCTAGGGAGGGGCTCAAGTCCAAGACATTTATGCTGTTAGTTTTGCTGATGACTCCAGTATCCCTCAATATTTCATTCTGAAATTATTTTAACTTTATTTATGTTAACCACTTCCTAAGATTTTTTCTTTTCCTATCATTTGTTTCCCCAGGAAAAATAGGTTGTTTTTGCAACTCAGATGCAAAAACTTCATCTGAGAAAACATGGCTCTTTCCTGGTTTTCACCCAGCATCATTAAAATAAATACCATCCATAAACTCAGTTGGTGCTATGTGAAGTTCACTGACATGTACTGGAATGAGGGAGTGGGCTTGTGCATCCTTCTGCAAGCCAGCAGGCAGACGGAAGCAGTTTCAGAGCACTTCATGAGCACTACCCATACTGCCTAAGTACTTCAACGAAAGGCCTGATTTTCCACTGCTTTTCCCAGCCTAGTAATTGGTACCGATGTAAACTGTCGATAAACTACAGCTCCTGGCTCAAGCCTAATGATATACTTGCTCTTTCCACGGTTTAAACGGATGCACACAGTGCCAGGCAGTGTGAAGGATGGAACAGACTGGCAGGCCAACTAAACAGCTGTGCATCTTAGACCTCTCCTACAAATGAACAGGAAAACTAAACTCACATCCCAGAAATATTTCAGTGTCTGAGGCTGGCAAGGCTAGCCCTGGAAAGGACTCTGCTTCTGAAACTTCCCCAGGGGCTCGCCAGCTCCCTGTTCCTCCCCTCCCCAGTGAGAGCCTTCTGGGCCAGAAAAAACAAATTCACTCTCCTCTGTACCTGGCTGTAGTTAGACATTTAGGCACAACTCCAAGAAGACCAGGGCAGATATCCAGGGAAATTTAAACCTGCAGCATGCTGCTAGAAATATTTTGCCAAAATGAATCTTGCCTAAAACCCATCAGGATGCCGTTCCTGATGGCTCCTGTAATATTTCAGAGTTGTTCCATGAAGAGCAGGAGTGTGTTTGTGAGGTTGGTTTGGCTTTGTGGGAGTTCAAGACCCCTACGAATTAGGCAGAAACACCTAAGCTGTGTTTGACAAAAGGATATTTGGATGGATCCAGAGCGGTAACTTGCTGCCAGTCTCTTTAGAGGTACAGAGATCTGTGCAGGTTTCCCTGGACTCAGCTGTATCTCCCTTCTTTTCCTGATGCAGTTTTCCTGAGTAATCAATAAGTCTCACCCTTGGTATGTATTTTAAAGCATCCAATCAACATTGTTTAAAGACATAGTGTATTTGTTGTATAACTTTTCTATTGTTACATTAGGATATTCCAATACTGAAAGTTAAATTTTTCAGTTAAATATGTACATTGTGTTTTTTAATTATATCATATTGTTTCCTTCCCATTTGTGGTGGCCAATGTAATAAGCCAATAGAGAAGAAATTTTGAAATCCATATCTGGGTGTAACATGAAAATTTCACTCTGCTGTGGTCACACTGCTATATTGTGGAATAAGGAACACAAGAAAAGCAGTGTGATTTGTGTACCTATTCCCACTGAGAACTGTGAATTATTAACTTAAATTAAATTCTCTGTTGCATTTTGTAATGTCTGCAGTTGGGTTACAGCACAGCTCAAATTTGCTGAGGGTGAATGAGGTAGGAAGAATTTTATTCTGTGGATTTTTTGGGGAATTTGAACTCGTAAGAATTTGTATGAAATAATCATGAAAATTTGTAGAAACCTTCACTGAGAAATTAGCTTTGTATTAGTACAAATATTTGAAATTAAGTTTCCTCTCCCAGCTATTTCCTGAGCTGTAATGGAAAACAGAGGAGACCTGGTGAAAGCTGAGATGTTTTTGCATAGGTATTTTGAGCAGATAATCCACAGCACAATTACAGTACCTAAGCAAATAATGATGAAAATTGTGAGTATTGTAATTGTGTGCCAATTGTAAAATTGTGTATCCACTGAGGAATTATTCTGTCTTTATCCTGAGTTACCTGAGGGTGTAACTGAGATCCTGTTCAGATCAGTGACAATGTGTGGCTTTCCAGAGTGACTTTCTGAGGCCGCATGAGTGCTAACAGAGTTTAACTTACTGTTGTCAAAACTTTCTAAGTACTCTGGAGCCACAGACCTGTAGGTGTGAGGGGGTACGAGAAGTTGATATTCATGAAAAATGCGTGGTGAAAAATGAAAAGCAAACTGTGCAGCACTGTAAGGAGGGACACTCCATAACTTTGCCTCTGGAGGAAGAAATGAGAGAGGAAGCTACAGATAAATGCCTCTGCAATGAGCACTGCCACTGGCTAATTCCTACCCTTCATCCATTTATTTTGTGTCAGCTTTTCCTTCCTGCTTTCAGCGTGTGGTTATCATCTAGATGAACCTAATAAGCAACACAGTTGTTACACTATATAAAATTATGTAGAGATGGTGTAAAATAGCATGAATACAATTTTTTCCAAGGTCTGACCTCACTGTTAAAACATGCTCTTAATTGAGCAGACATGGTCTTAATTGAGTTTCCAAAAACAGTTTCTTGAAGTCAGCTGGGTCCTTAGAGGGAGTTATGTTGGGAAAGGCTTTTCTGAATCACACCTGGTAGTGAACCGTAATTAGCCTTCTTGTTATTTACGGAGGGCAAATAGGCATCTAACAAATTTGGATCTGTGGCTGAAAGAAGCTGGATGTGGGATCATATCCTGGGCTAAAGAACATTTCTCTGTTGCTTTGAGACATTATATTTGCTGTGAGAACACAGACAGGTATCACAGGTCAACTTGAGCTATGCAAATGTGGCTGTAAGAAGGGCAGAACATCTACATCCCTTTTTTTGGAAAAGAGAAATGCAAGAGTGCTTTATTTTTCTTTAAAGGAAAGGAAAACCCAGAAATTTGTGGCAAATGTCAAATATTTGTCTCTATGAAAATGAAACTTAATTTCTTTAATAACAAAAATTTCAGCTGATTTGGCTAGTTAAACATACCTAGTAATTCAGAAAGTATTAATATATAAAATAAATATATATAGGTACCTTGCTTTTGAATAATAGTGGTTGTACAAAATGCTGAAGATGGTGCTTCCCTACACACCTGAGTGTATTTGCAACCTGTTGACATATGCCTATGATAAGAAGTAAAAATTAAACCTTGAAAAGAGAAAGTAAGACTGGTGGTGACTTCTACACAATACAGAAACTTGTGGCTTTCAAAGAGAAACCAAATTAGTTTGCAGGTCTACAATACAGATAAGGAAAGCATAACTCCAGAAGCAAAGATGAAGATGAACATGGGCATCCTTTCTCAAGAGGGGATTTCTGTCTGCCTGAGCCCAGATGCTGCCTCCTCTGGTTGTTGGCTACGTCCAGCAACCTTTTGACACACTCTGGCCTAATTTTAAAACTGTAGCATATTTTATCCCTTTTCTCTGAATGGTAAGGAATCATTAGACTGTTAGTTACAGAAAGATGCTTGTGAGCTTCAGAATTAAACTGAGTCAGGTCATGCACACTTGCACAGGCTGTCAACCTCACAGCAGGTTTCCAGGAATAAACCATTCCTCAGATTTGGTCAGGATCTCATGTCTATACCAGCCAGAAACCTAGACTCAAGTTTCTATTTTATAAACTACATTTTACACCATGTCTGCCATATTTTATCCTACCTTACTGGCCCAGATCTTTGCCCCAGTCCTATCCCCAGCCTTAACCTTACTAGAGATGTGAAAATTTTGGAAATGTTGCAAGTTTAAAAAGCAAATATTTTCCTTGGAAAGTATGGAGGGTGAGGGGATGGAAGGAGATGTTCAGAAAAAATATCCATGTAGGGAAAAATTCCAGTACCATTGTAAACATTACTTTAAACATTCTTTCACTGTTCATTCTGAGACAGAGTATTCCAGATGAAAGACTCCCTTTTTTTTCTCCTCCAACTTTTCCCTACCAGACCGAAGGAAAAAAAAGGTTCCAGCACTAACTTTTTCTGTATGCATTTCCAGGATTTTTTTTTTCCCAGGCCCTGAAGTTTCTAAACATGTGTTAGGCCCTGAACTTGAAAACATGTAGGTTGTAAGACATGTGAAAGTCTGAGTCACTTGAGGGAGTGGTTGTATCCACAAAGTGCTAAGTCTGAGGGAATAAAACCCTTCCTTCCTGTCTAAATGGGGTAAGAGCTCTCCCAGACAGTTTCAGACCTGGAAAAAGACTAGTGTGGCCAAAAGCCTTCCTGGATTTCCCCACCCAACTCTTTCAGTTTTTCTCTTGGTAGGTGCTGCTCCATCCTCCCTACATTCTTGCACTTATGCTTAGGCCATCTCAGCTACAAGATCTGAGCAAGGCTTTGCATATGTGATAGAGAGTTATTTATCCCGGGGCATTTGGCTTGCTGTTCAGTAAGAAGGCTCTGCAGCTGAGAGGTATTTGGGTAATGGAGAGGTGTATATTGGTAGGCATCCATGCATGCATTCATATCTGCATCCAGCTGAATATATCCAGGGAGCACAGCTCACACAACCCAGCACTGTCAGGTTTTTCTTTACCTGCTATTTAGGGCTCTGCTGTGTTTTCCTCAACATCTCCCCAAGTTGCCGGTCTAAGCCTTTACCTGATGAGTGATAGCCCTGATTTATGCAGCTAGGATGTGGACTCCTGCGGTTGCTCCTGCTGCCTGAACGTTTCTCGGTGCTGTCAGGGGTTCATTATAATGAAGAGATACAGGACGGAACCTGTCAGCCTGCGGGCACGGGCTGTGCTGCAAGCCATAATGCATATGGCACTCTGGAAGCTGCCAAAGGGCAGAGTGAAGGCTGCCCTCCCCAACTCTGACATGCTTACACACAAATACACACACAGATACTTACAGGAACTGGTAGTCAGCCCTATAGATAAGGGACAAGAAATATGGTTAAGAATATATATTCTGTATGCAGCAGAATGCAGCTTGAACTACCACACACTTAAATATTTTACTTAATAACACCTCCTGCAAAACAAGTGAAGTGTAGAACCTAAAAGTGGTTTCTACATCTATCTTTATTTTATATATTATTTTGCGCTTTTGCTAAGTCAACCTTTCTATTCCCCCAAAGCAAAACCAGTTTATTGATTCAGGATTTCTAAGTCCAACACTCTAACAACTGCATTAAAGGAGGGGGAAAAAATAACAACCAGCTACCTTTAAAACATTGTATGATGTTTGAATGAGTACAGATCTGTCTTTCCTGCCTACAATCCTTTTCCTGCGGGGTTTGCACACTTTGCTGGGAGACATGAGGGCTGATAAGGCAGCACAACCAAAGCTTTGATGCGCAGCCTGGCCACCAGGACAGCTGGCTGGGGAAGTGCACCCATGGCTGGGCAGCAGCAGTAGGATCAGAGAGGTGATGGGTCAGCTCAGAGATTCAGGATGGCTCTTGGGGCCTCACCAGCACCTGGTATCCAGAGGCTGGTATAATTGGCTACAGTATTTCATTAGGGTGACAAACAAACCATTTGACCAGCAGCGAAGCTCTTTGTTGCCCTCTACAGGGACAGGAGTTGGGAACATTATTCATCAGCTATTGAAAAGAAAAAGGGAAAATGGAAATGAAAAAAAAAAAAAAAAGGTAGATAGAAGAGTTTTGAAAAAGTATATATTCTTGGCAGCAAATGTTGATACATTTCAGGTTCTTTAAGAGCCCTTACATTGTTCAGTGATTTATACATCTGGCTGTGTTTTAAAGAGCTGACATGTTTAATGCTTTTAGAAGATGAGGGTTTTCTGCTCAAGAAAAAGGGATGTGTGTGTCCCTTTCATCAGTACATTTAGTTTTTTTCTGGAGGAGATAGTGTGGTGTTTGCTTAAAATTAAATTAGTTATGTGTATGTATCCAAAGTGTATGTTGTACATCATTAAGTTATTCACAAGTGTTTAATTTCTGCTGCCCAAATAAAGATACTTGATCCAGTGAAACCAGAGCGGGCGAGAAAAAACAACCTCAACTTCTTAAAAAGGCAATACGGTCTGAAGGGAGGCTACAAGGAAGGTTCTGATCCATTTTTCTCAAAGGATCACTAGAAACACAAAATATTTTATTTTGCTGTGTTATACTTGTTTTTAAATTGCAAAGTAGCTGAATTAACTAAAAGGTAGAAGGAAAATCATTAAGTACAAAGCAAAAATAGAACCAGAGTTCCATTAGCAAAGTACCTTTCTCTGCTGTCTCAGCTTTTCAAGGGTGATGAGATGACAGCTTCTTGTTTAAGTTTTCACAGATTTCTTTACAGGCACATAACCCATGAACTTGTGACTGAAATATATACATTATACATGCATTCATAAATGAACATCGATTGGATTTTGGAATACTTGATGATGAACTCATGCTCCTTAGGTTCCTTGAATATTAACATCATCTTACAAAGTTCTATATATCCTATATATCCAAGATTCTATATATCTATATTATGCTTTACAGCATATTTCTGGCTTCTGCCAGTCAAAGACCTCAGAATCATAGATTCTGTGCTGAATAAGGAGATCAGGTGGCTACATTTGGGAGCTGGACTAGAGATTTTATTTAGATTAATACAGCAGATTATGTATTTCCCATGTAATTCTGCCCTGGAACATGAGGAGTAAAAAAATATGATAAATAGAGAGGAAAAAACCTTTACCATCAGTCTTGTATTTTTTATCTGATCCTCAGCTCTGGCAGCTGACAACACAGCTCCCATTGCCTTCAGTGGATTTACTAGGAGAGTAGAAAAGAGATGCCAAAGATTTTAGGTATTTATTTTGGTTTTATGACATCTTTCAACGGACAATGAGGCTGCAAATGTTGTAGTGCTCACTGCAGCTAAGTCTAGGCTGTAAGTACACCTGTCCCCTGTGCTGCTGGCAGGACATGTCACTCTCTCACACTGTAAGTGCTCAAACTGGTCTGGCCAAAGCACCTCTCCCACACACATTAAATGCTTCTCCCAATCCTGCCTTGAGAAAATCCTCCGAGCTGCTCCCTGTTTCCCTGAGGGAGCAGGAGTAGGGTGGGAGCCTGGCAGCCCCATGGCTGCTGCTTTGAGGGAACTGGGGGAGCTGCGTGTCTGCCTGGCAGAGACTGCACTGCCAGCAGCCACCACCCTCCATCTCTGTGCTGGGCTGTGAGGAAGTGTAGCTGAGCCATCTGGGGGGCACCAGCTCCTTGAGCAGCTTTCCCTGGACTCCCCTGGGAAAAGAGAGCATTACTGGCCAGATCTGGTACATTGGCTGCCAGCCAATACAGGAATGGCTGTCTTGCTTTGCCCAGAGATCCCCACGGAACAGCATCCTCCCTCTGGAGGTAGCTGAGGACAGAGGTGTCAGGAAGGCTGCAAGAACAGGCAAGGGTATAGCCATGTTTTCCTGCTCCCACTGCCTCCTGTGGCTCAGGGATGTCCTGCAACTGTGACTGTGCCTCTGTGCACATAACCTTTCTGTTAACTTTTCTCCCTTTATCTTGTCTAATCACTTCTTGGAGCTCTTTAAGCCTTTGGCCTCTGCAACATCCTGTGGCAATGAATTTCCATAGTGTAATGAGCTAAAGAAAGGTACTTCCTTTTTTTTTGTTTTAAACCTACCACCTGCTAATTTCATTTGAGTCTCCTACCTCTGGTGTTGTCACAGGCTCAATCCCTCCACACCTTCTCTGTGGTGTTCTCAATTACACAGACCTCTGTGTAGGTCTCTTCTGATTATTAACTCTTCCTTTTAGGAAAGCTGTCCCTTACCAGGTGCTACAAGCCTTGCAAATGGTTTTAGCCTCACTGATACAGAAAACGTTTGATGCTTTAAATATCTATCTGTGTTGCAAGATGTCTCCTAAATACTACCTTTTTTTTCTCTTTAGCAATTTCTTCTCATTGTATTCTAGGTGACATTAGTTGCAAGTCTGTTCCTGTCTTGAACTTACTGCTGGCAGATTACAAATACATAACAGTAACACAGAACATTTCACTGATATGAAACAATATAAACATATATGTGATCTGTCACTACTGTAGTTAATTTTTCTTACATCTAGCTGATCTGGGTCACAGTAACTCTCAATTAACATTTAAAAAAATAATTTTTTATATTTTTAATATGTGAAATAGCTTCAAAGATAAACATACAGAAAATTGCAGTTGCATGCAGTATCTACTGCAAGAGAACAGTCTAAGTTTAGTGTCTTCTGTATTTTAAATCAATAAAATATACAAGCCTGCAAGCAACAAGGAGAGTTAGACTTGATAAATTACTGGTTATGAAAGGTGAATAAAAATACAGGGACCTACAGAACTATAGCAGAGACTTGCTTGGAGGGGGGAAGGGAGCTGAGCCTTTGACTGGCTCCTTCTCTTCTGCTTGAAACTGCTGCTCAGTCCCTAAAGTTGCCAGCTTGTCTGTTTGATGGCTTGGCAGGGCTCTGCCGGGAAATGTGCAAATTGCAGCTTGTGGGAACAGGGGAAAAACAGAGAAACAAGACTAATGTGGAAGAAGAGCATCTAACCTCACAAAATCAGTTTTTAACCTGGAACTGCCAGGCCTGGTTAAGGAGAAGGATTGGTTTCTTGTAACTTTAATCACATTTGAAGTAGTTAGCCTATTAAGCCCTGTTTATTCCATGATTCTATTAGCAGCTTTGATCCATGTCTGCAGCTCTTCCCCACATCAGGGGATGTATAATGTGTGGCTGCACAAAAAGAAGTGGGAGGAAACCCTTTGCCCACCACTGCAATAAAATAGCTGCCTTGTGTGTGATTCAGGGAGGCTGATGAAGCACTGCCCTACCCTGAGCATACATGCCCCTGGGAAAATGACAGCAATCTCTGGGAAAGAGGATCGACAGAGCAAGTAAACACTGCTTGGCTGGGTATGGCAGTCACACCTCTTAAATAACCATCCTGGAAGAACAAATCTCAGTAAGCCAGTGGTCAGGGAAAGCAGGAGTATTCTGGGTTTGGTTGGGCCAGAAATATTGCAGGAACAGGAATATATGAGATATTTTGATTCTTCTGCTGTCCCTTTCAGTAAAAGCCTGGCAGGGCAGAGGTATTGGAATCTGCAAAAGAAACCAGACTGAACTTTTGATCTAAAAAAAAAAAAATCATGTCACTTTCTTAATCCAAGCCCACAGGCTTCAACTTTATGAGGACACTTATGTTATTCCTTTTTCCTGTGGTTAGACAGCCATGATAGAATTGAAGGGTTATGCTTATGCTAGACAAGCTACAATTTAATACCCATTAAATGCTCTGTAGATGGTTGAAAAAAGTGGTCTGGATTCAAATTTTCTTGTTTCATGGTGAATGTATTTATTTTCATTTTTCATTCAATCACTCAACAGTCTGAAGTCTTTTACAGCTATGCAAATTACTATTTTGCTGTTCTACTCAAAGTTTTGCTGGAGCCAGGCAATTTGACTGCCAACCATTCCTCCTGTTTAATGCAAGTACTGATACATAAGCACAGGTCTGTAGTAGATTCAGTTACTTTGCCAGAATCTGCTCTAACTTGCAGATCAGATTCTGTTCTGACAACTTGAACACCCCCTTGACACTGGAGCTAAAGAACAGGGTTTTGTGGGGCAAGAGCTGTGGCAGAACCAGGATTGACTTTCATGTGTCCTTCTGACAAAGAGCTGATGTACAATTTCATAATTAATGAAGCAACATTTTAGTATTTGGCTTTGAAGTGGGTAGGAGCTGATCTTGACACTAAGGAGTTGAGTCTACAGTTCTGTTTCTGTTACCTCATCTGTAATGTGCAAAGGTGTAAAGTCTTTGTTAATAAAAGCCCTTCACAGTCCAAGGCTGTTACTCTCCATCTTGGGTTCTGTCCAATCCTCAGCTATTCTATGAAGTTGTGAATCTTCTGACAAGACAAATCAAGTCTTATGTCTTGCAAAGCACTCCACAGTACTGTCCACCTCTTCTGACAGCAAATTCAAGAATGACCTTAAAGCTCTAGGCATTTGTCTCTCTGTTGTCCTTCAGGTCTTTGTCTTGCTTAGTCACTGCTCTCCTTTTTGTCCTTGTGAAATTCCCATGATTTTTCTATTTTTTTTATCTCAAGCAGTCAGTGTTTCTTGTTTTCTGGGGTTTTTTGTTGTGGTTTTTTTTTGGGGTGGTGGTGTTGTTTTGTTGTTGTTGTTGTTTCTTTGTTTATTTAATTATTCCTGAACTCTTGATTCACATGTGACATTAAAAGCCTGGGAGCTAACACTTCAAGATGATAAAGAAAAGCTGGATCCATGAGACCAGAGTGGATGTCATGAAATCAGAATATGGACAGAAAGCATTTAACTTGTGCCTTAAAGCAAGAAGTAATGCAAGGTAGACCCTTCAATTCCAGCTGACGTTAATTTGTTCATAAAAGACTCTACTGAGCCTACTCTGCTGTCACAGAATTCCTGTGTGGTCCAGCCTTCCCTGCCCTCATGACTGGAATTTTTTGGTAGTATCGTTCATACAAAGAAAAACATGCTTCATTTTAGTCGACTTGAACAACTGATCACCATCTGCTTTACAACACTTCTTTTCTACATCTATGATGATTTTCCATCTGCTGTACTCCTACCTAGATCATGTCTGTGTTCAAAAGACGTTGTAGAGAATATTGATGTACTTTTCCTTGTAAAAGCAGCATTATAAAAAAATTTTATCATGGAGCTACCACTGTGTAGTTTGGTGAGGGTGCTGGGTGTATAGGTGGTGGCAGTGGCCATGAAAGTGTCTAATATTTGGAGGGTTTCTGTGTACATATTTATCTCTGAGGACCCAACAGGAAAATAGTTTTTTTAATAATGTTTCTTTTTAAATAAAAATAATTCAGAGAAGTAGTTGTCTAGGTCTGAGTTTGGTAAATGGTTAATCTCTAGAAAGATTTTTTCCTCATATTCTGTCAGAATTGGTCACCTTTGTTATGGCTGTGTTACTTGACATGTAACACCCCATCTTCAGAAAATGTCTACTGTCATAAAGCTGATTACATGCTCATACTAAATCTGATTGTAAAAGTTCTCATCGTGTTGTTTTGGGAATATACCTGGGTAAAGACCTGCAACCTGCTCTAGTCCTGCACCTGACTTCAATTTGGGTAGAAGGTTGGATTAGAGACACCCAAGGTCTCTTCCAGCCTGAACAAGTCTGATTGTGTGATCCTGTGGCTCTCAGACAAGAAACCAGGACACAGACAAATAAAACATGGAAGTAAACAAAGTTTTCTGGCAAGTTTAGTAACCATCTTCTGAGTTAAAGCTCTTCACTCTTAGTACTCACTTTCATCTGAAGCATTAGTCAGAAGAGCAATCCACTAGAGTTTTTTCCCCAAACACAAATCTGAATGATACTCGTGATTTTTTTCTTAAAATAGCATTTAATTTGGCTCAAGTCCCTAAAATAATTCCTTGTGTCTGCTTGGGTGTTCTTGGCTTCTGATGTTCTTGGGCTTCCTCAAAAGCAGAACAGATCATCTGCCTTCCTGCCTAGATTTCTGGTACTCTCATAATACACATAATATAGGTTTACTGTCATTCTGTTGGTGGAAAAGTATAGGACATAAAGTGCAATAATTTGATTTATTCTGAGAGACACAACTCTGTTTATTGGCAGAGGGGTGGGGATCTGAAGGAGCTGAGATAACCATTTACTGTGTTCTGTCTCCCATCACTATGATTTCCTGTATGTACCATTGATTTCGGGGAGGGGACATCAGCAAATGAAGACAACTTGCAGGGCAAATATCAGAAATGGGTTAACAAGAAAATTCTTTCACTTGTTGCAGGTTTTGCTTCATATTTTCCATTCACTACCTGATCTCTCAAAAGGCTGGTTGCTGCTGAAAACCTCTCACATTGGCTTGCCATCTCCCTCACAGTGATCCACTTACCAGAAGGGCAGCCGGATGCTTTCTCACTCTAAAGGAGTCAGACAGACATGTTTCCAGTTAGGATGAACCATATTGTAGAGAGCACTGAGCAGAGCCATGTTACTCAAGCCTCTGTTCCAGCTCAATGGTAAAAGCTTCTGGACTCTTTTTTGCTCAATTTGGTTCCACTTCAAAAAGTTGAATTGTGTCTCTGTGTGGACATGCAAGCATATAAAACTTATTCTGTAACCACTCGGTGCTGGATGCAAACATTTGTTTTTCGTATGTGTGGGCCAGTTGGCAAGTTTGTCACAGCAATTTAACAATCAAAAGTGGCAATGCCTAAACATTGGTCTGTTTCCAGAAGTATACTTAAAATGAATATGTCTTCCAGGGCCAGGTGCTGACTCCCCTAAGGAGTATTCAAGCAGTTTTTCACTCCTCTTGCATGTCTGTTTTAGGCAATGATAGAATTGTTTAAAGAGTAAGAGCTGACTCATTGTGAGTAAAGGCATCAGCATCTGGCCTCTAGCTGGCAATAAATAGAGGTAAAAGATAATGTATCAGCTGGTGTGTTCCGTACATGTATAGGCTTGTTTATATTTTTTTAAGAAGAAAATTATGTATGTTCCAGTTACAGCTGTTATTTTTATCTTTTATTTTTTCCCAGTATAAAAATGAAGCTTTATCTATAGTATACAGGAAAAATGCTTCAGATTTGTTAGATTAGGAATCTGAAAGATTGATTTTTCACTGTTGTGATAGAAAACTGCCTTCTGCAAAACATAATTTGAGGCTTGGGGTATGAATTTCCTTAATGTCTAACCAAAATCTCCCTCTGCAACTTAGGTTTATTAATTCTGCATCCCTTCCTCCTCCTCAGCAATTCTTTCCTCTCCATGTGCAACCCATGTGTTGTTATGGATGATGACAAAGTGGAATATAGAGGTGGGTTTGCCAAATATTAGACTGAATGTTTCCCTTTAATTCATAGTTTAAACTTTACAGTGAATGGGAGAACCCTGAAGTCCTGCAGCCTGTGGCTTTCTGTTGTTAGCAACGCTGAGTGAAACTTACTTTCTTATCTGTCCACAGTCTGAAACGTAATCCTTTAAATGTATGAAGACTTTTTTTCTTGTGTCTTGCTTTAGAAGTGTAGCTTTCCTTATAAATCTCATCCACAGTTACAATTAAGTGGTCTCTGTTTATGGTGTATATGCAAGACAAAAGAATAATTTTCTAATGGCGCATGGAAAATCTCTCTCATGAAAGCATCTCCCTGGTTTACAAAAGAATGTAATGTGCAGGACCAAACCTGTCAGCTCTCACTTATTTCAGTTTAGACTTGCTCACTTTCAAACAGCTTTTTACAGCACACTGTCACACTCCAGCAAGGAGAAAATTTCTCCGTGTGATTCAGTGAGACTTCTCACTCATTTAACTGTCAGCACATGACAACTCCTGTCTCGTGAACAGAGGTAACAGGAAGGTGCTGTTTGTGAGGCCTCTCAGATTTGTGAGCTTTTCTACATCCAGTGAGTGTCAGAGAAAGTTCTTCTCCAAGAGAAAGAGTCTCTTCTCTGAGCCAGCAGGACCTTCTCCATTTTCCGCAATGGAGACAAATACTGTATTCCAGCTGTAAAGTAAGTACATTTGTAAGAAAATATCCCCACAGTAGTGAAGGTCTGTAGCAGGCTGAGGTCAGAAAAAAGATGGATTATATTGCCTTTGTTAGTCCTGCATATTCTCTGCTGTCAATGGATGATGTCTTTTGAGCAAAATGTGCTCAACTCTTTAAGCGTGCACTTAATTATTTAACAGGAAAGAAAATATTTATCTATATAGTCCCTATTGTATCTGGAAAAATTGGGGTTGGGTCCAATTCACCACCCAAAGAATCAAGCAGTGAAATAAAAATTTATGCTAGGATAATAACATACATAACATGATATAAAGTACTACAGAAGTATGTTCAATAATGATAATAGTAAAAGAAAGCATGAAAGAGGAGTCAAAAGCAAGATAGTTTTACAGAGCAATGCAACCAGAGGCCAGGAAGCCTTTTATAGCTCTCAGTATCTCTGTGAAATATCCTCAACCTTACTGGGAACTCAAAAACGTGGCCTGTGTTACCCAAACAGTAAAATATCCTACTGTGGCTGTGGCCTATGGCAGCCAGTTTTACAACAGAGCTCTTACTTCTCAAAGTCAAGCTCAGGAGTTTGTGCAGACAACAGTTTTGTCAGTAGCCCTCTGTGCTGGTTTTGGCTGGGATAGAGATCATTTTCTTCACAGTAGCTGGTATGGGGCTGTGTTTTGGATTTGTGCTGAACAAAGTGTTGATAATGTAGAGATGTTTTTGTTATTGCTGAGCAGGGCTTGCACAGTGCCAAGGTCTTTTCTGCTTTTCATGCTGCCACAGTGGTGAGGGGGCTGGGGGTACTTCGGGAGGTTGGGAGGAGAGACAGCCTGGACAGGTGACCCAAACTGATCGAAGGGATATTCCAGACCATAGGACACCATGCTCAGTATGTAAAGTGGGAGGAAAAGAAAGAGGAAAGGGAGGATGTTTGGAGTGATGGTGTTGGTCATATTGACATGTGATGGGGCCCTGCTCTCCTGGGGATGGCTGAACACCCGCCTGCCATGGGAAGCATTAATTGATGAATTGAAGAATTAATTCTTCAGTTTTGTTTTGCTTGTATGCATGGCTTTTGTAATCAATCCTAGCCAGTAAATCATAGCACCTCGGTGTTTTGGGGAACACAGACTCTTCAGTATGTGAAAACACTATTGAATATTTACAGTGGGATAGGATTTGTAAGGCCCCTCATGATCAATCTCTTTCTATTTAAACAGCTGATAAACTGCAGTGTGAGAAGTTATGATGTCAGTTGATTAAGAGCTGCTATTTTTAAACAGATTCTTACAGTTTTTGTAGTTGGAACTTTGATATCTGAGCTATAATCCACACAGGAGAAAGAATATAAGATCGCGTTTCACAGATCACATATGATGGATACCTGTGCTCATACCTGCTTTCTTTTATTTTTGATCATGTTGCAGACCACCTGCTTGGGTGGTTTTTCTGAGCTACAACGAAGTACTTTTCTTCACAGCAAAATTTTCTCACTTTTATCCAATTCTTTGTTTTCCACATGTCAAGTAACAACTTCTTAGATAAATAAGCATGGGTTTTTTCTAGCTTGCCTGCTGATATCTGTTTGGTAACCATAAAATGCAGCAGATAGAAAAACCAGACATTGATAGGCATGCAGCATCCCAGACCAGAAAGGGTGCATTCTTTTTGCTGGCCGCAAAACACATGTACAAAGCCTTGTCCTCTCCATTGTTCTGACTTCTAAATCCCAGATGAAGCTAAAGGAATGGCTTGGCCTATTCCAGGGCTGTTAACTCTAGCATCAGCTTTCTGTGATGTTGCAAATGCAGGGCATCCACTCTTCCTCCATGCAAGAATGCCAGACATCAAAGGGCATATCCCATGAATTCCTCAGCTGTGTATCTTCACCTGCAGATATGTCATCTTGGTGCTGTTCGCTGCCAGGACAAGTTAGAGCAATGCTCATTTTACCCTGCTTCAGAAGAAAAAAAACACCACTTACCCATCAAGAAAACCATTTCAGGAAAGGCAGTGTAAAACCTCTACTTGGAAGAATTGAACTGTGCTCTTCCGCAGAAGTATGCACCTGAAGCCAGGCATGGCTTACCAATGATAATTTACTCGTTTGGCTTTCGATGGATGTGGTTTTACTTGGCCCAGTTTTTGCTAGTGGGTAGGGAGGGGCACAAAAATGGCTCCTGTGTGTCCTGTGTGAAGGTTCTGGAAGTTTTTCACCCTGTACAGCAGAGCCAATCTCTGATGGCTCTGAAGATGATGGACATGCTGCTGGCCAAACCTGGGCCAAGTAGAGATGTTAGTTACGCCTCTGTGAAAACATATTTAAGAAGAAATCAAAACAATGGGTGCACGCACTTCTTTTTAGCCAGAGGAGGAGCAGGAGGAGGTGAAAATATGTNAAGAACTTGTGCTGCAGCAGATTTTAGGCGGGCTTCTGCACATGAGATTGGACCCACACCAAAGAAGTTCACACAGGACTGTCTCTCGTGGGAGGGACCCCATGGCTGAGTAGAGGACTCTTCTCCCTGGTGGACTGACCCTGACCAAAGGGAAACCCCCATACCCTGCCCCACCCCAGAGCTGTTGGTTGTGTGAAAGAGGGAGGGGGGTGAGCTGAGAAATGGCATCTTAAGAGGGAGAGGGGTGAGCAGAGAAACAGTGTTTGTAACAAGAATTGTGGTGATGGACTGACTAAGGAAAACCCCCATACCCTGCCCCCCACCTGGAGCTGTTGGTTGTTTGAAGGAGGGAGGGGGTGAGCTGAGTAAGAGGGAAGTGGGGTGAGTAAAGAAATGGTGTCTTAAGAGCTTATTTTACCCCTCATTTATCCTCTGACTCTGTTAGGTTAATAAAGCACTTTGCAACTTAAGTTTTCCACCTGTTTGCTCATTCTCTCATGCATCTCTCCCCACCAGTGCCTCAGCTCACGAGTCCAGTGTGTTTGTGTTAGTTTGTTTCCTCTCCTCTGCATAGCTGTGGCAGGAGAGAGCATGGAGAGCAGACGTCATAGGTCCCTGGCATTTGGCCAGGGTCAAACCACGACAGTGGACAAAAGGCTATATCACTGTAGGGCTGTCTTCTGTTGGAAAAGGCTCAGGTGGTTTGCAGGCCTGGCAATGAGAGCTCTGGGGATTGTGCACGCCAAACTGGCACCCGGCACTCTTGATAAGCTCAGCATCTGGTCAGCAGCAGCTTGCCTTGAATGTATTGGTGAGCTTAATTCAGCCTATTGTGTCAAACATGCATTGCATTGCGACAGTCTCTTTCAACAGGTAAAGGACTGAAATCACAGCAGATTTAGCTGTCCTTCAGCCCTACATGTAGGGTTTCCTGCTGTGGCGTCATTGAAATATGGGCTGACAAACATGTCTTAGTACGAAGTACTTGCCTCCAGAGTAGGACTTTAAATTTCTTTTCCAGCACTATGCAGAATTGTCTTTCTCAGCTGAAATCAGTCTGACAGAAAGGTTAGAAAGCTTCATGAGACAAATCCCTAAATGAGGGAGAGAAAAGCAAGAGCAAAGCTATACACTGGGATTGGGGAATTGAGGAAATCATAGTTGTAGAAAGCTGTTTAAGAGGATGGCTAAGTTCCAGATAGGAAAGACAAACATGTCAATGTTTTGGTGTCTCTTCGTTTTGGTATTGTATCTTAAATTTAAACTGCAGTAGTATACACTGTAAGAAGGGTGCTTGGCTTTGTTGTGCTCCTTGGAAATCTCAAACTGCTCAAAGCAGATTTGAGCAGAGCAAGGGATGTGTGAGGTTGCTCAGCTCAGTCCTCTGCACTTGCAGAAGGCCACACTCTGTGCTCCCCCTCAGAAACACATTTGGTTCGATCTCGAAGACACCAAAAATCTTGCCGCTGTTCCACGTATTGGGATCTGCATCTCTGGACACTGGTGACTGGAAACCTTCTACTTCCCGGAATGGCTGCATCCATGGCTCCCGCTGCCTGTTTGTTCTACTGCCAGGATTGTCTGATAACTTCAGTGGCTCTTCTTCAGCTTTGTGCATTTAACTTGAGCAATTATATTTACTTAAAGCTTGTATTAAGCTAGGCTAACAGGCCTAGGTCTTTTAATCTTTCTTTCATGATAGTCCTTCCATTCTCATGGTTGGTCTCATGGACCTTTTGCATTTCCAATCTTATCTCTCATAAATGTGAATTGTAAGAGTACAGTATACAATGTTCCTGTGGACATGCTATCAACAATTTATGCCCTTCATATAGGGCATAAATGCTGTCTTTATTCTGCTGGAGACAGTTTAATGCTAGCTCCAACCATACTGTATGTGACTAATCTGGACATGAGTCTACCCCCTCTGATTTTTCAGTTGATTCCATCTCATAACAGATATTAATTAAATATTCATTATTAGTTCATAAAATGCATGATTTTACACTTGTTTTTCTGTCTTCAATCTGAAAGGGTAACAAGGTTACCTTCCTGCTGTCTTCAATATCAGCTGTCTTAGGTAATGGCTAATTTTCTTTCATTCATTCATTCATTCATTCATTCATTCATTCATTCATTCATTCACGGTCCTACTTTTGTATCAGTAAATAATAAGACATCAGTCCCCCAGAAATTCCACTTGACTAACGAGTTCACCTGAAAGAAAGCTGTGCATTCCACTTCCAACTAGTACTGCTCAAAGTAGCCAAACTCATTTTGCAAGGTGGCTAGGAAGGTGGGGCAAGAGTAGGAACGAGGGTGATGTGGGTCTCCCCAGGGAGGCTTGTGTGTGATGAGCTTGAGGTGGGGGATGCTGTCCACAGCTTCACTCAGAGCAGCTGGAGAAGGGCACAGATGCAGAACCAGAATCTCAACAGCAAATTCTTCCTGTCAAGCAAAGCTCTTTCAACAGCTTTAAATCACTTGATCATGGGGGCATTGACCACCTCACAGGGGAGACTGGGGACTGCAGGAATACCAGGAGCACTGCTGGAGGACAGACACCTCACAGCACAGGAATGTCTGGCAGTTTAAAAAGTTTCCAGGGAGGCAGGTTTTCAGAACAGATACTGCTTTCTGCTGTTCGAGACCCAAACATTGCTGCATTGTGCTCTCACACAAGAACCAGAATGTGACAGGGGGCAGATATGCACGTTTGACTTACTCTCATTATCTGAGAGCAGAAAGGTGCCAAAATAAGCAAATGGTGAGCAGCTAGTGAGATTTAAAAATAATTATTTTAACAATCCATGCATTTTAATTTATCAGTGATGAAGATTTCATGTGTGTATAGGCATATGCTCCCTTTCTATTTTTGCCCTTTTATGTTTTTTATAACAGTTTTCCTTGAAGGAAGCTATTACTATTATATGTGCATGAATAACTTTTTTACTCTGTTCAAAGAATTTTACTTTGTGTTAAAAACAAAAGAAGATGAACATGTCCTATATCAAAATGAGGTCTCTCTGATCAACATATTATTTAATCTCACATTTAATCCCTCAGACCTGTTAGAGTTTGCTGTTAACCAAAGTTGTCCCATTTACACTCCAGGACAAATTTGTTTGAAATACAATCCTAAACTTTATCCCAGACTGCCGGAAAACATCCATCCACATTTGAAGAGGATTAAATGCAAGCTCTCCAAAGCCCTGTCTATCCATCAGCAACCCTAAAAAGCCTATCACTATAGCGTCTAGACACTGAGATAACCCTCCTGATGGAAGCAGATGGTAAAGACCTCTCCACATCATGGATTTCCATGAAAGATATAATGACACAAGGCTAAATTAACAGTCTCTTGGCACAGATTTTCATAGGAAAAAGACGCCACCATATTTAGATACACAAAACTGGAGGAAGTAAATTGTGAGTTTTTTTAAACTCAGGCTGAAAATTCATGAACCTGAGCCTGGATTTTAGCAATAAATGAGACCAGAAAAAGGAAAAAAAGAGAGGAAGAAAAAGGTTATGGCAGGGATTCCAGAGCAGATTTACCTCTTGAGAAATGAAATCAAGGAAACCAAAAATCAAAAATGCATTAATAATCCTTGAAATAGACACATATGGGAAACTTTTTATTCTAGTAAAAGAATTCTTCCTGAACAGTGGATGCAAGAAGATTAAGATGCTCATTTAAGACTTTGTAAGAATAAAATTTAAGACCTTCATGAGCCAAGATGTTCACAAAGTGGAATGATTAATAGATCTAGATCCTAAATATTCTGAAACTGCTTACTTATTCAATCAATGTCTTGTTGACTCAAACAGTTTGACAGAACACAGCTCTCGGGGCTTTGCTCTCTAAGTTCCCACGTGAGCACAGTCCTCCAATCAGAATCCTAGCTAAATAAAAATCCATGAAAAATTTATATTTTATTTTTTCATGTTCTCAAACCACCCCTTATCCCACTGATCCTGGGTAATGAGCTGGCTTCATCCTCACTGACTTGAATGCACCATTTCTCAGTGGGACATCTAAAGAAGCTTCAGTACAAAGAGTATCTGTGCAGTTGTGCTCTGAGCAAGGCAGAGTCATCTAGCATGAGGAAATTTGCATCTGATACCATTCAGACTCTCCTAAGACTTCCTTTTTATGTAGGAGAGATCCAGGTTGAAATGAGTGTGAAAATATTCTAGAGAATGGGCTACACTAACAGTGACAAATCCTGAATGAAAAAGCATGATATTTTTTTTTTAGCCTCACAAAATAAAGGCACATGGAGTGAGGTGTCTGCTCACTTAAAAATTTTTGGAGACAAGACTGCTACATTCAAGAATAATTTTTGAAATTAGGGACAATATTGACATGATATCAAGTAGAATGCAATCGTGGATGCATGTAGCCTTTAGAAGGCTACCATATTAGAAAAATCCTTCTAGTTATAAGAGAGTGTGTGGGTGTTGGGACAGATTTCTACAAGGAAAAACATGACCTGAAAGACCCAGACTGGTTTTATTTATTGATGAAGGACTTGCTGCTATTGTGCCAACATTGTTAACTGGCATATCACACTGATATAATTATTGTAATTTGTTTTAAATTCATGTTAAAGTCGATCATGGAATACAATATATAAATTAAATAAAATAAATTTCCCTGGAGATCCTCCCTTTCAACAGCAGGGTATATAAAAACTGAGTGTCAGGCATAATTAATTTGATGTCATATATTTTCAGGATACTTCGCTATGTAACTGAAAAGAGATGTTTTTGCTGCAGGTGGCACCTTTGAGGTTAAAAGAGCCTCCTTGTCTAATAGCAGAGCATCAGCCTGTTGGCCGAGTGACTTCAGAGGCACAGACCCACGAAACAATTGCTCTCACCCCTTTTTCCTGTCTAGACTGACCTTCCCTACCCCTTCCTCTCAGCCAGCACAATACAGCTGCGCTTTGGGTTTTCTCTCACCAATGCAAACACATGGTTGGGTCCTTCAAGATTAAAGACGGTCTCATACCTTACACCAACCAGTCATGAAATCTTTGTGGGACAAAACCTGATGGCTCAAATTCTTCCCTTGGGTGATATTTACATAGAAATTAGTCAGAGGCTTACCTGAGCTCAGAGCCATGGTGCGTTAAGCATTGTACAGACACAACTTCACTCCAGAGAGTGAATAAGCTGAAAAAAACCCAGATGGACAAAATGGAGACAATAAAACAAAAAGGAGAAATCATTTCCTCAAGCCATGCACTGGATCAAAAAATATCTGGGAAAGGAAGCAAGGAAAAGTACTCCCATATCTCAGCCTTATGCTTTATGAAATGAATAATACTACTTTGGATGTACAATGACCTATGGATTGTGATTAAACAATCTATAGCTACATGCATAGATTCCTTAACAGCCTGTATATAAAGAGATTGAAGCAGTTTATTTCCCCTTCTAGCCAAACAAATACCAGTAATTTATGAATTTGTTTTAATTTTCATATTAGATTTTCAGAAAGTGGAAGAAGTTCAACCTATGAAGTAAATCCATCAATGTAAAAGATTAGTTTAAAAGCCTCTCTTAAATGATGCTGTCTCAGCACTCTTTTAGTTTGCAGACTGCATCACCAGGACCATTATGGAAAACAAGAAAATAAGTAACATACGGCTTCTTTTTCTTTATAAAATAGATTGTAAAAGGTGAAAAGACAGTCAGTGGTTTGAGAGCTTTAAGATAAAATTAGGGAATAAAACAAAGATACCAGAGGCTCCATTAAAGTGAATGCATTGGTACAAGAGTCCGTGTCTCTTAGTTTCTGGAATAACTAAGGTGTCTATCACTAGCACAATAGTAAGGAAATAATGCTTGCTTAGGTGAAGTGAGATAGCATTCCAATGAAAAAAACTCTCCATATTTTATCTTGTGTCACATTCACAAAAGACCAAATCAAAATAAACCCAAAAAAGACCTCATGGGACACTAGGGGAATGACTGAAAATGTTTGCTGGATTCCCAAGGCCCAGCTGTGTCTGTGTAAGACAGGAGTTTGTTCTGCATTAAGAATCTGGGTGGTTCCATTTTCTGCAATCTTACTGTCACATGGATTTACCCCTTTTGGTGTAATAGAAATAGCAAATTTTTGCCTTTGTGTGGTTCTTGAGAAAGATATTTCCTGATCTTGCATGTTGAAATAATGTGGGTAGAGAGGAATCCAACTGCGAGGGGAGGGCAAGCTGGTGTGCACTAATGTGTGACAGTTCCCTAAAAAAGGAAAACAAGAGAACAGTACATTTTTTTCTCTCAGAGGTAAAAAAGACAGTTACAAAGAACTGGGGATAGGATAAGAAAGGGCAAGATAATCAAGGGAACACCCCTTCAAAGCATGCCAAATAGTAATGTGCTATTTCAAAAGAGACATGTGGAAGGGAGGAGAGGAAGTAGCCTTGAGATGGGCCACAAATCAACAAAGGACAGACTTTTGAAATTTACTGCTTTCCCTAATGTCAGAAACTCACCAGTTGTGGATTGGAAATGGCAGTAAACTCACATCAGGAAACCATCTCTCTATCTGTGCAGTTATCTATCTCTCTATCTTACCGGTATGTAAGAATGCAGGTACGTGATGGGAGCTTAATGGGCGAGACCCGCACCAGCTGGGGCTTGGAATAAAGACCTCATCATCTCTAGGGCTACTGGGACCATGTTTCTGTAATTGCTGCAGAAATAGTCAAGTTCAGCATGTTCCTCCCAGATGACTGTGACAGACACCCAGGGAGAACGGATGTGTGAACACATGGTTTTGTGTTAAGGTAGGGCAGAGACACCAAGGGTGTGGAATACCATATGCAAGAGGGCACACTGTGTTGATATTCCATCCTTCCCCTTTTCAAGGGAACTGAAGAGACTTTGCAAAAATTGGGCTACAGCTTTTCTTAGTTTCTTCCCCTCTGGTCATCCTCAATTTCTTTACAATACTGTGTATATGTGATGCTTTCCTTAAGCAAGTTGGCCCTGGGAGATGCAGAAGAGCTGGCTTGTTCCCACATTGCTTCAGAGGCTGTGGCCTTGTAATGTTTTATAGTGGCATTTGGCTTTGGGACAGATGCTGAAAGCTCAGCATTAGGGAGAATATTGGGTGAAAGTGGTAGGAAGAAAAGGAAAGTGACATGTCACAAGTGGCCTGATAAGAAGGGGAAAAAAACAACTGTCTATATCCACAGCACAACAAATTTTACTTTGGGTGGGAAGGAGGAGGGGAGAGTGTGGGACCTTGAACAAGTTGTGCTGACTGCCTTAGCACATGGTGTTAGCTCTGCTATCATCTTTAGAAACAGTCTTCATGGATGGCATAATGAGATTCACATCTCTACTTCACTGCTTGTGGTGTACTAAGAAGATGGCAATATCAGAGAGGGCTGAAACAGAAATGTGCTTTCCTAGCATATTGTTGGAAAGGAGGGTGAGTAACAAGGGGGGGGTGGGTGGGTGGTGGAGAAATGGAAGAGAAGTCTTGTAAATGCTCTCTCACAACTGTAAAAATTGTATGTAATTTGATCCTTTCTGAAGATTTTTCTAATATCTAAATAGAGGGATAATCTTCAGCTCAGCATAAAATGTTTGAGGGGATTAGCTATCCTTCCCGGTCAGAAGGATAGCGATAATTCACACTTCACAAGTCTCCCAGTAGCTAGTCTTTAATAACTTCAGTAAGGTTAATAATTATCCTATAAAATTACCTGGCACTTGAACTGGCAACCGGTTTTACTGCCTGGAGGTGACTGTTAAACAATCTGTGTCTATTGGCAAGCAACACCGCACGTACACCCTTGCAAACCCCTTCCCCTGTGATGGGCCTGTGAAATTGCATGGCACATTCACCATGCTGGTTAGTTATTTTTTGTACCCTGCCTGTGTTCATCACCTCAGCTACCAGATGATATATGACGTATGTCCTTGCAGACAACATCCACTCCAGCCTGGCACCATAAGCAGAAAAAAGTCATTGATACCTGCGACTTTGTCAAAGGCAGATGAGGTCAAATGCTGTAAACCTGGGCTTTAGACCAGCCATAAGGAAGATATCTGTCACTGCTGCTTTAGATATCTCTGCACTATGCCCTGGTTCAAAACTTGCTTTTGACATGTTGCAGCAGTGAGCATATGGTGAGTATTCAGTCTTGGTCACATTGCCTCAGAAGCCAATGACAGGAGAATGGGATTTGCAAGAGGCAGATAGGATATTAACTAGACAATTGTTTTATTTGAGAGGTTTGGATGTAGTCCAAAAGAGACATTAATTATTAGTGGTGGTGTGACTGACACTGGTTCGCTTTCTTAGCTAGGAAGACCACGGTTTGATTTTGAATAAATTGGGCAATGACTGTTGCTCAAGCAGTTGTGATATCCCCCACACTTCCACTGGCAAAACCATGAATGCTGATAGCTCACACATTCCATAGGCTGAAATCTGAGCGTGTTGATTTCCGATCTTGACTCTGGAATGTTTATTTCAGTTCACCACAGGCTCTTTCCACATTCGGATTAACTCTGCAACATGAGATCTCTCAGCATCAGGGAATGCTTGAGGCTGACCTTGCAAAACAGGAATCAAGTTGATAAGTCATCTCAGTTTTGGTGTTTGTGGCTTCCTTGCCATATTCAAGATTTAGGGTCTTCATTTCAATGGACTCAAAAGAACAGAAAATAAGAGAATAGTTCCAGTGAACCTCATAATTTCTAAGAACCAGTGGGAAAAATCTGCCTGCAGGGAAAATTAGCTGATAGAAGCACAGACCCTTGTAAACAGTAACAAGAGGAAAGAATGAACTAGTTGTCAGAATGTTTGCTATATTTTATTGTTTTTGCTGTAAATTTATGGAGGGCCTATTTTATAACTTTGTTTTCAAACCTTTAGGCAAATATACGTTGACATATGGCAATAATGTGTGGCCACATCCCTGTGCTCTTGTAAACCCAGGTCCCAGATTATAGACAAGGGATGAGCTATACCCTTAAGGTGTTGGTTGGCTGGTGTTAAGATATTCCTCTGAGGAGACTTAGCTACAAGCAGGACTCAAAACACATTTTAATCTGGAGCTGCATGTCAAAAGACAGTAATTTGAGGGATTATTGAATTTAAACTTTTTATTTAGATTTAGCCTTAATTTTTAATGTCAGGTCATAAAAAGGACCCTGTGACCATGGCTTTTTAACACGAATAAGCAAGAATTAAACAATATTAGTCTACAAATTTGGCTAGACTCAACCCTCTACAGGATTTCAATGCTCAAGAATCCTAAAGTTGCACTGGTACAACAAAACATTTAGGTATTTCCACTGTAATTCTTTACACATGTGAAGACAAGCTCCTAGTTCAAGGCTGGCCAAACCCGAATCAGCAAAATAGCATATACTTGCCTTTGTGTGTAGAGACAATCTTGTTTTGAAAATTTATATCTGAAATTATTTTCCTTTCTTTTATTCATTTAAATTGGAGATTTTTTGTGTCAGCTGAAGATGCCTTTTAGTGCTTCTTCTGACTACTACATTCTTGGTAGAAACATTTTTAACTCACACAAAAGGGTTTTTTGTGCAACAGCGCTTGAGGGAGTTTCAATGGTAAATTTGCAGTATAAATGCGTACGGATATCAGCTGCCTGCAAGGAATCTTCTTCAGCAGTCTGTAGGATTATGGAAACATGCAGGTTGGCTGCTATTTGTAGCTTTCTAGGTAGTTGTGTGATTGAAGGAAAGCCCAAACTCTGTTCCTCTGTTGACTTGGAACAGATGAAGAAGGATGTCTCCTTTGCCTGGGCTGTGCAAGAAAGCAGCCAGGAAGTTAATGACAAAATCTTCAGTTAGAAAAAATCTCTTGTCTGGCTTTTTTTTCTGCATTTTCATCAGAAACCTCAGAATTTACTGGTTTTGATCCCTTCAAGACCTAAATATTATTCTGGCTTAACAGAGGTAAGGATAGTGCAAACCAAGCCTTAACAAAGTTTTACCATTTGGCTTTGTGCCCTCATAGAATAGGTCAAGACAGAAGTTGTAATCACTGATATTTCTTCCCAAGGCAGCAAACCAACAGGGAATTTGGCCCTGAGGCTGAAAGCACACCCAGTGCATTCAGCAGTCTTTAAAAGACCTATTGCTTGTCGCCCCTCACTACTTAATTAAAAGGAATGTCAGACATTTCTGAAAAGACAGTGGGTGAGTTGTCAAATGTAACAAAGAGAGAAAATAATTTCTGAAAGAAAGGAAGTCTATGTAAATTTTAATACCCATCCTCTTCTGCACTAAACCACAGCTATGATAATTTTAAGTGATTTTTCTATGGCATTTTAAAATGAAATGTGATTCTCTTGTTCATTCTTTGGCAATATGCCCTGAAATATTCCATTAAGTGTTTTCAATTACATGCCAGTCCCAATAGGATCTCAGTAAGAGGTTTTAAAAAGATATCTTATCTAGTACATTATCTAATGTAGTTTGAATTCTATCAATGTTGCAATAAATAAAAATAAATTATGTAATACAAAAAAGGCCTTGTAGCTTTGAATCAATAGACTGGGTAGCAGCTGAGGAGATACACATATGTTCCCTTCTCCTTAAATAAAGGTTTCAGAACTTGGCACCAGAGCAAGTTTTTTTTATCTCATTTTATCTCATTTCCACCACCTTGTATCAAAGTCTATTTCAGGAATAAAAACAAAATGAAACCTAAACTACATTATTATTATTTCTGAAAGCATAGATGAGTGTATTTTTGAAACATATGGAGGTACATTATCTTCATTATGACACAAATTACTGCTCAAAGGCTGAGTTGGAAGTGGCTGCTGAGACCTGCAACTAAGAGCATGCTCAAGTGCTTGGCTTTGCCTTGTAGCACCAGAGTAGAAGGGCGTGCACACACATGCATGCCTGTGTGTTCATGTGCCAATGTGCTGGCCACTGGTGCTGCCACCGAGGGAAGCTGGTCATGTTGCTGGTTCTAGATAATTCATTGGACAAGTTTATCTCATTCCTATAAACACTTGAGCAAGTACTTCATCTTATTGACATGAAGTCTTATATTTCAGCAAAGGAAACCTGTTTATCAATGTAAACTGCTTTTGCTTATTCCAAACTGCTCATGAAAACCATAGTGTTTAGCCTGACCATATGTTTTGTTCCACTGGTGTCTGAAAGGGAGGTGTGGAACAGCTCATGTAATATCACATGGCATTACTTCTGTTCTCTCATTTGATGTCTTGAACATTAAGCATCAGTAGGAATTCCCCTTAGGATTCTTATGTTAAATTCCCATAGTAACCTTACATAGGAATGGTGGGAACAAACAAGCCAATTCATTTTGAGATGGGACTTAATTGCTTGTGAATATAATGGTGTGATATGGTGGTGCCAGGTATGTTGACTCTACAGTCATTTCCTGCACCTATGACTTATGGCTGTATCAGGAACTTTGGATCAATTTTCTCTACTCTGTCTTTCCCATGGAGTGACTGTGATCCTTCAAAGTCCATCCTCATAACCCTCTGTCCTGGGAGCCCCTTAGCCTTCACACTGAGAAGCTGTGAAAAACCATCACTGTTTTCATATTTGATGACAGGCTGGGTGTTGGGAAATGAAGGTAAAGAAAAGAGAGCTCCATCACTGTCCAATTTGTTTTGTTGCAAACTTCCTAGCTTTGTGTCATATTTTAACAAAGATTTATAACATGCTGACTGGCTAAGGCCCCAGGGTTGCTGAAGTAAAGGGTGGGGGAAGGGAACAAAAGCTGCTAATAAAAATGTAACATTACATTATGGTAATTAGCACAAAATGTGAAGATTTTTATAAATTGCTTATCTGTTTTAATTATTCTTGAGACATTGGTAATATTAATGCATGGATAAAGAACAGTTAATTGGAAAATAAATGAAAGATCTAAATGTATTTTCCCCCTCTGTGTACATAAAGGGGAGCCTGGATATTAAATCTTGAACTTCCAAATTATTTTTGTTATATTGTAGAAATGTACAAATTAATCAAACTTTTAGTATATAAAACCAGCCTTGACAAATCCAAATTCTGATGGATTAACTAGTGAAGGAATCCTAATACTGAGGAACCAGCGCAGTTTGTTCCATTTTTTAAAACAATTCCTTTGTCGTCACCATCACCAGCAAAATCTATCTCTGAGTAAATTTTCCCTAACTGACATTTCCTTTATTTTTTTATACCTTCCACAGATGTGATTTTGCCATACAGACAACAGTATGTTTCAAGCATGAACAAAATGACTATAGGATGACAGTGATTTTCCATTAAGTCTTCTTGGGAGCTACTACAAAGCCAAACTATACGTGTGTCCCTGCTGCTTGCATATATTAATGTGCTCTGTACATACACGCGTATCTCATCTTTGAAGAATAAATGCAAAAAACAATTAACTGTATTGGTAACCAGAGAGATAAAATTGAAAAGATATGAGGAGAATAAACCTGAGAAATGTAGAAGATAGAGAGATAAACATCTTTAAATCAAAAGTAGGACTTAGAGTTTCTGCTCTGCTGCAGTTTCATGTTTATTAAAAGGATTTATCCAGGAATCAAGACTGAGGCCACTAGCTGTTCATTTCTCCTCCATTTATCTTATTGATTTCCAAGTTATGGGGATTACAAAATCCAGCCATGCAAACCCCCATTCAAAGTGTTTCACAGACTCCATGAAAAATACATTCTGCAAACAACACAGAGTTCACTCTTCCTTCTCTCCTACTTCCAACCCTCCCCCTCTCTAATTTTTTTTGCACTATAATGAGCACAGAGCTAGTGTTAATCAGGCAATATCCTTCTTACAGACACATGATTATTTCTTCTGTGAATTTTTTTCTTTGTTTCTTTTTTTTCTTTGTTTCTTTTTTTCCTTCTTTTTATCTTTTTTTCTTTCTTTTTTTTTTTTTAGTTTCTTTTTCTTTTTTTCCTAGTCAAGACTGGGAGGGTAATATAGAGAAAACCCTCAGAAAAGCAGAGAGATTAATATCTAGATTAATGTATATGCTGACATATGCTGAGCCTGTTAACTGCAGGACACATAATTGCTAATCATTACAGTGCAAGTTCTGCTTTCTGACTGACATATTCCTAAGTTTTGTTTGAGAAATTGTTATCTTTCATGGGCAGTTTTAAAGAAGAAACTCCGTCACTGTCCTTAAAAGAACAGATATGTATACTTACCATGTTTTGAACCAGTGATTTGACACTGGTTAATGTTGAAATGTGTTTCTCCTGTGTTTCCCTATTTATGTCCCAGTTGTAATGTGAACAGTTGCCTTCAGTGAGACTCAGGCAGTCTGCCTTCCACATGCCTTGCTAATTGAGGCCCAATACACCAATACAGATGTTTCTCTGTTGTCACCAGCATGAGGTCACAATGGTTTCACCCCACCTGTAGGGAGCAGTGAAATCAGCAGCCCAGTTTCACATCTTGCTGGGAGGAGAGAGTGAGAGTGCCAGCCAGGGCAGAGTGGCTAGATGAGGACTCAGTGGGATCACATCTGGCTTTTGCAGAGACAGAAGACCTTGCTTGGCCTTGTGAGGTGAAACAGAGAATGTGGAGAAGAATGAGCTTGGGAAAGACTCACTCCTGTACTGCAAATCAGTAGATGACAAACATGCTCTCTGGTGCTTGAGCTCAGAATTTTATGGCATGGTGCCAATTTTATGTAACAAGTATTTTGGATTTTATTGGTCAAGCACCAAATTCTGGTTATTTTTATTATTGTTTTGTCTTTTGCTTGATACAGTCACTTATGTTGTAAACTAGTATGAGAGATGGTTTGAATGAGGGGTGCTGACTGTGCCTTTAATTTCAGAATGAAAGATTTAAGATGGATACTAAAATAGAATAATAAAATTATATTTACAGATTTTATGTAGCAGGCTTTCTTATTTCTATTACACCTATTAAACCCTAATGGATAAGTTTTATATATGCTATTTGTGTAGCAACCTTTTTCATGTAACAAATGGCAAATACCTTATAGGGATGACTCCCTCACAATGAAATCTGGTAAAAAGAGTTACTAGCATGAAGCCCATTTCCTTAAAAGATCTTCATTTACCTTCATTTTCCAGCATTGTATGAAACAGGCCACTTTAAATTCCAGGTAAGCATAATAAAGCTCCACATCTTACAGGAGAATTGTAAATTATACGAAGGAATGAACATATTTCCTTCCAGTTTTCTGCTACCTGTCTGCTTGGATACCTCCTCAGGGTAAGATGCAAGCATGACTGGAGCCCCATGACAGAAATGTAGTTCAATTCATGGCAAGGGGCTGCTTCAGACACCTGGGAATGCATTTGGTAGGGTCCCTGTCTGTAGGTGAAAAGACATGATAGAAGCCCTTCTGTTTGAACTTCTCCCCTGTTTTGGGTTTTGTGTAGGAAGAAACCAGACCAATAAAAAGTGCCCACAAAAAATCCCATGTGCACATTGTTTCAGCCTGTGGATGGAGCCAACACTGAGAGGGAATCTGGCTTCTCCCATTCTGCTTGACACTAGGGATTGGAAAGTGGGCGGCGATCAAGGCAGCAAGGTAGAAGGAGAACCCCCTCATCTGTGGTAGATTTGTATGCTGAATGCATCCATAGGCACCGTTTTTCTGACAGATGAGTGTGCTTTAATAGGCAGTGCAAAACAGAAGATGCTGAATGTACAGACCTAATGCAATAGGGGAGACACATTTTAAATATTGTTATTAATTATATCCAAAGCATATGAGCAAGAAAACAAAACTAAGATTGCAATTTAATGAAATGGTGATAGACACATTACCTAACTAGATATTTGAATAAAAAATGCAAATAAGTGGGAGATTTGAGCAGTGGCTTGTGAAATTCTATTCTTCTTTTTTTCCATGTGGTTACTTTTGGTTTGCCTGTCTGATTTTTTGCAGGGTTAGCCTAATTATTTTTATCCTCATGTGTAAAATATTGGAAATGCAGAGGATGTAGCACAGGCCATGTGTGTATGTTTGCTTGTGCATAGAAATGTACATGAATCCACTCATGTATACATATGTATGAACTCTCTATTTTTGTATTTATGTGGATACACATGCACATGCGTTCAGTATATCCAATATCTTAAGCCACTCGAGATTTAATTTAAGCACACATATTTTCCAGAATGATTCCTTCAGCTATCAGCCACAGCAGTAAGCCTTCTTCTCCCTGCACTGTTCTGATAAAGCTGCCCTGCCATCACTGACCTGAAATCGCAGCAAGCTGATGGGTAGATCTTGTTTCAGATATGCATTTTGATGAGCCTTCAGTACAAATCCAATCTGGGTTGCAAGCTAGATGATGCATGGCTGGCCTTCTGTTCCTTATTTAACACAACCATATTTTCCTCATTCCATATACCAAATTATGTTTAAGGGTCTCTGTTCAGCCTAAATTTGAAAACAAAATATATTTCAGCTGATACGAGGAATCTGTACACAAGCACAAGTGAAAAGAGAGAGTGGCACACGTTTTCGGCCATAATTTAGTACACAGATGGTAACGATAGGAGGTGTTGGTTGCAAGAAATGAGTTGTTCAGGAAGATTCGCTCAGCTGAATTTTGATTTTCTTTCCAGCAGACCTCCTCACATGGTATTGTTTATGCAAATATACCCTCTTTTCAAAAAGCGTCTGGCTTCAGAAAAGCCCTGGCAGTGGAGCACAAAAGCTAAGTTGTACAGCAGCTACCAGACCTGAAAAGACAGGCTGAATGGAGCAATGGATGCAATATGCAGTCGGCCAGGCAAACAGAAGAACCATTCTTTTCTGGGTACCAGTGCTGTGTGGAGAAGGCAGCCTATCCCAGAGGGAGGAAGAAAAGGCCTTGAGATGGGGGCAACTGCCCTGCTCCTATAGAAAAAAATAAAAGGCTAAAGGGACCAGAGCCACGCATTATAGATGTGACTATGGTTAAGACATAAAACTGCTTTAACTCAGTTTTAGAACCTCTTGTGGTACTGCTAACTTTGCCAAAAGAAATTAATTGGCATTTTACATTGCTTGTAGGTAGGAAAGATGACAATGAAAAAAGAACAGTCCTTACAGTAACTTTCTAACCCCCGGGAAAGAATGAAGATGTTTTCTTTTTGCTGTTAGCTTTAGCAGATAAGGGCACTGGAAAATAGTTATCCAACAGCAAAAATTTAGCTGAGATGAATTCTCTGTAGAGAACTGCAATTACATGCTGTCACATATGTGCAGACGGAACAAGTGAGCACTAGTACAAGGTTGCATTTCACAATATGCATATTATAGGAAATACTGGTTTCTTAATGCCACATAAACATATATATTCACTTCTCATCAGTGTTTTATTCCTGCTTGTAATCTATAAGCTTGGTACAACCCAGCCATTATGCAGTGAAAAACCATTTAGTTATATATGACACTATGCTCTAACTTCAGCATTACCTCCTTATGTGATAAAAACACTGTTGTCAGTGTCCACTATCCTTGTGTATCTCCTTAAATATTTGAGATAATACTTTACACCACATACCTTGCACCAAGTTTTTAAGCAAAAAGGTGTTAGTTTTCTAATAGATTCACGTTTTGTATATATTTTTGTCAAGGGCTGCCTATAAGAACAGCAGGTGTGTTTAGTGCAGGAAACACACACGGCCTCAAAAACTTCCAGTGTCATGTTTCATGCCAACAGCAAATTCAACTGCAGATGCACTTATCTATTTTGTTTGGCGTTTTCAAAGGGTTTCATATGTTATGAAGACACCATCAGCCCTGTTAAGTGAAATTTTTTTGTCAGGTCATTCCTATATTTAATATATGAATAATGAATTTTTAATTTTGGTATTTCTGGATGCTTGTCTTTTGAGTGAGAAAACAACTCTAGAATAGTTGTTTTAAAGGCCAGTCAGAAATAGCATGAACAGCACAGAGAAAACATCTTGAATTGCAGTTCTGCAAAATCTGGTCATTAATTCAACTTTATATCTTATTCTTTTTATGCCAGCAAATCTGAAAACAGAGTCCAAGAGAGAATGGCATCATCTGCATTTCAGTGGCCTGCCTTCAATATAAAAGCTATCTTCTTATCTCTCCTTTTTGTCCCCCTACAAGAAGTGTAGCAGATACAAGGCTTTTTTTTGGAGGGCTTTGGTGTTAGAGTGAGGGGTTATTTGCCATCTGCCATCAGCTTGTAGTTTGCATATCAATAAAAAAAATTAATAAACTAATTTCAAGCATATATGATACAGTTAATGTGGAAGGTCCATTGTTAGGGGAGAAATAGTATATTCTTATCAGTGGCTTTAAACAGCTATTCATCATTTCTAAAGGGCAATTATTTGGAATCTATTAAGCTAGAATTCATAATACCCCTGCATACTGAATTTTAAATAGAAATCTGTATTTAGATGAAGGAATACATTAGTATAAGTCATTAGAGCACTGAAAATCCATGACTTGTTCATTTTTCACTTACTTCTTTTTTTTTGTTTCCAGAGAATATGAAGTATTGAGGATCTGAGCATTTAAAGAAACTTCCTAGTCTGTCCTTTTTGGGGAAAGTTTGGATAACAGAATATTTAACCCTACATTCACTTGGATTCAGATGTTGCAAATTACTGCTGAGAAAATAAACTATCCAAGGTAAAATGTTTCATTAAGGAAACAGAAAATAAAGAGCAAGCTAGCTAGCTAGCTAGCTAGACAGACAGACAAGAGGACAGATAGATAGAGAGATAGACAGATGGATGGATGCATCTGTATCTAGCTGCTGGGCAGCTAGGATAAAGGACTTGGTTTCAAAATGTTTCCTTGAGATAGGTGGAAAACCCATCAAAGGGCAGGGCACAGATATTTCTTGTACAATTTTTTTTACGTGGGTATCTCATTTTAATGTGCTAGTTATGCAAAATTGTTTTTATGAGGCTGGTTATCAATGAATAAAAAATGATGGATTGAAAATACAATGCAAATTGATAACAGAACTGAAGAATAAAAACTGTTTGTCATCTCAGTGAATGGTAATAAATCTACCAGGAGGCTCAAAAGCAAGTACAGCAAAGCAAAAATCCGTGTCCCAGCAGAGATAAATAGATAAGCTAAATATCATCATCTCATCCTGTACATATTTTTACAGTAAGTCTGGTTTAAAGATAAAAAAACACAGCATATGGGCAACTTACATCTGCTTTAGAATGGTGTGAGCACCATTTACTCCAGCAAATGCACTGTTAAACATCACAGGGAGCTGTTCAACACACACATGCACAACTTATGTCTGTGCACAAGCACACGTGGGTGTGCACGCATGCATTTCTGCACCAAGAAATACCCTATCAAGAGGCTCAGTCTACTGGACTGGATACATAGTAAACAATTAACCAATAGCATGAGAATATGAATTTCATATCTGCTGCTCTTTAGGATCCTGTGACTTGTTAATATGGAGCCACAACAAAATGACTGTATGGAAGCGAATGTCATACCTCAGCCTGATGCTTTCTTATCTTTGCAAGGACGATGTTGACATTCTGTTTCTGTAGAAACAGAAAGAAATTACACACAAACAGGGAGGTATTAAGTAAAATTTCTGGGCTCCTTGTTGCAGCACTGTGGATGGGTGGAGAGGAGAGATGATGCATATTTCATGCCATGGGTGGGCACAATCTTCCACAGACCTCCCACATGGAGAACATGGCTTCCCCACAGGACCAAGCAACTGCCTGCCCTTGGGATCATTTTATTGCTGAGGGTGGAATGGACTGAAACTGAGGAAAGATATTTATGTTCCCTGAGAAAACCAAGCAATTAATTTATTACAAACTTTTTCTATTGCCTTGTTAATATAACTCTTCATTATGGCTTTAGAGAGGGAGACATTTTTCACTTGGCCTTTGTGGTTTTGGGTTGGGCAGAGGATGCCAGACACTCTTAAGCAAGAATGCATTGTTGCAAAGAACTTTCCTAAACTGATTTTCTGTGCTGTGGTCTAGGTTCCTTTTCACCATAGGAGGCAGAAGGCCATAGATGTATCATTTGTAGGTGCAGAACTGCAGTCTTGCCAGAGCATTCGTAAACCAGACTTCAGATAAACTAGATTTCACTAGGTTGGGCTACCTACAGCTGGGTTTGTGCTTAGTTTGGCCACCTTCTTCCCTGTTTGTGATACCATTACTGAAAATTTTGTGATCACATGATGCATTCATTTAAAATAAGACTTATATATGAGAAACTTGCATGAATTGGCAGAAATGAGTCCTAGAAGTATTTTATGAGACGTGAACTAGCTGCCACAGTTTGGCAGCATTTGAGCTCTTTCAGTTTGATCATCATAATGGGCAGATGTGGATTTATAATGCTGGCAAACTCAAAATAATCTGACTACACCCAAATTACAGCAAAATTAATTTAGGTTTAAATTTATTGTATAAAATATATCCCAAATTTAAGAGGAAACACGTAGACACAGTGGGCCTGTGATTCCTTTCTCCTTGTGTGATCCCACTTCAGGACAGACACGGTTCAGTTGATGTGCGATAACAGGGAAACTCAAGAAGGTTGTTTGGATATATGTGTCTAACTTAAACCTGATGCAAAATCCCTACTTAATTTTCAGCATGGTTTCTTTGGGCGTCTCCTAACTTGCTGAAAGGAGGTAGGTTTTAAATAATGTCTAGTTAACCCAAAACACATTCTTTGGCACAGCAGCAGTTCCAGCAGTTGGAAAAAAATGGAGCTTTAGTTAAACAGACAGAAAGAGAAAGAAGCTTTAGAGGGGTCTTTGGTCTAACTGAGTTCTCTAGGAGCCAAGGAACAAGATATTGAATAAGATGATTAAATTGTTGTGGGTGAAAAACTACTGAAAGAGCTGTATGCTCTTGCAAAAGCAGCAAAGTGCATGCTCAACCTGAGAGCACAAGAAAGATCTTTGTCTAAATGGAATTATTCACATGGCTTAAAGTTAGGCCTGTGCACAAGAAGCACTTGCAGAATTTGGTCTCTTTACAAAATCAAACCTGGCATGAATGGCTTGATATCTGCTCAGTATTAGTAACTATCAGTCCCAGTTAGGAAACTTATACAGAGAACCTTTCAGATTGCAAAAATAATTTACACTCGTATTTTAAATGTAAGCTTGAAACATATCCAAAAAGCCATTAATGTTCTCCATTAATTGTCTTATTGTTAAATTAATACATTACTGACTTCTCTGTCTTCTGCATTGTTCCACATATCAGAGATGATATCACCACAGAACCATCTACACTGTCAGCAGTACAAGTTGAGGAATGAATTGTTACTGACACTAAATTTAGGTATCAGGAGACGATACACTGAGAAAGTGAAAACACAGAAGTAAAAGGACATGCCATGGCTTTGTGTGTATGCAGCTACAAGCAATCACAGCTTAACAGACACAAATAAGCTGCTGAGTAGACAGAGGTCCTGCACTCATTCATGATTTGACTGAAGATCAAGGATCTAAATACATCTGATCTAACACAACGAATGATCAAATAGTCAATTGAACTTGAACATCACGACAAATTCAAGAAATCCCTCTGTGGAAAAAAGATGCTTCTGAAGATAAATGGCATGTCCACTTGTAGTTAAGTGCTAAAGAGTCAAAGGAATTGCTTCTGAGTAGCAGAAGATAATAAAAGAGTATATTTTCTCCCTTCCCATGCATTTTTATTCCAGCTCCAGCTATATTTATGTACGCATGTATGCAACTTTTTTCCCCAGAGAAATAAGTCATCTTAGTTATGACATAGTTGAGAGATATTGGTTTTCTTTGCACTTTACCTGATTCCATACAAGAATCCCTGCCTGAAGATCACGCAACGCAGGGGACTGGTGAGTGACAGAGGCAGTTCCCTACCAACAGAAGAATCTCTAGCAGCTGTATTGTGCAGAAATGGTAATCACTTCCTCCCCTCCCTGGTCTTGGGACCTTTTTTCTAGTGAGTTCATTGAAAGGATTATATGTGTGGCAGAGATGTAAAACTGTCAGAGATGGCAAGTTTTACTAAGCAATCCTCCTTCAAACCCAAGCAGCCTGACAGACTGCATTCTTACTGTACTATCTCTGAAACTCTTATCAAGAGAAGAATCCATGCCATAATTAATGCATGAAGTACTTGAAAATATTATTGATCTGTTAAATTGGAGTATCTACTGCTGTTAAAATATTTTTAGTGCCTGGGTCTTTATAGTTGTGTAGTCATAATCAGCTGTTTCGGATAGAGTTTAGGACAAACATTATAAATCTTCATGAAATTTACAGTGAAGAATACAGCATAGAGTTTTCCTCTGCTCATGAAATTCTAATAATCAATACCACATTTTATTATTGCTGGAGTGCATAGTGGCATTTACTGTTTGCCACAGTAAAGACATTTGGCAGAATAGTGAAGGTTACTCAGGTAATTTTCCTCTAAATATTTGGGTTCCTTATGGAAATCTTTTTGGGTGATTGTAGGAAAAATTACTCTGTACCTTTTCTTTTTGTTGAAAATTGTAATATATTTGTCAGGGAAAAAAATCCAGAACATCCACCAACAGAAAGAATAACAAACATTGGTAACAAGAATGACACCTATACTCAGATGAATTTAACTATGGATATTGGATATTGATATTATTACATTGGAAGGAACATACTTTTAAAATTTCTACTACTGGCTTAGTGAAACTGTAACCATGTTCCCCTTGTGGAAGGTGATACACAGGTAGTCATCTGTAATTGACACCAGGGTGGATTTTTGCAAGTGTCTTCAAAAAGAGATGAATCAGGCTTACATTGTTTGGTAAAAAATACCTTCTTTCCGGTCTGTCATTACTTAATTTTACTTCCTTTAAGTGAAAGTGGATGACTTTGCTATGTTTTCCAGATAACAGATATTTACACATTTGTACACCCTGCATCCAAATCATCTTATCAAATGGATCATCTGCGCAGCAGGTCCAATGTGTTTGACATGCTCTGTTCTTAATGGGAATGAACATATTGTTTCCATAGCATAAGCTGTGGCAGGCTGCATGTGTTGTAAGTAAACCAGAAAAATACAGAGATCCTGGGACCTGTTTTTTCCCCAGGAAACCTCAGGTGGAAATCTGGGAGCTCAATCTCAAATTAATGGAGGACAATTCATGGCAATTGTGGGGCCACTTCTTTCAAATCCATTCTTATAGCACCAGTATGAAGGAACTTCTTCCATTGTTACACACCAGGCTGGATAGTTTGTGCAGCCACTGAAATGAGGATAAAGAAAATCTGTCCTTCAAGAAACTGAAACAAAGGTTGTGGTGGGGTCAATGTCTTTCTAAATACAGGCAGAAAGATACATAATCCAAATTTCTATTTAGCAGAATGCGTTATGCTAGTGTCAATAGATAAACACCATCTTGGTCTGTTTTATTAACATGGACTTCTTCATTTTTAAGGGATTTTGTACTTTTATGTGCTCTCTCAAAAGAAGGTGAATAGTTTTCAGGTAGTAACTGTAGTCATTTTAGAAAAAAGGAGAAGGAAGAAGGGCAGACCATTCTCTACACTATATATGATAAGAAAACTGAGTCACTTGTTACTGGGTAGGAGACATTTGAAATTTTCATGAAAAGCTGCTTGAAAAAACAACAAAGGACGGCAGATAAAAATCCCACACTATTAACTAATACAATAATATAAATTTCAGCATGCAGCATGCACTACAGATAGTCATGGTTTATTGTTACAGTGAATTAATAGCATTGTCACAATGGATAACATCACATACTCTGGCTGTTCGAGTGATAGGAAGACCATTAGGGTTTCACAGTAACAGAACAGCTTTAAAATTAAAAAAAAAAAACCAAGCAAGCAAAATCCCCCCCAATCAACTAAATAAAAAAAACAACAACAAGCAAACCAGAAAAACCAAATCCACTACTATCAAGTTAAATTCTTTCTTGGGTGGAAAGCAATGTAACCCTGGCCAGCCCTGGCAGCAGAAGGAGTACTCAGGCTGCATTGCCTGTTTGAAGGAGATACATGCTTTGCATGCACATAAAAGTGCATTTTAATCTTGCTAATTGAATTTAGGATGGATACTAAAAACCAAACTCATCACCTTCTCTGCACTTGATATTTTCAGCAGGAGGACAATTAGTGCAATAGCTCCTCCACCCTGAATTAAAAAAAAATCCACAGCACTGCTCTTTAGGCTTTAGCTTCTCATCAGAGCCTACAGAACATATCATGATCTGGTTTGTCTTTCCTCTCACCTCCAAAACAGACCTTCCAAATCTTTGTCTGCGATAATGCCCGCCATCTTTCAAAGGTAAATATACTCTTTCAAATAATAAAAATATTGTTTCTCTTCACCACTTACAAATTGGTGAGAAAAGCTTAATTAATTTAAGTGTGTTTAGTCAATTAAGGGACTCGTAATCTGCCAGATTTGTAGTGTTCATGGATTCTTCTGGGAGAAAAAGGATTTTTCACTTTCTTTCAGGAAATAAAATGAATGAAAAAATAACATTTTCTGGTAAACTGTCTACTGAAATTAAACTTTAATTACTACTTTAGAAAGAGTAGAAGGACTTAAACTAACGTACTTATTCCATAGGAGTAATACTTAGCATAGTTATTATATTAATAATTATAAACACTTCCAAGAAATAACAAACTTATTCAGCTTTACAGCAATGAATTCAGCATGATATTCCTGTACACAAAGGCTTCCTGGGGGGATTATGTTTTTTGTCTGTTCATGTGTCTTTCACATACACGTCATTAAAATACTGAAAATACCTGGAATGTATCTGACATACTTGTGGCGGTGACCCTGCCTGCTTTCTCTAAAGAATCCTACGGGGTTGACTTTCCCCTTCAGGACAGTGAGCCTGAAGCAGAGGGAGAAGGCGAGGCTGGGAAATTCCCCACACTCCCCGCCCCTTAGGTTGTCTTAAATTTAGGTTACTCCCCTTTCCCCTCCTAGTTTACACTCCTTTCCCCTCCCAGTTATTACATATGTATTAAGTTACTTTCATATGTATCAGTTCCTGGGAAGTTCTCTGTTCTTTCTACCCCCACTGGTTGGTTTGAATGTACCGCTCCCCTTGTTTCATTTGATTGGACAATTGGAGTTATGTAACCCCTTTCCATTGGTTAAGCTGTCTCTCCTCCCCTTAGACTGCCCCTTTCTGCTTCCCTTAAAACCCCCTGTAACTCACAGCCCTTTGGTTTTTGCCTCCGCTTGTGGTGTCGTTTTTCCCATGTGGGAATAAGGCATCGGTTGCCGGGGCAACTGAACCCCTCTGGTCTCCTTTGCCTCTGTTCATCTCTACTTTGTTATCGCCTGCTGCCCTGCTAAGCCGAGGTCTTTGCAGACGGCTCCCAGCCTAGCAGGAGCCTACTATCCAGACATAAGGGACACTAAAGCGGTCTCCCTGCTGAGACTCGTGTGCTCCCCGTCCTGTGTGCTGACCATCCGGGCTGGTCAAGCGGGCAGCAACACATACTGACATAAAAGCAAGAAATTCAGGACTTGTACAGCTCTAGGTGCCGTGTAAGCAGGATTTGAAGTTAGAATTCATCTACAAACTCCACATATAAGAAAAAAAAAGAAGTGTCTCAGAATACTACTGTGATATCATCATAGTTTTGCCATAGATACTGTGGAATCTCCATCCGTGGAGAATTTCAAAGCTCAGTGGAGCAAAGCCCTGAGCAACATACTCCAACTTTGAAGACAGCCTTGCATGGAGCAGGGGGCTAGACTAGCTGATATTGAGAGTCCCGTTCCGGCTTCATTTATGCTATTATTCACTGGGTACTTAACCCAATACAATAGTAAGGAATAATTGCAAGCTCAGTTTCTAAACCTACAATATAAAAGAACTGAAAAAATCTAATTCTGTGGGTTGTGAAATACAACGCCTCCTTGAAAAAAATTTGTAATTATAGAACTATTTTAGTGGATTGAAGTGGATAGGAGTAATACCGGTTTACATATTCCTAAAAGAGAACTCACTGTTCTCATTGACAGAAAATATTTCAACAAAACTTTCTAAACCACATCCTCCAGTTTTCTCCTTTTTCTATAGCAGACCATAAAGGTGTTTTTTCTGTATGGTTTCAGTGGTTTTCTTTCCTGAACCTTAGGCCTCTAGTTCACACCATTTTTTTAATAACACTGAATTAATACATAGGCTGTTTTTCAACATACATTCTTTTTTACTTTTATGAGTAAACTAAATGTGTCCCTCTCCCTGTGAAACATATGAATTATTAATTTCTCATCATTTTGTTTCTTTGCAGAAAACTTTATGAAAAAAATGAATTCCTATGAATATATTGACTGCATTGCATTGAAAACCACTATTGGTTTAGAATATGCAGTATTGGTAATACCATATGCAGTACTGAATTAAGAATATTCCCTATAGAAATCATGTGCTTTCACTGCATTGAAGAAACAAAAACATTAAGCCCTTTTACTGACAAAGGGGCTGGCAATCTCCGAAGACAGTTTTTTTATTAGTAATTTTCAAACTCTGATTGCCACTTCCCTTTGGTATTCTTCAGTAAATTACACATTATTTTTCTTTTTGTAAGATTCAGAATATTTTCATAGATGCTTATGCATCTGTTTATATCCATATGAAATTATATGGCCATTAAAGATTGTCAAAGAATGTTAACAAGTTGAGAAAAAAAATCCCATATAATCCTGAATGAAACAGTAGATTTTTTTAATTCTGGATTTGCCTTTTGTGCCCTGTGCGCATCATGTGGGACCTGCTGGATGCAGCCACAAATGCAATATTTGTATTATAGCTGATTTCTTAAGCAAAAATAATGAAAACCACAAGCTGTATATATCATCCACTGATTTACTTGTTTATGTATTTTAAGATTTTTTTACTGAAGGCGTATAATAAGTCTGTCCACAAACCCTGCTGATACTGAGAAACACTCAAGTGTACTTGCATAAGTTGTCATACAACATTTGTAATACTGTATATTATTCTTACTACTACTACTACTATTATTATTATTATTATTATTAATAATAATAGTAATAGTAAGAAGAAGAAAAAGAAGAAGAAGAAGTATGCTCAGAAAAAGCTGCATTGTATTTTGGTAGCAAAATATTTGCTCTGCAGTCTGACTTTTAAATTAAATATTCCCAGAGAACAAACAGTATCCATTCCAATCAGGCCAAGTAATCCTAACATAAATGAAAGGAAGTAAACAGCTTCAGTCCTTCTTTTTTCCTTTCATTGAGTCTATGACTGCCATCAGGCACAGAGTGCTTCTGTTTAACTGATTGGTTGAGAAGGCAACCAAATATCTACATGGTCTTTGACCTATTATGGTGTTTAATGTGAAGGCAAGTCCATACCAAGAAAAATTTCATATTATGTGGAGAATTTGAAAGCAACAGATGCTGTTACAGGTTACTCATACTGTTACAGGATACTCTTACTACTTATAGTGAAAACCATTAATGTGGCATGCCTGTAAATATTTTACTGCCTACCTTGATGTGAAGTTTGGAAAAAGAGTTTGGACAACACCCTCAGGCACAAGGTGTGACTCTTGGGGCTGTCCTGTGCAGGGCCAGGAGAAGGATTTTGGTGATTGTTGTGGAGCCCTTCCAACTCAGAATGTTCTTTGATTCTGTGAAGTGTCCAATGTAGGCAATATGTCCACTCGCTCCTGCCAGTATAACTCCATGCACAGCCATTGCAATAGCTAATCCCCAACATACTTAAAATATGTGGTTTTATACTTTGAAAGTGGAGGCACACTGGCTAGGTGTGCTCAGTTCTGCCTGTTACATTTTTGAATCCCAAGCTTCTCGTTGCTCTTAGGACTCTTTCAGATTCTGTCCCAGTTGTAGAGTCCCAAACTTGGAGTGATTCCTCTTGTTGATGCATCAGATTCCTAGGGCATCTCTAGGACAATCTGGGTGCATCTATGTGGCATGCAAGACTGGCTGGCTTTGAGTTGTCACCCACCCTTTAATCCTTCAGGGTTGTGTAGCAATCACAGCATTCCTTCAATATCTGCAAAGTGCTCCCATCAAGACCCGCAATATAACAAAATAGTCAGACTCTTCTAAACCAAGATGTTACCAGAGAGATCAGGAAACAATGTTAAAAAAAACCAAAACAGAATGAACACTGATGTGCAAGGAGGACCATGCCATCTTCCAGACCATGCCACTTTGAGTGATACTTGAAAGTGGGCCAGAAATCTGACAAATTGCTGCCAAGTTCAGTTTTGTTAGTTCATGGCTCATGGTTCATAGTTAACTTTGCCCAATGATAAAGCCATTGAAGGATAGCTACTAAAGAATTGCTAATTTACAGGTGTGGTTTTATGCCATTTCTTAAGAGACAATGATTACTTCAAAGAGACACAACATACTTGTTGCATTGTACAGCTCCTGGAAATAGGAATGCCTTCACTGGAAAGTTCATTTCTCTGAGCTGTGGCACAGCCCATTAGCTGTTTTATGATGGCAGTGGGCAGTTTGTGGTGGCCCTGTGCCCAGTGCACCTGTTCAGGGAACAGAATGCCCGGATGCACTGGGTCTATCCTTGAGAAAAATACTCCTGGGGTCTACTCTAGGCAGCCCTACCTTTAGTGCAGTCATGGAGGATATCATTCCATCTTTGTCTGCAACTGTTGGCCATGGGCTCCTGGTACATGACCTGTGCAACCTGCTCTAGGTGAAGCTGCTGCAGGAGGGGTGTGGACAAGATGCTCTCCAGAGGTCCCTTCTAACCCCAATCATTCAGTGTTTCTGTGATTCTGTGATACATGCTGTCTATCAGCTGAACTCATATTCCGCAAACTAAATTTCAGTAGTGTGAGAATAACTATCTCCCCTGCTGTCAGTGTGTCCTATTTGCATGTGACCTGACAAGCATTAATCCTAGATATTCTTCCAATGTATGAGAAATTCCTGCTGAGTTTAGACAACTCGGAATTTGTTCACAATGCTTTCAAGTTTGCTTTCACAATAGATAATGTCCACTGACAACCAGTTACCTGTCACAAAACAAGCAGTGCCCGTGAGGACAATGATAAAACATCCATTGTGAATGCATCTAGGAAAGCAGTCACTCTGGAAGCCTGTCCTGCAGATCAGCTCTGAAACTGTGTGTGCTGTTAGCTAATATGTTTACACATGCATATGCATCTGTAAATACAGATTCGTCTATTCATATATAGTGGCTGTGGTTCCATTTGCCTTTGCCCTGTCTTATATAAAAATAATAAATCATTAGTTCCCCAAGGCTTGATAGAATCTCACTGTCAGATTCACCCACATAAACCACTACACATCTTACATTCTCTTAAAATTCTTAACTGATAGCAAGTTTTTGGTTTTGTTTTTTTTTTAATATATAACAACAAACTACCTGAGTACATATGACAGCGGGAAGCAGAAGCTGATGTGGATCTGCCATTTCGCTGTTTGGCTGTCATAGGGCTTAGACATGAAAACTGAGACCCCAGAGACTCCTTGTGCCTTGTGTAGCAAACACTAAAGGATGAGGAAGAAAGAAAGGAAGCGAAGATGGAATGATAAATTAGACTAGGGGAAAAAACAGAAGGGAAGACAAATAAGAGAGGGGGAAAAAGGGAAAGGAGAAAAGATGGCAAATGACAATGTGAGGTCAAGTTGTTATAATGCAAAACAAAACACAGACTTGTGATGCATAAAAGGTGTGAATTAAATTTTCCAGATCAATTTAATTTTTTATTGCTTTAAATGCTGGATATTTGAAACCCCACTGCTTGGTGTTTAACCTTATTTTTCCTTTAATACAATCTTTGCAGCAAGTATACCATATAAACTCAGTGTTAGCCATCAAAAGTCTTGTCCAGATCCTGCATTGAACATTTCTGATTCCCTGGTTCAGATGGTTCAAGATGTTGGTCTGTATGACTGTTTTATAATGAATTATAAAAGAAAAGGGAGCAGGGTGACTATAATATCTGGAGAATTGAAATGCAGACTAAGTCTTCAGTGACTTGCTCCATTTTTTGGCTAACAGAATGTAGGGTTTTAATCAAACATAATGAATTATAAAAGCAAGTATGTTCTTTTCACCTATGCATAGAAGAAAATAATTTATCACATTGCACAAATAATATTATTTCAGATGGTGTAATAGTAATACTTGTAAGGGAACTAAACTTTCATCATTAAATAAACCATCTTTTTCCTTTGAAAATATAACTCTTCTCTTCAGCATTTAACAGCTGTCTATTATGCAGTCACAACGTTCAATTTCATTGAAATTGTCTCCTAAATTGAATCATAAATGTGGGAGATATCTGTAACATAATAGACAAATGAGGTGTTACTCTGAATGAGGTGGGTACTCAGTTCCTGTCTTTGCTGACTGCTGCATTTGTTAAAAAGGAAACACAGTTCCCACATAAATGCCCACTTCTTACAAAAGGTTCTAAGCACCAGGTGTTCCCATGGCCACTGAAATACTTTCTGCTCTGGACAACTCAGAGCCATATCACAGCATGCTGGGGAATTTATCCTTGCTTCATACTTAGTAAAGTATGTGGACATTTAATCTATGTTTTGTGACTCCAACATCATTAAGAAACATGGCAATTGTTTCTGGCTTTTGAGTCTTAGATACTCAAACCAAAGAACACTCTTATGCATGAAGTCACGAACACATGTTACAGAATGATTTACAACTCCTTATAATTTTCCTAAATGCTGCACAAATCTCTCCAGTATCAGAGCCATCTCTAAAGCCAAAGTATTTCTTTGTAATTGCCAAATTTAATCCAGTGAGCACAGAGACATATGCTTGGAGACACATAGCATTACTCTTCCTTTGGGGGCTTCAGTATGCTGTTATTTGATTAGGAGGTTCTGGTGGGTAACATGGTAACGAAATAAAATGTGTCTTAAAAATTCTTTGTTTGTTTTACATTATGCCATAAAAAGTGAATTACAAAGCTCTGCTTATCTATAGCGTATCCCTTGCTGCTAACATAATTGCATCCTCTTCAGGTAGCCTTCTGTATTTGCCACTATGCTTGTAAGAGCTACTCATCCTCCGACTGATGCATTAAGGAAAATCTGGGTGCACAGCTGTGTTGCCTTCATTGTGTCATGCTTGTAAATCCCTTTGATCAGATAAACTAGGACTAAACATGCCAGAGAAATTATAAATGGTGTAAAATTTGTTTGTAAATAAATTAATATTATTTTGGGGATTGGTGCAGCTGAGGTCTGCACCAGGTTCACCTCCTGGAAGCAAAGGTACAGCAAGGAGTGAGTATCTCACACTGAGCAAAAGTTTTCACTGTCTGAGCAGTGCAATTGAAGAGATGAAGCAGGGAAGAAAACGCAGTTGGAACATTTTTTTTCCTGTGTCAATGCTGAATTTTAGTCTAGGCTCTAAACATAATGTCTACACACATACATACAGAAATCTAAACCCCACATGTGAAAAATGATACCCACATAGGCACATCAAAACAAAGCGGACATAGAGAACTATGCCAAGACAGCTAGTGAGAAACCATACCCATGAAAAAATGCTTACTTGCATTTATATTAGGAAGCTGTTATGAAGAAATACTGCATAATTTAAAATATCCACCAAGCTGACTCTTCTTTTGTTTTATCAAAGAAAGCTGCTTGTACTAAGGCTTCAGGCTAGGCGGACAAACTAATTTGCAGGAACATGGTCGTGACATGGCTTGTCCTCACCGCCAGCTCACTCTCCTGATTGTTGTCCCACTGCTTCCTCACAGCAGGATGCATCAGTGCTGGAGTCTAATCTTCAACCATGTCTCAGTTGCAGGCATCTATTCTTTGATAAGTGGGTTTTACAGAACCATTATTTTAGGTAATGTTTCCAGTAATCCTGGATGTTAACTCCCAGGCTAGTCTGACCTCTCTGTGCTTGATGAAGGCATAATTTCTACCCCTATTTATTTTCTAGGTATAAAATAACACGTATCTTAAGCTATATCCCCTTAATGTAGGATGAGATGGGGGAAGAGAGAGGCCAATAGTATGTCCACTGCCTCTTACATGTTACAAAGTACAAATCTTCACAAGAACAAGTAACAAGGCTTAAATATGCTCCAGGGCATCTTTTAACCTCCATTTTAAATTCAGCCCTCTCCACTGCCTGGGGAATGGCTAAGGGAAAGCCAGGAGGTGGAAGTTATGTGAAAGTCAAGCACTTTTTCTTCCTCCCCACCTCCCTTCCCCGTGAAAGAAGGCAGAAGCTGTGTGCAGTTGTTATTGTTCTTTTGTGCTGGGTTTCACCTCCTGTTTTCTCACACCCCAGGGACTGCCTTAACAGGCTTCTGTGAAAAAAAGACTTCAGAGCAAGCATCATCCCTCCAGCCAAATGCTGTAAAGGAAATTCACCCTCCTGAGCCTAAGAGTCTGCTCTTACATCCTCTGATTAGTGGATTTGCTGGCATGGTTAACCAGGTGAGATGGCTGAAGGACCAGCACTGGGCAAACACGTTGGGTTTTTTGTGGGGTTCTATATGTAGGATAACAGATCTCTGTCTGGGGTGAATGTTATTACTCTAGTTGTTTTTAAAACACTCCCTTGCCTTTCTTTAATGCAAAGCACATACACTTTGGGATCAGATAGGCATGTGGGAAAAAATGCAATTACACTTTTTTCTATAAATAAAATACATCTCCTTTATATTTTCTTTGAGTTTAGTATGGTCCCAGTGGTCTGCTGACCCTTAACCCTTGCATTAACAGTGGAGAATATAGAAAACTGTTTTCTCTAAGGAAAAGAGGTGGAGCTAGAACTTAATGCCACGGTTTAGTGAGGCAAACTGTACCAAGTGCCCAGATGTGCTTCTCAGACTGGAAAACAGCAGCTGACATTGTAGTATTAAAGCCGTACCTCAAAAGTTTTTCTCTTATATTGCTACTCTGCACAAAATCTGGCTAAATGCTGACATGTTTTGCAGCAGAGCAAGATCTCATATATGGAGATGGAATTCCTCCTGCTCAGAGCCCATTGTAGACTTGGGGCTTCTGTTATTGCATTCATAGACATATTGGCTCCAGGCCTGCTCACCAGTGTGGTAAAGGGCCCAACGTTTTCAGCAAGAGCAGAATCAGACCAACTGTAAGAGCTAGACAGTTAAAAGTAAAATAACCCACTCTCCCTCCCCCACAAAAACAGCCTAGCATATACCATGCAAAGTGTCAATAAAAGATACAAAACAATGATTAGCTTTCCACATAAACATTTCATCACATCCTTTCTCAACACCAATCATTGTGACAGTCCATGACAATATAAATGATGACATGTCTGAGGTGCTCTAATCCATCCAGCTTGTGTTGCTGTACTTGTCAAGAAAAAAAAAAAATCCTCCATAAAACCTCTAACCAAAACAAAACTCCACTATCCCACATATGTTACCAATGCTTTCTAAAAACAGCCATTCAACAAGCTAGGCTCCATACCATGACTTCAAATTAAACCATATGTTCATTTATAAAATGAAAAACTTCTGGGGTGAATGTGCCTTGGAGATGGAAATCATGATTTTCTACAGGGGAAACCTTGGGTGATCTGCATGCCCATCACACAAGTTGCTGGACACTTGTGATACTGTGCCATTAATGCTGCCTTCCTCATAAAGGTCTTCTGTTTGAAAAGAAGGGCTCAGTATGTGGACTGAGGGCTTGATTTTTTCCATTTTGACATTAGTTAAAAACAAGCTACGATATAATTGGTCTCAGAAACTTTGTGGGCATTGTGTGGAAAATCTCTGGCATTCCCAGCCTGCAGCTCACACCTTTCACCAAGGTCCAGACTAACCTTGCCTGTGAGAGGAGATGGTGGAAAGAAACCAAACAAAATTTCACCGATCTCAGACAAAACTTTAATTATATTTAGTTCTTTAATAAATAGGAATTATAAAACTGATGTGGAATTAGAAGGTGGGTAAATTAACAAACAACAATTTAAATGCTACACAAACTTGGTCTCCACAGCTCCCCTCTAAACCACGCATACTTCAAGGTCCATTGGAACTATGGCATGAACATTTCTCCTTCTGCCACTTCCATGAAATTCAAACTGGGACCAGACCCGTGAAGCAAGTCATCCTCGCATGGAAGCCAGCACAGCATTCAGCTAGCTTTGGGGAGGAGGTGGTGAGAGAAGGTAGGTCAGAAGATGTGAATGGTGGGACTACGAAATGCATGGATGCCCCAAGGAGGTTGATTCCTTTACATTACCCGTCTCCGAGCTACTCTAGCCCTCCATATACCAATGGACCTATTCCCACCAATCACCATTTCCCTTAACCCAACGCATAACACAGGGCAAGCTCTGAAAAGATAAACAAGGGGTCAGAGAACAAAGGTAGAAGGACATTGAGGCCAAGTAGCACTGAGCAGACCTGGGCTGGACTTCATGGGGTTGCACTACAGCAGCATCACAGCCACTGAGATGGCACTGATACCTGGGATTGGCTTACTTGGTGTTGCACACAGTTAGATCCGTAACACAGCAGCTCTTTGAAGATAGCACTTACTCAGGCTGAAGGATAGAGTAAAAGCCCACTACAGCATGAGCAGAAGAACAAACAATCTCACTTTCTCATCTGCCTTGCATCTTACAAAGATTACTTGTAAGACTAAATGGTACTTTGGGGTCATTTTAGCAGTGATGTTGAGTTTTGTTTTCATGACAACTGTTCCCCATTTCATACCACAATGGGATGCCCTTAAAGAACATTTTCCACATTGTTCTAGCAAGAGGGAATTGCATATTTCACTGCAATATGCTAGAAAAGTGAGAAGGTGGTGCAAAATATCACCTACATATTTTTCACTTCTAACAAGCCACTTATTAGGATGACAAATGCTGTGGGATGCAAATGTCCTTGTAGTATACCCTTTACATGTTGGATTTTTTCTTGCTTAGCTAAAACTTTCTATTGCCTCTGAGTTTCCTTAGCCTCAGGGCTGCTCTAATTTCCAGCTATCTGCTCATGACCTCAGAGGCCTGTTCTTTTTGCTGGAGACAGCACATCCTCACCCTCTACATCAGACTGAGAGCTTGGAGGGCTTAGGAATTAAAGTGACAGCCCTGTAATGTACATAGATTACTCAACCTTGATTGAAAAATAAAATAGGGTAATAATGCTTCTATACCACAAGGATAAAACACTGAGCACTGGTGGAAAGCAGACACTGCTGCTGCAGCCCTGAGGCTGAAAAGATAGGCAGGGAGCAAGAGAAGCACAGCAAGAGAAGCACAGCAGGAGAAGCAAGTGCAGAGAGCCAGCCCTCCATGAGTTGTTTACATGCTGGCCGAGGCTAAAGCGTGGTGGTAGGAAACAGGTTTGCTTTTTAAAATCTGGATGTGCTCCGGTAGCAAGCCTGCCTGACCCCTCACGAGGTGAAATTTTCACGTGGGTCCGCAGGTTCACCCGGGATCACGGCTGACTCACCGTCTGGGAATCTGGAGTAGGCATGGCCTTTGTAAAAAAAGCATTGCTAAAAACTTACTGTGCAAGATAAACAAGGAAAACATGCTCCTTGGCACACAGGCAGCTCAGATGTTGACTATTGTGTTCTCCTGGAGTTAATCATCGCCGCCCGGGCCCCCCTTTGTGGCGGGAGGTGAGCTGCAGCCGCTCGCTAGGCGCTGAGGAAGCAGGTGCAGCCACAGCTCATTGTTACAGCATTGTTTTGAAAATTAGGAAACTTGATCTATTTCCCCCCTCCCCCCACCTTGGGGAAGCAGGGCAAAGCTGGGCAGTGCTGATGCAGGTGGCACAGCTGAAGGAAGGGCAGGCAGGGCAAGCATGTGTGGCCACCTCACCTAGAGACTCAAAGTGTTTTCTTGCACCTGTGTTTTTCCTCACTGCCTTGGAGGTTGACCTTGATCCCTGTTGAAGGAACAGTCCCTCTGCCCAGCCTGGTCATACTTGTCTGCCAGCTTGGGGTCACTGCCACGGTCATTAGCCCTTACTCTAATTACAGCGTCACCGTGAAGGGCACGTCCTGAAGGTCACGTTACACAGGCTCTCAGACAGAAAATCTCACAGGCTCCCTGGGCAGTAAGCCGGACACAGAGCAGGCTCTCTGAGCTGCCCTCCTTCCAGAGGCTGCATGTGTGCATCTACCGCCAAGTAGATCCCAGCATGCTGCCATTGGGCACCTTCACCTCAGAGATAGATTTCTTACTTCATTTTTTCTCCTTTTCCCTCTCTGTTCCTCAGTGCTTTCACATAATGCAGTTAATTAGACTCTGCTTATTAGACCTCACCTCCTTGGCTGCTTTTTGCAGCACTCGTTGTACAAGAGGCCTTGTAAACAGGAGACCTCCCACTGCCCTCGATCCCGGTCTGCAGAGGCTGAAGGTGGTGATAATTTGATAGCCACTTTTTGGTCTATCTGAAACAGGCGTGTTTGCATTTCATCCTCATTTCTAAGGGACAGATGGGTGTGTTCTGTTAATTCTTGTTACTTTGGCTGACCTAGCTGGCAGTGGGTTAGGGAAGTCACACTCACACAACGATGAGAGGGCAGGACTGAGATACTTGTTGGTGACACTGATAACCCATTCTGATCCTCTTCTGTGATTGCAGGAAGGGCTTCGTTTCCCAAAGCTTCTCTCTCACACTCCTCTGGAATAGAAATATTTTAAGGAGGAAAAAAGAACAAAAGAGCAAGACGGCTTTTCAGTCTTTTATGGATCTTTTGTTCTTATCTGAGTGATTTGCTACTAAGTTTTCTTTGTCCTTGGTTCCTTGCCCATATAACAAAGGGAATGTGTGTATACATGTGGTTTCTGTGTGTGTATACACACACACCTCTCTCACACATATTTGCATTAGAGAGATTTCTGGAAAACTTAGCGAATATAACTAGGGGAGAAAAAGGATATATTAAATACAAAAGTTTTTGGGGTTGGGATTGTAAAAAAAAATTATTTGTAGTCTAAGTCCTTCAGGCAATGCTCCTCACAATATGCCAAGAAAAGGCAAAGATTGGAAAGCATTAATTTTGACCCAAATCCATAAGGCTTTAATCTCTGTGACTGTACAAAGGTAGGGGATAGCACGCTGCCTTTATTAATAATAAATGGCCAAGATGAAAGTGGTAAGTGGTAAGACTGATATACAATTACGACATGAACGTCATTGTTCAAGAATGGCTGATCATGTAATAGTAACTTCTCAAAAAACCCCGCAAGGAATGGTGCTCTAGGATTTTTCTGTTGTGTTTGCTAGAAGAATATGTGGAACTTTTTTTGCTTAATTTCTTGCTGTATTGACTCAGGTATCTGTGATTCTGTGATTCAGTCTGGACTTTCAGCTTTTTTATAAGTCTACCAAACTGCAAGCTCTTCAGAGGCCTTTAGGTGGTCCCTGAAGGGATAAGAGTGACCTTCTTCAGGTGTCCTACCTGTTGAGTAATTCAGACAGCCTCATAAAGCACTTGGAAATCAAGGCAGAAGCATGTCACATGAAACACTAAACCCCATCGTGCATAATAGCCTTGCAGGTTGGAAAACTAAAGTGTTAGCCCTGTAAAGAGCTCTACAGTAATTCATCTGTTAATGTACAAGAAGGGAAAGGATGAAGGTATTTAATTAAACTATTTCATTATTATTTAATTAGATATTTAAAGCAATTAATATTTAATTAAGTGATTTCTGTAGATACAGCAAATGCTAGATGCTATACAAAAAATCAAATGTTCCATAGGTCTTTCTGTCATTTTGAATATGGAGGCGTGCAGAGGACCCAGAATTGGAATAAAATCCTCACTGTAAAAGGGACAGCAAATCCAGGGAACGCAGAAGCACAGAATATGACAGTATGTCATGTGGTTAAACACAACATGAGAATAGGTAGATTTTCTGTTACATGCAAATTCTCACTGCTGCCAAATGCCAGTATCTTCAGCAAATTTAGAAGCTCTGTGGATGCTTAAAGTCTCTCGGGATTTTTTTACCTTTTTTTTCTTTTTTTTTTGTGCAGTCATTAGCTTCGTTCTTTTCTCAGCTCACACTGATTGAAGTGTCTACATTTAGACAAACTCAAAATCTCAGGTGAGGCTTGTTCACTGAAATTAGTTAAACTAACTTTTGTTTTCAATGGACAACCATTTAAGCAATTGGAACTTTATTAGAAAGTGTAGCAAAGTCAATAAAAATTTGCTGAACATTGTTAGCTTGTTAGGATCTCTAGACAGGCTTTCTAAAGTGAAATTTGACTGTAGAGAAGACTGAAAAACCTAATCCTTTAGATTTGCCTTTTCAAGTGCAAATCAAAGTTTGTGGCTGGTGAGATAGAATTTGTGTTTAAAGATATCTGTTAAAATAGATTTCTTCTACTTTCTGATATTTTTTCATCTCAGGTTCTGCAGCCTGGACTAAAGGAAGTAGACTGACTTTTTTTGCAATGAAGTTAAGCAGTTGTTCTTTCCTTCTTCATTGACAGAAATTACATAATTTTCTGAAGGAAATTTTTTTCTTAAATTTCAATAAGGGGACATCTGAAGAAACTGAGCTTATAACAGAGAAGGGAGTAGGGTGTAACAGTAGACCTGATGAAGACCTAGAATGTTTGGCAGATGTAGATCTGCAAAAAACTGGAGGAGAAAACATTTATCCAAGGATGAAAATCAAGATTTTATCCTCTATTAGATTCAAAAAGATTCAGAGGCAAGTTGTCAGGTTCAGTCCTTCTCAATTTAAAACTTATTAACAAAACCTAGGTGAACATATCTGGTATGTCCTATACACCAGATGAGTTAAAAATTTAGGAATTTCCAACTCTCTACATTTTAGCTACCTGCTACAATTTTAACATGGAAATAATAAGCAAAAACAACTGTAATAAATATTTAAAAGCCCTCAAACCAACACCCAATAGAGGATGTTATCTGTGTACATTTAGGGGACAGGATGAGCCCTCAGCTCTTCTTTAGCCCTGTTTGTGCCCTGAGCAGAAGTACTGTGCCTCCACTGGGATCAGAGTTACTGAGTTCCTTCAGCCAATGGCACAATTGAACATAGGAGTTGATATTGAGATGGCTGATGGGCCACCTTCAAGAGATGATGCAGCTTTGGCTGTTGCACCCTGCTCCTGGAGGGTTTCTTGTCTTGGCTGGGAGGGGATCCATGACTGCCTACACTCTCTGTCCTTTCCCTAGGAGAGAAAATCTGTTTAAAACTATGTAAGTGACACTGATTGCAACCTTGTGCACTTAAGAGCAGCTCAGATAGAGTATCTAATTTCACAGCAAGCCAATCTCCTTTTATTTTTGGGGAGTTTACCAGGATATTCCTTGGTATTCCTCATTTAGATATTTAAAACATTATTCTCAAATAATGTCCTTGAAGTTATCTCTTCTATACCTTGCTTATTGATGACATGATTTTCCTTCCTTAAAAAAAAAACACACTTTTTTCCTATTTCAGTTTTCTACAGCTTTTGTTTTTTGTTTTTTTTTTAACAAACCCAATACACTGCTGTAACTTGCAAGTGCACTTTGTTAAAACTTGTCATTTGGATTTTGTTCTTCTGCTTTTACTGTATCTTACAAAGACTATAATTTTTTTAATGCATTCAGCTGCTGTACTGGTACTGTTACCTTACAGATTTTTTTCTTTTTTCTATTTTTTTGTGTGTATTATGGTTTACAGCATATTAACAGAGCACTCAAAAAAAGCTAGGAGTTTTTCATATCAGCTTTTCAAAGCAAAGAGCTGACAGTAGGAAGAAATAACACACAGTGTGCATTGACTAACCATAGATTCCTTTATAAACCTTAGCAGGAAAACAAGTCTGTAAACTCAAGATGAGGTCCTGAGACAAAGACAGGATGTAAATTCCTGCTTGGTACTTGTTTCCGATGAGCTCAATCAGACTGCTGTTAACAGCATTTCCTTCAGAAAAGATATGGGGGGGTTGTGCAATTACCTAGGATACTTCAGTTTAAAGTCCTGACCACAACTCTTACAGTGGAAATTATGAAATATTTGTCTGGGTGAAATCACTGTAAATAAAAAGCTAAATTCTTAGTCCATACTTGTTCTTTATCAGCTTGCTAACAGCTCAGGAAATTTAGAGCAGTCATTTCACTTTGAAAGTATATTCAGAGACATATATTTTCTCACATCCTTCCTTAAGGAATCCAGGTTATTTGAATTGGAATATTCCAGGCAATTCACCTGTTTCTTAAGGACTAGAGAATCTGTCCGCTGGTGAACTTAGTTGAAAAATTAGAAAGTTTAATTTAAAAAATGTCAGAATGCTTTGTCTTTTTGCTCCTGACATTTATTTTTCCTGCCTCATCAAATGTGGCTAGAGTCATTCACCAAAGTCAATGCAGACTTTTCGGCAATTTGACTATTTTTCATACCCTCCCTTCCAAAAAAGTTATAGCAGCCACCAAAATAGAGAAGAAATGCCCACTTCCAGTCATGAATAAATACATTGTAGTGGAACGTCTGCTATCTCATAATTTCTCAAAATGGGTGTGCAAATCCTGAAGCAGACATTGAAGGACAGAGGAGAGATCCACCATCCATGCTGCAGAGAATATAATGCTCCTGTATTACTGTCTCTTGAATGTAAAAATTTGGGCTAAAGGCTAATCTAGAGCTTCTAGTCATCTTGTTTTGGCTGGCAAATTACTCTGGTACACTATAGAATGCACAGTGGTAGTTTTAATTGTCTCTATTATGAAGTCTTCTTGCCATTATAGAACTGTCTTTTGGTCTGTATGATGAAATGTGATAGTAGCATTATGCTGGGGGATTGCTTGTTGAGCTCCAGAGAGAGAACTTTTTCACCATTCTTTTTTTTTGCTTCATTGACACAGTGCACTACACAGAACACTCAGCTTCTTTAAAAAATATAATACTACTGTGGCTATAGGGAAAGAATGTGCTAAGAGTGTAGACTTAAATTAAATGTTAATCACACAGAAATTATTACAATTTGATAATATATAAAAGTAATCCATCTCCCTTGAAATTAAAGCAAAATTATTTAAAATCTCAATATGCAATCAAAATCAAAACAATTTTATAAAATTATATTTTAATATAAATTGCTTAAATGGAATGCTTTAGTGTATTCCATTGGTAGACAGTCATAATCCCAGTACTTGTATAATAAGTTATTTCAGTTAGACAGCAATTAACTTTATTAATTCAGTAAGTATTACAAATTGTCGATTGCTTTCTGAGAAAAACTGTCTAGAGAGGAGATCAGGTACTTCTGACTGAATGTAACAAAAATGTACTAGTATTAACTAATTCTGGAAGATTGTCTATATTCAAAATGAGGTAAAGCTAATGCTTTTAAGTTTTAGTGATAGACTATTGCTCCCTGTTCTTTTTATAATGGTGTTTAAATTCCATGATGAATTGTGGCTAAATTTTGCGTATGGTTTAGGCTGAATAAGTTTTCTAAAAAGTGCTATATGAATAGATAATTGGTTCCTTTTGATTTACAATCCAAAAGGGAACCAAAAGCAAGGGCAATTTAAAAAAAAAAAAAAATCCCTCACAGAGCTGTTGAACAGGCCTTTTTAGAAGTAGCTTGAGAAGGTTAGGAAAATGCCATTAACCTTCAGGAATGTTATGTTCCTAAATCTCTTTGTACCCTTTGAAGAGCTCAGCTTTGGTACTCTTTTGGACTAGAACATGTTGCAAATGGGAGAACAGAGAGGATTGCGCTAGAAGAACTTCTCACAGGGCTGATGCAAAGGGCTTTTAAAAGTAAGAGAGGTTTCTGCAAACTTCATTAGGTTTTTTTCCCTGACAGGTACAGGGCGTCTTCTGTTTCTGCACTCCCTGTGCCTGGGAATGGGTTACATTACAATAATTTTTAAACCTCTGTGCTTTCCCTATTTTGCAGGACTGTTCTGATTCCTCACTGATAGCTGGTAGCATGTGAAAGGGGAAAATACGCTACCAAAAATTAATGCCAAAGCAGCTGCTAGGTGCTTGTGGGTAGAAACAGAGAGAGTGTGGCTGTGTAGGATTTGTTTCCGTACAAAACCAAGAGAAAACTTAAGCATATCAACTAATGTGAACAGTTCTAAAATACAGATATTTTGTTCTGTTATGCGATTTGTGGGTCTCTGTCAGCAGAGAGATGTAAACGTCGTCATCTCAAAGAGGTTGCCTTCCCTCCTGGGTACCTGCTTGGTTGCCCAAAGTACCAAATCTTTACCTTCCCCACCTTGCAATTTGCATTCCTGCACACATTGAAGCTGTCTGCCTGGAGAAAGTCTTAATTATCTAATATTCATTAAACTGATAAGCAAGGAATTAAGTGTTCTCACTTGCATAACACTAGTGAGCTGGCAGACTGAGAGCATTTGACACACATCACCCTTTCATATAGAAACATTGGGAAAGAGTAGCTGGTCAGGGAATTACGATGAGCACACCAGTAACAGAACAGAGACAGGGAGAGCCTATGAGGCAAAGGGAGAAGGGCTTTGCAGGTGGGCTGGGGATGGCCTGGAGAAGTGATGGGAAGGTGGAACCAGAATGAGAGCAGGCTGGCATACTGTCAGCGATGCATGCTGTGCTGAAAGGCAGAGTGCTGCATAGGTAGGTGATACACAATAAGGAAAAAGCATATACTGAAAGAGGGCAGATGAAAAGACAGAAATCCTAGCCTCCAAGATTCACATAGCTTGCCAACTGTTGTCTGTAAAAGTGCGTGAAACAGGCATGGCTAAGGATTTGTTTCACTCTTACGATGAATTCCAGTAATGTAAAGTAGAATATTTTGCTCCCTTCTTTCTCTCAAGTATCTTGAATATTTATGCAAGCCTCATAATAGAATGCAAACAAAACACTGGATGGTTATCACCCTTTTGGAGCAATCATTGCTCTTAGAAGCAGGGGAAAAAGGTCAGTCTTGCCCATGGAAGTTAAAAAAAAAACCCCAAAACTCATGGGAAAACATTTTTAAAAAAATATATTATACATACAGTCATTTATACATAAAGTATTTTACACAATAGATTGCAATAAAAAGTTCGATAAAGATAGGCTAATCTCAACAATTTCTTTTATCAACTTCTTCAAAATTTCACATGGAAAACAACCTGATGGAATAATGAGGAAGAAGAGAGGGAATAAAAGCAAAAAAAAAAAAAAATTATACCTGAGTGTCAATTTTTGTTTGTTTTTTCCAGAAAAGAAACATCTACTTTACTATTCATTGACAAAATAATTAGGTGATTTGCCCTATAAAAACATAAATTTCATATTTTCAGGAAGAAAGGACATCTGTATGCCAAAAAGCTGAAAATGAATTTGTCTGCTGTAAGTAACTTTCTAAAATCTGTTGCTGTCCATTTTTTTTTTTTTTTGCAAATGTAATTTCAACTTATATAGAATTTCAATTATTTACATAAATGGAGCGAGGTGAAGGTACAGAATCACAGAATCATTAAGGCTGGAAAAGAACTCCAAGGTCATCGAGGCCACTCTCACTCTTGGACCAATCACCACCATGTCAGCCAGACCATGGCACTGAGTGCCACATCCTGTCATTTCTTAAACACCTCCAGGGATGGCAACTTCACCACCTCCCTGGATAATCCATGCCAATGCTTAATCACCCTTTCAGTGAAGAAAGTCTTCTGATGTTCAGCCTGAACCTTCCCTGGTGCATCTTGAGACTATGCCCTCCTGTCCTGTTGCTGGTTGCTTAGGAGAAGAGACCAACCCCTGCCTAACTACACCTCCTTTCAGGCAGTTGTAGAGAGTTACAAACAGGACTGGCCCCAAAACTGAGCCCTGGGGAACCCCATTAGTAACTGTTCAATGACTGGAGGTGGCACCACTCCCCACCACTCCCTGGGCCTGGCCATCTGGCCAGTTTTTAACCCAGCAAAGGGTACATCTGTTAAGTGTGAATATGTTAATTCATATGGAGGTATAAAATATTATTTCCTTTCAAATAATTGCAAAGATTGACTTCTCTGTGGTGTCACTTCCTGAGCATTAGGAATGGACATCAGCTGATTTCACAATTTTCTGGGCAACACTGTTGTCCCAATAAGCTTTTGGGACACAATTGTAAGGTTTAGTTAGGTTTAGTAAGGTTTTGGAGAAGATGATGGCAAAACAGATTATACATATCAATTCTTAGTCATTTCAGGATGAACTGTCTTTCTGATGGGTCCTGACATGACCTGCTTTTAATGAAAAGGTTTTACATTATACCTTCCTTCTCAGTGCTGCACTGCCCAAGTATAACATTTCTGAATTCTTGCATAGTACCCATTCAAAGCAGTAGTGCTTTGGGAATGAAAAGAGCTGGTTTAGCACATGTTTAGAGCTCACAAATGTAAGCTACAAATTCCTTGAGAAAGGATTTGTCTGCTTTTATTATTTTTTTTTTCTTTTTTGGGATACCCAGCCCTAATTCATGTCTTTTAAGTTACCCCCCAGATAATGACAGATGTGTTCAGAATGACTTTTCTTATGGGCTACTTTAAGAATTCCTGTACCCCTTGTGCCTTGTTTGTTTGCTTGTTTTCAATTAAAATGTCATCTTATAAAAAGAGAGGGGTAAACCCTTGTCCACACAAGAAAAATCTATGTTTAATGTCAGATCTATCCCGTCTTTCAAATTTTCATTGCACACACCATTGTATTATGCCATCAGTAGTCTTGCTGACAATAGCACGACCTCGTTCTTTGTAATGACTGTAATTCAACTTCTTGATGAAAGCACTCTTTGACAACACTTACCACCATAGTAAGACAAGATAAGAAGCATTAAAAAACTCTTTCAACAAATTTTGTGCTACTCCTCTTTATCTTCACCTGCAGAAAAGCTGCCTGCTGGTACAGAGCGGGTGGACATTTCACTTTGTTTCATGATCACTAATCCTCTCCAAGTGAGTCCTCAGCACCTTTTTAGCTTCTAACTGGAATACCGCAGTGATAGATGGGGACCTCCAGTAATTTTTATAAACACACTGTGTAAACAAGTGAGCTGATAGGAAATGTAGCCGCACTGAGACCCTGCCTGCTGAAAGAAAATTCTTGTGCTTGTTCATCTTAATTTTTTTCAGCATACAGAGATTCAATCAGATGAGCTGCTTAGTTAAAGGTCAAAATGGAACTCTTTCTCACCCTTTCTCATTTTTTCAAGCCAAATATTTCATTGGCTCTTATACAGTGAAAAGAGAGGGGGACAAAATGACAATATAACCTGACTAAACCAAAGGTTATCCCTCATTTAAAATAACTATGAAATATTTCGAGCACTTTCAGGTTTACTTTTTAATAAAACGATCAAGTTAATTCACATATTTTAATTGTATCTGAATTTACCCAGCTTATGTGACAGACACAGCCGAGACTGACTTGACTTTGGAGAAGGGTAAGACAAATTTTGCACTGACTTAACATACCTCACAATTCAACCAAAACCAATGTCTGTGCATATCTGCAGAACACAGACCAGTCAATCACTATGTGCTTTCTCTGAACAAATATATGCATGCATGTACACATTTTTAATCCTTTGAAGGTTTTTCTTTCAAGGCCTTGCTTAATTTCAAGTTACAGCAAGTCTATCCTTTTCCAATATATTTATTGTCATACCACCCCAGCCTGCACAAAATGTGCAGGGTCAATAGCACCAGCAGAGTGAGTCTACCTAGGTCCTGGAGATGAAAGGTCAGGAACAGAATGTTTTTTCTGATAAATGAAATCTGCTGTTGCTCCTTCCATTTCTCTGCAAAAAGCTATGAGTCTTTTCAGAGATGTGTGTTCAGACTGGCAGACTTAGAGACCACCTGCTCTTTGAATGATAAGGAGAAATAAATGAATTTAATACAGACAGCTTGTTAATCTATTACCTGATGGCCATTGCACTGAGGCCTGATCACAATTTACAGAAATTCATGTATAGTTGCCTGAAGCCCTATTTAGTAATATCTGTGCAATCTGTGAATGAATCCAACCTAGAGTCATATATAATAATCATAATGGGATTAACTGGCAGATAGTAGCTCTCACCTTCTGATAACCCAAGGAAAGGTTTTTCCCATTATTCTTTCCAACATGGTAGCTGATATTAAATTTAATGCATGGCAGAAAATAATACTTTTTCTTTTCTAACAATGGGAACCCATAATCCAGTCAGAATCAGCAATCCCTTGGTATTTATGGGTTATACTTAATTGCAATTAGCAGAGCCAGTAGTAAGATCTAAACATCTTTTTCCCCCACATTTTTTAATATTGTTTGTATTTTTAACTACAAGGTAGTTTATGGACAGGTAAAAATTTTCTACTGGCACCTGCAATTATTTTACATGCATTTGTCAGTAAAACTTTTTTGGCTAAATCCTAAGGTGTTAACTTACTGCATGGGACCTGCACACTTAAATCATGTGAAAAAAAGAATACATATTACTCAGCTTGAGGAAGATCCCTGATTTTGACCCAATCATTACATACACCAAATTTTTAAAGATGGAGAGGGCACTCTTGCTAAGGACCAGGGTTGCTTTGTTGGTGCTTCCAGCTGTTTGGGCACAATGCTGTGCAGAGGCTACTCCTAAGAGCAGCACTTGAAAGACAATGTCACTGCTTGCATACCCAGTGGAGGCTGTGTGGCTTGTTTCTGCAGGTGCTTGGCTATAGTCACCTCTTGTAGTAGCAGGAAAGGTGACCCTTCCTGTTGACCGCATGCTTGGTTTTTGAAGAGGTGCTCATCTCTCTCCACTCTCTCCACAGAAGCACCAGTTATGGAACATGGGCTTGTTGATGCTGCATGAGGAGCCAGCTGACAAAAACAAAGAGGCTCGTAGAATTGTTTAGGTTGGAAAAGACATTTAAGATCATCGAGTCCAACTGTTAACCAAGCACTGCCAAGTCCACATCTACATGTCTTTTTAAAATCTCCAGGAATGGTGACTGAACCACTTCCCTGGGCAGCCTATTCCAGTGTTTGGCAACCCTACTGGTGAAGAAATTTTTCTTCATGTCCAATTTAAACCTCCCCTGGAACCATTTCCTCTTGTCCTATCACTTATTTCTTGGCAGAAGAGAACAATCCCCACCTTGCTACAACATCCTTTCAGGCAATTGTAGAGACCAAGAAGGTCTCCCCTGAGCCTCCTTTTCTCCAGGCTAAATAACCCCAGCTGCCTCAGGAATTCTCTCACAGGAATTGTCTCCAGAGCCTTCATCAGCTCCATTGCCCTTCAGAAGCTGTGTCTGAACCATCCAGCGCCACCGTGTTCATTACAGACAGTTCAAGTTGTCACGACACTGAGATACCTGCCCCAGGGAACTGCCAGTACCTTTGAATTTCAAACATTTGGCATGTTGCATTGCTTCTCCGAATCACATGCTTCTACCTATACATAATATTTTGTATCTTAAAAGAAAGGCAGAAAGATAGGTCACATATAATGGAACTAAATAAATTTGTTTTGGAGGCTGTATGATGAAATGACATATTTTAGATAAATACTTTTAAAACATTCAGTACAAATCATTAAAAATTGAGCCCTTTAGGGTCACAAAATAGGTGCAAATAAACAGCTCTTGTGCTTCTTTCCCTCCATACCTGAATAATCTAAAATCTTCTTCTGATGGAAAGCCACAAAGACTTCCTGCCACTGCAAGCACTGTCAAGAACAGGTCATATTGACCCCATGCAATTCAGTGTTATGAGTGGTTTAAAAGCAAAAAAAGAAAAAGGTACAATTACCAGATGCCTGCAGCTCATTTTGCAATGCTAAGTTGTTATGTCTCTGTTTCTGCTGCTTACCGCCTGCTGTGGGAGAATAACAGTGTTGTTTCATGAGTACTTACATGCAAAGTGCCTTTAAAAACCCTCTCTGCTCTTCTTCTCAGTGCCAAAACTGAGATAAACATTTACCTTTTTACAAATCATAGAAATAAGGAATCAACCCCCCGCCTCTACCCCTACCACGTGACAGTCTTTATGAGAGGGTACAGAAATTCATCAGCCAAAGATTGCTTAGGAAAATGGCCACATAATAGCCCAAGGAGACTCACAACCTCCTTTTTCTTTTGGCTGTGTACCAATGGCAGGCATCTGCCTTCTGTGGCCAGTAGGGAGTTTTGGTACCGTGTACCCAAGCAAGCAGCGAAATAAAAGTTTATGGTGTGTAACCAATAACATTGCAGAGAAGTCTGGCACTGGTAAAATCCCCCTTGAAAGTGAATTTTACTTGTGCCTGCTTTTAGCTCATCCTTTCGTTGGACTGTGTGCTGACTGGCAAAAGGCAGAAACCAAAAAAAGGGGAAAAGCAGAATCTGCCTTGCCTTCCATCTTATTGCATGAAAGAATGAACCCGAGTGTATGTAAGAAGTCCAGGGATGACAGGGAGAAAAGCATGTTGGAACAGCCAAAGGACACCTGGCTCCTATGTGGGCTCTCTCTTTCTAACTTCCCTGTTAATAATTAACTCTTCTAGTTTATCTGCAGCATCTCTTTACTAAGTTGGTCTGTCTTTCCTCATCAGGGAATAACAATGGTATGAATGGAAGCTGGAACTAAAAATGCAATATTCAGTAACTTTATGGAATATATAATTTTATCTCATTGGCCAAGGACCAGGATAGGACAGGTTCCAGCAGGAGAGGACACGTGAAATGTCACCGACAGGTTTTGTGATGAAGAAAATAACTGAGAAAAGCATTTTCAGAGTGGCCCCATGTGAGGTGTGCACCAGACACTCCTGGCAGGGGGGCTTCTAATCCCCGCAATGAACATTTTAAAACCTGCTGTCTTAGCACTTAACTCCAGCTAGAAGGTACAAGCATGTGATTTTCATTTGAAAATATTCCTTGGGATGAGCAAGGGGGGAAAAAGGTAAAACAAATTATTAACTTGCAGGGAGGCCTCACTGAAGTTACCAGTTTTTTCCTACTGTAATATTCAATGTCAATCAGTTGTTTTCAGCTTCACACAGTCTCATTAGGTAACATGTTGTCAACAATAAGAATATAATTTCAGCACCAAGGGCTTTCTCTGTGATTATCCAAATCCCATTAACAATACCTAAGGAGTAGGTTTACTATTGGGTTTCACTGCTGTAATATATATGTGCATGCTTGGGGCATAAATTTGAAATTCTCTGATCTGTTTTAGCTCTTGTATTACTCAAGGTACAACTAGATATAAAAGATTAGGCTCAGTAGCTGTTTAATATTGAGCAGTCTATCTACGTACATCATCTCTCAAGGTAATTTGGCAATACTGCACTGAATAACTGATTATTAACAGACCTTTCTCACAATATTACATTTTTGATACTGTCCAAACATGGATGACAAAAGATTTTGAGGAACTGAAGTATGGTTTTAAACATACAGTCCACTTGAACAACTATAGCTTAAAAACATAATGCCATCCTACATTGCACACTGCCTCAATTTCACTGAGGTTATATTCTGAGAATAAAATGAGGCTGAAAAAGAACTGAGGCAGTCTCTAGCTTATCTATTTGTTTTTTCCCTGTTCTGCCCATTCCTGTTTATTTCTGACACTGGTATCTTCTGTTGCACTGAAGAGCTCAGAGAATCGGTCTGTAAAGGATACCTCTCAGGTATCCTTTCCCGTTATCCATCTTCTTGTTAATTACTCTTCTCTTGATTTTTCTTCCCTTTTGTTTCGTTGGCATTCACTGGAGGGCTGAAGCAGAGAGGGAAAAAGTTCAAGACAAAGGAAGCACTGCTGGGAGAGAAGATGTCACAATAGCCCGAGTGTATGGAAAAAAGAAAAATAGGGAGGGAGTAGTTCATTAGAGGGTTTCTGTTCCCATGAAGCCCATGCAAAAAGCTGTTTAGCAGTTCAGTGTGCTATATGTACCTGAAAGAATGCATACAGCATGTGGATATATGTATATGTATAGTTTGTATGGATATTTTCCAGCCTCATTTATATTCTGGCTTTGGCATTGTTTGATAACAAAGCACTTGATGGAGATTGGAGGAAGAAGAATTTACATTTTTCTCCAATCTGAGTAATTGACTTGCAGCTGATTTTTTGGGACCTCTATATGGAAATGTAGATGCAGTAGAAGAGCTGATTTTAGTTTAGTTTCCATAAGATGCTGTATATGCTCTGCAGAAATGCTAAGTATTTGAGTAGAAGTCTTAATGACATAAAAGGGTTTTTTTGCTTTCCCAGTTAACTATTTGAACTTACAATTGCACAGCTCAGAATTGTCAATAGCTATGCAGGCATAAAGCCAGAGTTCCTCAGTGTTGTTCCACACCCTAGCAAATAACTACAGCAATCAAGGATTGCACTATCAGGGCTGTGTGTGTGAAAATAAAAGGGTGGTGTGTCCTGTATTGTGTTGTATAAAACTGTGCCTAGGATCAGTACAGAAGCAAATCACGTGCTTGATGTAAAAATGGCATTTTTAGATTTGACATTCATAAAATTGTTTCTGTCAGCTACGCTTATGAGCCTTGCCTGACATTTCTAAAATCACTGTTAAAATCACACTCACGCTGAGATCAAAGCCTGACTCTGCACTAACTCCAGTGAGGCCAAGATTTCATTTCTTGATGTCAGCATCTTTGAATATCTGCATCCCCAAACTCAGTTGTGTGAGTTATCACACTAGTCCCAGTGCATTTTCAAGTGTTGGCTCTGAAGACTGATCTGTCCTGAGGTAAATTGGTATGTCTGCTGTCTCCAGAAAAATAGCAAAAGTCTCTGAAACCTTTGAACATCATTGTGGATATGTCCTGTGCTGTCACACTAATGTTTCTCCTTGCTTTGAGAATTACAGCAGAGTGGTGAAGCAACTCAACAAAGGAAAGTGAGTGTGCATATCCGTATTCCTTGTGCAACACTTGAAAAGCTGAAGGTATTAACTGTGCATGACAGTTTTGTTACTTCATATAACTCATAAACAAATCATCTGAATCTGTGTATCTCATGTTTGCACTTGTAGTTTAACCTAAGTGCTTCAGACTTTTTATCACATTTTCTAATTAAAAATACATTTTCCAGGATCCAGCAGTGCTGAGTACAGGGAGATCAGTGCCCTGGTCCTGCTGGCCACAGTATTGCTGATACAGGCCAGGATGCCACTGGCCTTCCTGGCTACCTGGGCACACACTGGCTCATGCTCAGCCACTCCTGTCCAACCAGCACCCCCAGGCCCTTTTCTACTGGGCAGCTTCCCAGCCACTCTGCCCCAGCCTACAGCACTGCCTGGGGCTGTTGTGACCCACTTGCATGGTCATTTGGGACTTGGTCTTGTTGACCCTCATACAATTTGCCTCTGCCACTGATACAGCCAGTCCAGATCCCTCTCTAGAAACTTCCTACCTGCCCCCAGATCAAGACTCCCGCCCAGTCAGTTTGGTGTTATGTGCAAACTGACTGAGGGTGCACTCAATCCCTTTGTCCAGATCATTGATAAAGGTATTAAACAGGACTGGCCCCAGCACTGAGCCCTGGGGAACAGCACTTGTGACCAGCTGCCAATGGGATGCAGCTCCCTTTACCACCACTCTCCAGGCCTGGCCAGGAAGACAGTTGTTTACCCAGTGAAGATTGCATCTGTCAAAGCCTGTTTCTCCAGAAGGATTCTGTGGAAAATGGTGACAAAGGCTTTGCTAAAGTCAAAGTTGGCCACATTCACAGGCTTTCCCCCATCCACTAAACAGGATGTCATAGCAGGAAATCAGGTTACTGAACCTGAAAACACACCTTCTGGCAGAATGCAAGATACATAAAGGCCACAATAGATATGGTATCGACATTCATACACTGGACAATGGCATATATATCTCTGTGTGCTGGGGCAATAAGTACAATACTCAGTATTTCCCTGAAAAAAGGTAAGAAACCTTTGAGGTCAGTTTCCATTTTTTTTTTTTTTTTTTTTTTTTTCCTTTTTTTTTTTTTTTCTTTTTGGCTTCTGTTCTACCTTGTAGATACCATTTTGTACCTTTTTTTCTTCATCCAGCAAATCCATTTGCAATTGTAGTAACCTCTATTGTTGTACAGTAATAATAGTCTTGCTGACTCTCAGACCTGACTTAATGGAGAGGCAACAAAGGCCCAGCACCTTAGGCTCAGTAAGATAAGAGGTTGTTGAAGAGAAAAAAATCAAGTGTAGTTTAACTGATAGTATTTCCTAGAGTACTGTCAATAGCCTACTAGACAATATGGGAAGACTCCACATGAGACAATGTGTACAATTATGATGCTCCATGAGGAGGAAAGAAGTACTGAAATAAAAGAGTAATAGATGCAGAAGAAGAGCTGACAGAATGGATAGGGCAATGGTTAGATAGTCTAACCCACTTGGTTTGCTTTGTCCTAGTAGAATGAGAGCAAAGAGAAGACATGTAAAGGTGGCAAAAAAAAAAGTAAATACAGACTGCTGAATGAATTTTGGGTTGAAATTGGAAACAAAATCCCATCCAAGAAATTAATTAAGTTCTAGAGCAGAATCTTATTACCACAAATAGGGGCAAAAGTTGTAACTTGTATTTTATTAAATTGGATCCGTTTTGATGAGAATGCCTTGCTTTTCACAGAATGTATAAATCTTATTAACAGTGTGATACAGTGAAAGGATTCATTTCAGAACGTGACCACCGTAGACAGAGGATCCATTTTCCTCAGTGGTCAGCTGCATTCAATGCAATGACAAATTGAACTGTCACTTCATCATCTCTAAAAAGGGACTGTATTCCATGTCCTCATGTTTTGGTTTTTCATATGTTCTCTTAGTTAAAATGCAGACAGTGGTGTCCTTATGGATCTCCATTTTGTAAGGACAATCAGAGTATTAAACAATCACTTTTGCAGTGAAAATGGGAATATTCCATATAATTTCCCACATTCAAACTTTGTCATGATTAATTTCTGTTTTAATACAAAAAAGAAATTTTGAATTAATCCTTTTTGTGATTCCCTTGTAATACTACTCACAAATATAATTGCTACAAACATGCAATATGAGTGATTAAAAAGGCGTCCAAGTTGTCAAACCTAGAAGCACTCACAGACTAAATGCTACTTATTTCTGCTCTTTCTCTTTCTTTAAGAATATCCCCAGTCCAGCTATCACTCCTACTGTAATTGGAAGCGGTGTGTGTGTCCTTAAATATGTACAGAGATATATGCACATTGTTAAATATTCAAATACTGTGCACACATATGTGAGTTGGGCAAATATTAACTGGGAGAGGAGGACAGAAAATGCAAGCTTACTCCAATAACAAAATTATGTGTATTAAATGCTGGGGTTTGCAAAACTATAGCTGAGGGAAATATTGCACAGCCCATTAATACAGAACAGTCAAACACTTTGGAATGCACCTGGGTCCCATGCTAAGCCCACATTTATCTGCATCTGAACCCTACTCCTTTTCTTCCTCCAGTTCCCAATACTGCCAGGTAGACTTATCTCCTCTTATAAAAACTAGCTTCCAAAGAGAGCTCGACTCCCTATCCATTAGGTCAAGATGTCAGTTTAGGAAGAGGAAGGCAAAAGTTCTCACTCCAAGTTGGTTGACATGGGGGCTTGCATGGGATCCTTTGTTAGCCTCCAAGTCTATCAGGTTCTCTGTGGTGGTGTGTCTTTTCCATTAAAATCTTTTGGCACAATTTACACTAGTCTATATTAAAACAAAGCAAAAAATTAAATTCTGTAATTTGCAGTAAACAGATTTGCATTTTATGCAGATTTTTTGTGGGTGTTTGTACATACACAATTGCAATTGCAAACAAAACCCATATTTGGGACATCATTACCTTTTTTTAAATGGAGGAAATAAACTCCGTCATGCTATGTCTGTGCCACCTGTCAACTACCAAATCACTCATGTTGGTCAAATTTAGGTCTCTGCTGCAATCAGGGTTAGTGTTCTTTTGAAGCACATTTTCTCCTTGGTCTAAGATCAAGGAAATTTTTTCCTTTAAAAAATTTCACTAGAAGTATCCTTTCAATTTAAGGTGGACCAGCTTCCCTCTTCAGTTTTTTTCTAATGTACCTGTTTAATTTAGTTGTGACTTTTCAGTGCTTTTCTGACACAACTGAAAACTTGTTGCTGCTAGTGGCTCCAGTTATGCCACACTGGGGACGAGAACAGAGTTTCTTTCAGATTGCAAGAACATTCCAGCTGATTCTTAGACATGTTTCAGCTGTGTGAATTATCAGGTTAAAGAAGTGCTCATGTAGAACATGGCACTGGCACAGCCCTGGCAGATATAGACTGCTATTTTATTTTTGGAGAATCAGCCTAAGGCTATTGTGGCTGGCTTGCTGACAGACATCATGTGCTGCTATTCCAACAGAGAAATGTTAACTATAAAATCAACTAACCCAAGGGGTTTATACTATTATACTTATATTTTTAATAAGTTGTCAAAAGCCCTCTTGACAGCATTCATTTAAAACTGGACTAAGCAGCCCCACTGTCACTTAATAAGCACTTACCCACTGGAAATGCCAGCAAGGGGAAGGGTAGCAGGTCTGCAAATCTCCTCTATGAAAAGAATTTCTGCTCTTTTATTCCATGTCATTTTGACTAGATGGGTACATCTACCCTAGATGGTCACACGGGACAGCAATGTGGATTTCCCATCCATATCAGCCTGCCTCAGGTACTTACCTCCTTTCAACATAGTTGTGTGATCCAGCTGCTGGTTGCCATACCATAACCACAGTGGTATGGTTGCATTTTCCTTACCTCTCTTCACCCTCATTTCTGCATGAATCTTTGAACAGCACTATTTCATCCCTCTACTCGGCAAGGAAGGATTCACAGGAGCATGGATACAGTGGCTTGCACCTCTCCAGCAAGAAGAAAATTGGTATGACCTACTTTTTATTTATCAAGCACTCTGTAAAGAGTTAAAGAACATGTGTGCCAGAAGAGACTAGCTATGTTTGCATTGCTGCTGTAGGAATACTGCACTTGTTACCCTTGTGTATTACAGATGGCTTCCTTCACACACTTAGATCCTAAGCGGGCAAGGTATGGCACTTAACCATACAGCAAAGTGCAGAATAAGCCTCACCTAAGCAAAGTTCTGACTCCTTAGAACAAATTGTCCTTGTTTTGCTGGCTTCAGTCCTACAAACAGTATGCAGTGCCCATACATGCAGCCTTTGTGAAGAAAAGCCACACCAGCCACACCTCTTCTCTTTACTGATGTTGAGAGGATGGGTCAGGGGGTGTCGAGGTTTGACCCTGGC